>OX101824.2:26885414-27070414 GCA_944452925.2 Chrysolina oricalcia
ATACTTTTATTCGTTAAGTAATGTTACTTTCAATGTATAATTGTTTGTTCGATTCAAAAATATCATAATTCACTTGGAAAGTTTATGAAATAAATGGGAAATTTTGTTTACCTTTCATAATTTTTATAAACATATTGAAAACAACAATAAGAAAGTAAAAACATTGATATAATCAATCTGCCCTCCGGGGCGGCTTAAATGATGTCGCATGCGCTTTAACAGATGCGGGGAAACGGAAAATCCTGCACATCGTCGTCTGAAGAGCAGAAATTTATAATTGAAAACTTTCAAAGAGGTCAGACGAATTGTGAAGTTCTGCTCTATGGTAAAACAGGATGTATAGTATCTCCAGAGGCCTCAAAAAGTCCAGTTCGAAAGAGATATTATATTTTAAGGGTGTCAAGTGGCCAAGTAGTTAAAATACCGATCTTTTATCAACTGGTGGTCGTCGGTCGTGGGTTCGAAGCCTAGCGACTGCTTATATTTCTCTGATGGCCCGAGAAAGTGAAATAGCACGTAAAATGTAAGAATTCGTTAATCCTTGGCTCTCACAAGTTTCGTCTTTTGAGGGCTGTCGCTCTGGTTAACGGAGAAATTAATTTTAAACAACAATGTATGCAACTCATCAAAGGACTCCGCACACATTTAATGAAAAAAAGTATTTCTGTGAAAATGGCTGAATTTTTGGTATGTTGTAGAGAAGCTATTCTGAGTGAAAGTCTCCATTGGCCATACTCGATCGTATAACCAGATTCGGCGCTAGAGATTTTTGGAAAAATTTTAATGTATAAAAAATATCAATATACCATTCACATGCAATATTGAACTAGTGAGCGACTGGTCATTACCGACATTCGTGAGAAATATGTTTCATAATACAGAATAAATGAAACTGTTTTTCTTCAAGGTAGTCAATAATATAATCAATTCTCCTGTGTATGAATACGCATACGAGTGTATGAGTGGATTGAGTTTATCATTGACGATCAATCAGAATGGAAGTCAAGGGAACTTTCAATAATGTTTCATATCTGTTATAATATGATATAAAACAATTTCAATGCCACGTTTAGTTCATTACATTCCATCATCAATGGACGGAATGTGGGGAAGAGGAGGACTCCTTTCACTTCCTGTGCGAATGTGGTATTTATGGCAGGCTCAGACAAAACGTTTTCGGAGCTGCCACTATTTATAATAATAATAATAATAATAATAATAATAATAATAATAATAATAATAATAATAATAATAATAATAATAATAATAATAATAATAATAATAATAATAATAATAATAATAATAATAATAATAATAATAATAATAATAATAATAATAATAATAATAATAATAATAATAATAATAATAATAATAATAATAATAATAATAATAATAATAATAATAATAATTGTCTTTATTTCTTAAAACAATAACAATACAAAAAAATCGCTAGTGGGGCGAGATTTAGCCTAAGCTACTTGTTAGAGATGAAGAATCTCCTTTACTATTGTTGCTAGACACGACTACTATAAAGACGTCTTGGACTATAGGCAGTTGTCAGCCACCAATATATTTGACGGATAGAAATGTCAATGTTGATCGTTCAGATTGTAAAGTTTACGTTCATTAAAACTCCGTTCATTCTCGTTTTCTCACGTACTGTTTCATTGCCCGAATACTCTGGTCAACAGGTTATGTGCCCAGGAATACCAGGAGCATAAGAAAGTCGTTGAATTTTGAAATTTGCAAAATTCTCCATCGTTTGTGTTATTGCTACTATTGAATATGAGTCTTTCAAGTATGTCTAGAATTGAACCTCTCAATACGGAAGATTATGATACATGGAAGATGCAGATGGAAGCTTTGCTGGTGAAAAACGACGCATGGGTGTACGTCAGTGGTGATTGTCCGAAACCAAAGCTGTTGGTGAATAACGAGGAATCCAAAAAGGAGGTGGAAACATGGACGAAGAACGATAATAAAGCTAAGTCAGATATAATCCTATCGATTAGTCCCGCACAATTAAAGCAAATCAAGGGTTGTGCTTCTTCGCGCGATGTCTGGAAAAAATTGGAGAATATTTATCAATCCAAAGGACCTGCTAGAAAAGCTACACTTCTCAAACAGCTAACCCTGCAACGAATGTTGGAAACCGATGATGTTCGAGAACACATCAACAAATTTTTCGATGCAGTGGATAAATTGAACGAAATGGAAGTGGAAATAAACCCCGACTTGCTAGCTATTATGTTATTGTATAGTTTGCCGTCCAGCTTTGAAAATTTTCGATGTGCAATAGAGTCTAGGGATGAACTACCTACTCCAGAAATCCTTCGCATCAAAATTGTCGAAGAAAGTGACGCTCGGAAAAATGATACGCGAACTGGAATGCAAAATGCTATGTTTGCTAATAAGAACTATAACAAGTGGAGACACCAGAATAATTCAGTAGCTGAAAAACCTGGAACAAGTAAAAATTTGAATGGAAATGATATAAATACATTCAAGTTTCGTTGCCATCGATGTAGAAAGTTTGGTCACAAATCTTCGGAATGTAAACGTAGACGTGAAAATGTCCAATCTTCTGCTCAATGTGCCGAAAATGTTTCTTTATGTGTATCAGACGCTTTTCAAGTTAGTTTACCAGATTACAAACAGAAATGGTGTATAGACAGTGGTGCAACTTCGCATTTGTGCAATGAACTGCAAAAATTTTCCGATATTTGTCATACAAACGATGATAAACTCAATCTCGCAACAAATGTGTCAACGGAAATCATTGCAAAAGGAACAGTTTCATTTACTGCAGATGTTTTTGGTGAAACGAAAGACATTACTTTGAATAACACTTTGCATGTGCCAGAATTGCGGACGAATTTGTTGTCAGTTGGAAAAATTACCAAGAACGGTTTTGATGTTTTATTTCAAAAAGACAATGCGTTAGTTCTTGACACTGACGGAAATGTGAAAATTGTCGCAAATCGCATAGGTGACTTATATTATGTTTGTGAACAAGTCCCTAGTTCGAGTGAAATCATATCCAATTCAGCATTGATTTCACGAACCCCTTCAGAAACTCTTGCTATATGGCATCGTCGCCTTGGGCATTTGAATATCAAGGATATGCTGGAAGCCACAAGGAAAGGTTTTATAGAAGGTGTAGAACTAGAACAGACAGACGGAAAAATTGAGTGTGACGTTTGTTTGAAAGGAAAAATGACAAGAGCTCCTTTTCCGAAGAGAACTGAAAGAAAAACCGTATTATTGGAGCTGATTCACACGGATGTTTGTGGTCCCATGCGTGTTCAATCCAATGGCAAATCGAAGTATTATGTCACATTTATCGATGATCATTCGAGATGGTGCGAAGTACGATTCATTTCTTCAAAAAGCGATGTCATCAAAGTTACCAAAGAATTCTTCAAAATGGTCGAAAACCAAAAAGGAAATAAGATCAAATGTCTTCAGTCAGACAATGGGACAGAATATAATAATAAAAACTTTGACGAACTGCTGAAACAAAACGGTATCGTACGACGATTGACAGTACCTTATAACCCAGAACAGAACGGTATAGCCGAGAGGAAAAACAGAACACTTGTTGAAGCTGCACGTTGTCTTCTCATTCAGTCTGGCCTACCACCGTCATTCTGGGCTGAAGCAGTGAATACTGCAAACTATATAAGAAATCGCTATCCAACTAGGAGTCTTGATGGAAAAACACCATATGAAGTATGGACAGGTCGGAAGCCGAACGTTAGTTACTTTCGAGAATTTGGTTGTTCAGTATATATCCTCAACAGGAAACAAGGTAAAGACAAATTCGATGAAAGGGGCAAGGAAGGCCGATTTTTGGGCTACTCGGAACAAACAAAAGGCTATCGAGTTTGGATACCAAGTGAGCAAAGAGTGGAAATCACACGAGACATTAAATTCTTGGATAAATCGGAAATTTCAATCAATGAATATTCTGAATTTCTCCCAGATGGTTTGTTAAATTATTCAGAAGGCGAGAAATATTTGGAACCTCTAACTTCAGAAATCGAAATAAAACCTCTCGAAGATATTAGCAATGTGGAAAGCGAACGCACAGAGAGAGAATTCGAGGAGCATGCCACTGAGGAGAATATATCTGAAATTGAGAATATTCCTGAAGAATTACCCACAGAAATACCCGATGAATTATCTACAGAATTTATTGAAACTAGACGAGGACCCGGGAGACCGAAAATTATCAGGACCGGTTCAAGGGGAAGACCTAGGAAAGAATACCACCAGTTGCCTCCAGTTACCATGAACATTGAGGAACCAGAGGAAGTTTTTATTGCCGAAGTACCGATGATACAGGCGATACGCGGATCTGAAGCCAACCAATGGTACAGTGCTATGGGGGAAGAAATCAAGTCAATTTTGAAAAATGATACCTGGACACTTACGGATCGTCCTGAAAACAATGATATCATAGGAAGTCGAATTGTCTTGAGGAACAAGTACAAAGCTGATGGTACTCTCGACCGAAGAAAAGCACGTCTAGTGGCTCAAGGTTTCAGCCAACAACCAGGAGTTCATTTCAACCAGACTTTTGCGCCGGTTGCCCGTTTGAGTTCTATACGACTTGTTGTAGCTTTAGCAGCTCGCTATGGAATGCACATTCATCAACTTGACGTTACGTGCGCGTATTTGAATGGTGAGCTTCAGGAACAGATATTTATGGAACCACCCAAACAACTTAACGAAATTCTGAAAAGGATTACGGAAAACGAAACAGATGAAGCTGAAATCCGAACAAAAGCAAAAATTATGTTGAAAGGTCTACAGGGCGGAAATAAAGTTTGTCTTCTGAGAAAATCTTTATATGGATTACGCCAAGCCGGAAGGAGCTGGTACGAGAAATTGGACAGGGTTCTGAAATCTATTGGAGCAGTACCTACGAATGCTGATCCATGTGTGTATCGTTTATACAATGGAGAAAATGTAGCATTGATTACCATTTATGTAGACGACATTTTGATTGCTTGTCGAAATCATGAAGTAATATCCGATGTGAAAAACCAACTTTCCAAGATATTCGAACTTAAAGATATTGGAAAAGTAGGTTACTGTATTGGAATTGAATTTTCACGGGAAGGTAACAAAATAGCTCTACATCAGAAGGGCTATATAACTGATTTACTACATCGTTTTGGAATGTCAGATTCAAAACCAGTTAGTACGCCGATGGATTCAAATGTTAAGCTGATGAAAAATCCAAAATCTCATACAGATGAAGAACTGAAGGTACCGTATCGAGAGTTGGTTGGCGCTTTAACATACTTGGCCGTAACTACAAGGCCAGATATCAGTTTTGCTGCCAGCTGTTTAGGCCAATTCAATAACTGTTTCGATAAAACCCACTGGACTGCTGCGAAACGTGTACTACGTTACCTGAAAGGCAGTATAAATTTGGGAATCATCTATAAACCGGACTATGAACCATTGAAAGGATTTGTCGATGCCGATTGGGGAAACAATCTTGACGATAGACGTTCCTATACCGGATATTCGTTCATTTTCGCTGGAGGACCTATATCTTGGGATTCGAAGAAACAGCGAACTGTCGCACTTTCAACGACCGAAGCCGAGTATATGGGATTGACAGAAGCTGCCAAAGAAGCCATATACTTACGAAGATTTTTGTGCGAGTTAGACTTCAAAGACTTGGAGAATGTCACAGTTTACAACGACAATCGTAGTGCTATGATGCTTGCAGAAAATCCCACTTTCCATGCAAGGAGCAAGCATATAGATATACGACACCATTTTATTCGTGAAGCACTCAGAGAAAAAGAAATTCGATTGCTTCATACTTCTACTGATCAAATGGTCGCTGATATATTGACGAAAAGTTTGCCTCGACCAAAACACAATATTTGCGTAGAAATGTTAGGCCTGGGAGTCTCGATGAAAATGATGCCGCCGTGTCTCGAGGGGAAGTGTTAGAGATGAAGAATCTCCTTTACTATTGTTGCTAGACACGACTACTATAAAGACGTCTTGGACTATAGGCAGTTGTCAGCCACCAATATATTTGACGGATAGAAATGTCAATGTTGATCGTTCAGATTGTAAAGTTTACGTTCATTAAAACTCCGTTCATTCTCGTTTTCTCACGTACTGTTTCATTGCCCGAATACTCTGGTCAACACTACTCTTCCATCCAACCCCATAACGATCTTTATCCCGAAGTGTTAGTGCGAACACGCTAAAAAATTTACAGCCAGTCGAAAAAAAAAAGAACAAGAAGGAACTGTGAACCAAGTGAGGAAATCTCTTAAGGTTACCCAAAAGTTTTTGTCTGAACCATGATTTGAACGCATTTCTGCTAAGGTGTATGACTTCAGGAGGTAGGGAATTGATCAATTTAATGGAGTTGTATGTGAAACTTTTTTGAAAAAGAGCTGTTGAGTGTTGGGGCATTGTTATGGTGATTTCATTTCTGATGTTGACAGAATGCATTTGCGAACGGGGCATAAGTTTAGTTTTTTATATTTTCGGGGCCTTCCAACATTACTTTATGCAGATAAGTGGCCAGATGGAATATCCTACGATTCTGTTTGTTGAGCCACTTGAGCTCCTTCAATTTATGACTTACGTGATCAAATTTACGAAGCCCAAAAATGAATCGAACACAACACTTTTGAACTTTTTATATTTTGTTTCTATAGTCAGCATTAAGGAAAGGACCATAGAGAAAATCGCAGTACGTAAACTGGGATAAAACTAAGCTCTCTACCAACTGTGTTTTTAACTGTTCAGAATCTCTCTATTGGAATATAAAATTTTTAGAGAAGTGAACGTTCTTTTGAGTAGATTATTTGTATGATTTTTAAAACTAAGATCATCATCTAATATCAAACCTAGATCTTTTACTGAGTGCTCAACACCTCAACACCTGCTCACCGTCAATAATAATCGTAAAATTTGATTTAATGTAATCATACTGGTTACGAGGGGAAAAAATTAGTATTTTTGACTTTGTAGAATTAAATTTTAAATTATGTGCCGAACTTTTAGCAAAAACGGTGTTAAAATCACGACTGAGACAAATTTGGGCTTGTTGAAGATTATCCAAGGGAAATTTGATGACAATCTGTGTATCGTCAGCATATGCACACACCCTACAAGTATTTATAGATTTTAGTATATCTGCAGTATAAATAATAAACAATAAAGGACCGAGGATGCAGCCCTGTGGTACCCCTGTAGTAATATTCACATAACCCGACTTTTTCCCATTCGATAAAATTTTCTGTTTTCGATTACTAAAATATGATTGGATTAATAGTAATGCATCACTGGAGAAACCATAGGTTTTCAATTTAGCAAAGAGTAGATTGTGATTAATGGTATCAAAAGCTTTCGAGAAATCAAGTAGAGCAAGTACGGAACATTATTTTTTGTCCAATCCTAACACAATATCGTCCAATACATTAACAAGTGAATCAGCAGTACTTCGATTCTTTTGAAAGCCTGTTCGACACGAGGGAATAAGATTAATTTCTCTAGCATACTCACTAACTTGAACTGCTATAAGTTTCTCAAAAATCTTCGACAAGCACGGCAAAATACTGATAATTCTTAAATCAGAAAATTCAGTTCGTTTTGATACCTTTGGTAAAGGACGCCCTAAGGATATTTTCCACAGCGAAGGCATTGCATTTTTTCAATACAGTAGTTAATCAGATTAATTGATATGTCACCAATTCCATAAGCTGTAGATTTAATCCCGAGGAGCAATTCATGAATTTGCTGAACAGATGCCATCTTGAAATTAAAAAGTTCGATTCCCTCAACTGATTTATTTTCATAAAATTCTATAGAATCTTCACACTTATCATCCGATGAGCTAGACCAGATTTGCCCAAAAAAATCATTAATTTTTATGGGATCTTAAATATCTTCTGGAATTGAGTAGCTTTTGTTCTGGACTACCTTCAGATTTCTTAGTGTTTTCCAAACCCGTTTGCTATCATTATTTCTGCAAAACTCATCAATGAAAGCTTTTTTCTCATTTCTCAAAATCGTTAGTGTAGAATTGCGTAGACGTTTATAATGTATCCAATACCCCTCTAACCCAGATCTCTTAAATCTACTCAACACAGTATCTCGCTCTCTCATCAAAGTTTTCAGATTCGGTGATATCCATGGAGCACGTGGTTTTGTAACTCTAACAGTACGTTTTGGAGCTTGAAATAAGAACCCATTGAAAATTTCCACTTTTCTATCAATTTCTGTTTCATTTAAAAATTCATACCACGGAAGATTACGCAAATCTTCCTGTAATGCTTGTAAATTGAAGTTCGAATAGTCCCTATTTGTTTTTAACGTATTTAACAGATTCCAAGTCAACAATACCGAATGAAAGACTATGATCTGATTTTAGGTTCCCGCTAACAACACCACCACTTAATGCAATATCTTTATCGTTTATGAAAATGGGATCAAGTAAAGCTTTGCCCCTAGTTGGTTCTTTAACCAGTTCAATGAAATCGTATGATTCAAAACAATCCCTGATTTTATTCTGTGGCAACAGCAAATCATGATTAAAATCACCTAAACAAATCACGACATCAGAAGACGGGATCAAATTGCTTAAAATATTTTCCATGTCGCTAACAAAATCATTAACAGAATTATTTTTTGGAGGTCTGTACGTTAAGCCTACAGTTATTTGTCTACGGTTTATTTTAAATTTAAACCATAAGTTTTCACATGCTTGGTTTGATAAATCAACACCAGCATCTATCAGCTGACCTTTGATATAATTTTTAATGAAAAACCCTACCCCTCCTCCTCTAGTCGTTCTGTCCTTTCTCAAAAAGTAGTATCCCGGTATAGCAAATGCATCCGAAGCAACATCATCAGACAACCAACTTTCAGTAATACCCACTATGTCAAAATCCCTCTGCAATACCAGTGAAAATCGACTGTAAATTCAAATGAGCAATTTTCAAATTCGCACCCACACAGCAAGCAGAATTATGTCATGCCTACCTGAACAGAATTATAAAATATAACTCCTCAGGTGCCTGAGAGCAGGAAAAATAACAATCCTACTATATAAGGTGACACATGAAATTAAAAAATGTATACATGAATTGACATACCTATGATAAATACCATATTTATTCACTACAAACCAGAAGTATACCTAGAAATCACTAAACAAGAGGAAGAAGAAAAAATCAAAATGCCTGACTTACTAGGAAAAATAAAAAATAATATAAATTATTCTATGTAACAAATCGACCCCTCTATGGTCCCCAAAAACGTCTCGCTCTATCTACCGACAGCTAGGCAAGGCAGACTTTATCCAGCTGATCCGGTAGGGGCAACGTTCCGAAGACTATTCAAGGTGAAGATCCCAACATAAGCGCCCTCCGATAGCAATGAAGAGCGCCTTGCTGAACCAAGTTGAGTGGTCGAATTCTATCAACCTGGTTGTACTTTTATTTATAAAAAGATAACCGTCGAGCGGCGGCCGATTATCTTTGTGTGAGCACCTGACAGCAGTAGACTTGGTTTTGACACGTCTCAATATGGAATGAAACACACTCATAGATATTATATAAATATATTGTATAAAAAATGATGTAAACGAGCAATATATTCTACAGGTACAAATAAATCGTCCTTCATGACAGGACCCTGTGTATATAAAATATAAAACAAATATAAACAAAACTTCAAAACTGTAAAAGATCAAACGCAAAACGTAAATTCATATTAACTACCTTGCCATAGGGGTAGATGGACATAAACTGGTATATACTTCTAAACTAACGAGGTGATTCTGGACATTTGGGCGCAATCAGGGTTTATACACCAACTTTGAAAACATTACGACAGAATAAGCATGCACAAACTTTCGATAAGTTCATAAGTAATACCCAAAATGACAAAATAATCACACAAAGCATAGTATTTCAACATTTGCAAAAGATCAATTCAAATAAGCAAAGAGTAGAGACATCTTTGCAAAACCTGTGTATCGTAACGTTTTCAAAATATCAACAAAATTGTAGAGACAACTTTACAACACCTGTATGCAATTGTACAAATTGGCTGAAATAGTAAACACTGTGATCATAAAACAAAAACACATACTGCAGAACAATACAAGATTTAACACTAGGTTAGAATTCATTACAGTACAATAACTCTCGTTCAGTCACATTTGTCCTTGCATAATAAATCAAATTGTTTCTGCAGGGCAAATTCATATAAATAGACCTAAATTCACACAATCCTTTCAGTTCAATTTACTCATATCGGGTTATTTCGAAAACGGATTCAGAACAAGGGCATAACCTTTCGTGGTAATATTATCCATGAGTTAAATGTCTATCGGGATTCGGGAATATGATAAACATCTTAGTCGGATATGCACCTACCTAAGCGTTAAAAATTAACTTGGATTCGTATCGATAGCTTTGTATCGGGCGGCGAGTCAATTCCCACTCAACTATGATGGGTTGTTCACTATTCTGCGAATTTTCGCGCTTGGGTTTCATTTATCAGTATTTTATTTATCGTTTATAGGTTCATATTCTTCACGTGTTACGAACTTCTCACTACTGCACATAATTATGATGTTTTCGGTGACTTCATTGTCGAACATAATAACATGTTCACTCGTCGTTTACAAAACTAGAACTCTTATTAGTGATTTCCCGCTAACTTGACTAGTAGGCACGACATTCTCGGAATGTTGGACTTGAAACACTATTCACGATACTAAGTGATTTCTCCGAAAACCACAATAAACAAAGACATCTCGAAGTGTCTCCAAAAACTTCACTTCAACTAAGGTACACCATTACGACGTCTAAGAACTTGAACGTAGTAATTAGTTCATCCGAGGCCCGCAAAACTAAAACCGGAACTCTGAACGTAGTAATAAGTTCACCCGAGGCCCGCAAAATTGAAATTGTAACTGGCTGTGAACGGGTCAAGCGCTCTTTTAAATGATCGCGTTCGTGACGTCATTCCTTTGTTTCCGAATTAAGTTGTTATTCCATATTTGTGCAGCTGTGAAATGATTTATTATATTAAACACGTGTGGCCCGCTTATTATTCGCGGAGCTGTTTCCGTTTACTGACTTAGTAACTAACTGACTTAGCGTCAGTGATATGTTTTAATTGATTTCGCGTTTAATTTAACCAGTATGCAAATTGGGTTTGTCACATCTATAAACAGTCACTTGATAGTAATTATTATTTGCACAAAGAATAACTTTTTACAAACTTATAACGCAACAATTTAATAAATGTCAGTAAAAGATACACCAGAATAGAACCACAAAGAAAAAAGATAATTGGTAAAGCAAGAAGTGTTATCAAGTTACTCAGATTTTTCTTGAAGCAACCCCTTGAGATTATCAAATTTGGGTTTCACAATGGAATTATCTACTGTCCACCTAATTTTTCCGTCCAACGTCCAGACGTTTTTGTTTCCAAACTTCTTCTCAGCAGCACGTAGAGCATTATATCTAAAGTTCGTCAGATCTTCTCTCACTATTACCCCCGTTCCTTTGAATTTGGATTTGACCTCAAAAATCAACTGTTTATGTTCAAACTATTTAAATTTGACGAAAATGAAGTTCGCAACTTTATAGCAAATTTCAATATTCGAAGTTTTAATCTGATTGAGCCCAATCTTGCCCAACAAAAAGTTTATAACAGTGTCTTTCAAATCTTCATTATCATAAACTTTTAATCCAAATATTCTCAAGTTATTGCGTTTACTATACTGCTCCAAAACATCGAGACGTTCATCAATGACGGCAATGTTTTTTTTGTTCTCTATAGCCAAGGAATCAAATCTTGATAACCTGTCTTCGAACTTTTGAAATTTCTCTTCTAGTTTGTTGAAAATGTTCTAAGTAACAGCATCTGTAACTTTGGATGTCACAGCTTCGGATACTTTATTGATAATCTGTTTAATCGTTCTCTCGTCCATTGTGTCACCGGTCTCGCTACGAGAGCGTTAAAATATTTATTCTATTAATGGCAACAATAATTGGATACTCTCGAAGTATATCTTCAAATAGAGGAGACAACGTAGTCCTGTCCACAACCAGCTAGTTACTAATTCAAAATTCGAATTAGGATCATACAGACAACTGGCAGTACTGAGTACTGGTACGATGCTCAACGTTCGGTAGCGATCGATTTTATCGTCATTAAGGAGGAAGAATTGCACTCGTAATGGAAGGACATTTCGACTTTCATAAGAAGGTCGAAGAGGTTCGAGCAGGTATCCGACATGGGATGCCGGGGATTGCGAAAAGGGCCCACTGGGGCCTAGTCGCTGACGCTTGCGTCCCCCACCCATTACCATTCCATCATCAACTTAATTTTTTCAAATACGACCTCCAGTTTTTTTCATCGATCTTTGTAGCCACTGTCATAACAAATTCAAATAAAAATGTAATTGGATGCGGGTGGCTGTGAATCAGAGAGTGACGGGACTTACTGGAAATAAGGGGAGTTGGTAGGAGGATTATTTCATGAGTATAATTTCACTTCAATTCTCATATCCTAGTAACAGATATGGACAACTCATAATAATTATTTCATTTTGTTCCTGAGATATAGCCTTTTTGAGTATTCAAATTGTCACTGTGTACATGGAGAACTGTTGAACTAGCAATCATAATATGAATCCTTATGTAATCGATAAGGACCCATTCTTTTTCAAAGAATTTGTAAAATAAAAATGATGATGGTATTAATATTCATCTATTTCTTTGTCATGCTATGTAATGCAATACCCTTTGTGAAATATAATTTCTTATTCGAATGGAACTACAAATTGGATTTAATGTGTTTATTTCTTTAAAAAAAAAATATTTGTAGGCCCGAGGCTTACGGTCAAATAGATTGATTTTACTGCCTTGAAATAAAGTTAATTCAATTGGTTTGTTTCACCATGAGCCAAGAGCTTCAGATTTGTGTAAAACTAACAGTTAGCCATACAATTTGAGATCACCAAATCAACATGACTTTCTCCTACGCAGTTCATTAGCGACTGATCAAGAATTTTCGTAGAATTGACAATTTCGGAGCGTAGGATTGGGAACACCTACCAATCAATTTGTAGGACAATATGTCCATTCAATTATACAAATATTAACTAAGCAACGGTAAAAAAATCCGCTGGTTATTAATAAATTTTTATGACTACGTCATTTGTACATGTTGGGAGTGGGGGACTCTTCAGTCCTACCATCCATTTTGTAGGACAAAAGATTTTTCGAGGACTTTATCGAATCATCTCGAGGTTCAACTGGAATACTAACTGTTATTAATAAATTTTTTGCACTCACCAAATCGACATGATTGACGCCTGCGCATTTTATTAGCTACCACTATCGAGAATTTTCGTAGAAGAAAAAGTTGGGCGTTTCGGCAAAATGAAGCTACTCAGGAAGATTCAGCCTGTTATTAATGAATTTTTTTTTACCATGGAATTGATAATTTCGGGACGTAGGACTGGGAACACCTACCACTCAATTTGTAGGACAATATGACCATTCAATTATACAAATGTGAACCTAGCAACGGTGAAAAATTCCGCTGGTTATATGAATTTTTATGACCACGTAATTGGTACATGTTTGGAGTGGGGAACTCTCCAGTCCTACCATCCATTTTGTAGGACAAAAGTTATTTCGAGTACTTCATCGATTCATCTCGAGGTTCAACTGAAAAATTAAATGTTATTAATGAATTTTTGCACTCAACAAATCGACATGTTTGACGCCTGCGCATTTTATTAGCTACCACTATCGAGAATTTTTGTAGAGGAAAAAGTTGGGCGTCTCGGAAAAATGAAGCTACTCAGGAACATTCAGCCTGTTATTAATCATTTTTGAAAATAGGCGTGGGATTCCGGTCTATTACTACTACTTCTTTGTATATGAGTGCGGAGGTTAGAAATATTTTTTGCACTTCCTTTTCACTTAGCTGCTCATCCGCATATACACTAGCTGCTCTGACAAGGTTAACATTTTCAGCATTCAATATATAGGTTAAATATTCAAATATGCTATCGGCTAATACAAATTCAATCTCAAACTCAAATTCAAACTCAAATTCGAATTCGACATCCAACTAAAATTCAAATTCGACTTCAAATTCTAATTCAAATTATGAGAAATATCACTGTCAACATCTTTTTGTGTCACATGCAGCAAAAACTTTAAAAATTCTACTGGTTTGAAGATTCATTGTGCCAAAGTCCAAAACAAATCGATTCTCGAGGCCCCGTGTACCGATTCCAGTAAAACTTTCAATTTTTCCCGAGATACACCAACTGCAGATCTTCACGTCAAACTTGCTGAAAACAGAAAGAGAATCAAAGTCATCAACGGATACCAAAGGCTGCAAGATTGCTTTCTGCATCTACGCTCTCCAGTCTACTGGACGATTGTGTGAAGCACAACACAGATATCTCATGGGAAAATCTGCTGATGTTTTCCTACAAGTCTTTTAACGTTTGCCAGAGTTCCATCAACAGCAAGGTATCTTTAGCAACTTTGATAAATAGGAACCTCAATGATGCTGAACAGATTATTCCTCCACCTGCACCTTCTAGAAAACGACCAAGTCCAACCAAATTCTCGTAGGAAATGATAATAGATGGAGTAGCATATGGAGATTCGTCGGGAGCAGTTAGGATTTTGTGTTCGAATGACACATTAGCAGAATTTGATACTTTTTTCGAGCTTCAGTCAAAGCATCCATCAGAGAACCCAGGGAGTATTTATCCTGACACTGTTCCAACGATGACTCCACTTCTTGTAACTGAGAACGATGTCCGTGTAGCAATACAATATTTCCGTACCAGTTCATCAGGAGGCCTGGATTCACTTAAACCTTATCATGTTCAAGACATGATCAGTTACAGTGCTGGGTCAGCAGGCATCAAACTTCTTCCTTCGCTCACAGTGTTTTGCAAGTTTCTACTTTCGGGTTCTACCAACGCTGACATTTACCCAGTTTTATTCGGTGCATCATTATGTGGTCTCAAGAAAAGAGATGGTGGAGTTAGACCGATTACTGTTGGCATGTTTTATCGCCGTTCAGTTGCAAAATTATCTTGTTCCAAACTGGAAGAGAAACTTGTAGATTTTTTTCGCCCGTTGCAGTTTGGTTCTGGCACTCGGGGTGGTTGTGAACCAGTCGCTCATGCTGCGATACGTTACATCAATGAGCACAAGGAAGAAAGTGAAAAAGTCTTCGTCAAGCTGGTTTTAAAAATGCTTTTAAGATGGTCTATCGCGATTCGATGCTAAGAGTTGTTCTTGACATAATTCCTGAATTATTTCCCTTTATTTATCAATGCTACCGCTATCCTTCTCACCTTTCTTTTTAGTCCAAGAAACGAGGAAGCGGCCCAATGTTAAATGTGCAAAAATTAATATCTGAAAAGTGAAAATATGAGCGTATATGAAATCGAAATTCAGGATAAGTTTCTATTTTATGCGACTCGATCCTGATTACCGAACATAACCTAAAAAATTGTCAAATTTGCAAAAAGCGGTTTTTTGTGGATAACTAAAAAACTACAGCTCCAATCGAAAAAAGTCAAACTAGGTAATTGTTAGTATTGAAAAGATCTATCAATTGAATGACTTATAATTCGAGTTATATCGGAAAAACCGTGAAAAATCGGGTTTTCTATAACTCGTTAACTGTAAGATATTCAAACTTGTTACTTACAGTTATGTGTAGCCTATGACAAGCCAAAATATGTTTTTTTTTAAATTGATAAATTTCGATAATTTTTCAAAATATATGAAGTTTTCTCAGAAAGAATTCTCTCTCAGTATGGCTACTCTTGCTCGGAGAATGATGCCACAGTAACGATTCAGAGCGTATTTTTATCTGTAAGAGTTGTACTTTCATATTATCGAATAAGTATATTGATTTTTTTTATTTACAAAAATCTGGAAGGCGCAATAATCATCGTACAGCAGTCACCTTCATGGATATTGAGGTTGAATACCTATATTTTCAATTTAAAAAAATACTAGGATATGTATGGCACGCCGTTTCACTTTTTATTCGACTTGACCGTAAACTCCCATTTAAATGTCACTTCATTTTTATGCGACTTGCGTTAAAATGAACGGAATAAATATTATTATCGTTTACTGTAATTCCATTGCTAATAACAATTCAATTCTAATTTCCTATTGGAAATAGCAATACTAAGACATCCGGCCTATCAATTTGTTAGGGAATATACAATTATCAAAAATTCATTTTTATTATGTTAACCGGTATTTAAATTGTAAATAACAATTGGAATTGATTTTGTTTGTGCAACAAAAAACTTCAGTATGTTTTCGATGGCACATGTAGTACTATGATATTGTGTACAATATTTGAAATAAATGAACAACTCTCATTCGCAGCAACTGACAGAATACATGTAACATCCTTCAATTCGAAATGGAAATAACGTTTTCATTTGAAAGTAAAAGGAAAATGAGACTCACCGAAATTATCTTATGAGCCATTATAATGGAAACAAATTGAAATGGCATTTTGGTAGCTAGGTCGAATAAATGAATGAAGCGCCGGTTTTCCTCTTATTATATTACATTTTTATGCAAAGTTCAAACGTGGCACTTGAGGATATGTGGCATCAAATTATTTCATACTACGTTTCCATTTCCGTTGTACATGCATTATTACGGTACCTGATTTTTGTTACATACCACCGTCAATAATCCTTAATGTGCAATAAAAATACAAGTGTCAAGAGAACTCGTGTATGGTCACATCTTCTTATATGTTATAGAAACTCAGGTGCCATTTAAATTCCACCTCATATGATTGTGAGTTTGATGTGCATGACAGCGGACTTCCATCGATATGTGATCGACAAAAGAATGAAACAACATTTAAATTAGACTTCGATATCTGAGACATCGCGTTAATGAGTCGCGCAGAATAGAAATGGCATTCAATTAAATATTGTATATTACAGTCGCAGAACTCCAAGTGCCATTCAAATGCAACTGGCATTTTATTGTCACATTGATGTTCGCGACATCGAAGTGTAATGGAAACGTGAGTGACAAAAAAATAGAGTATCATTTAAATTCGACTTCAAAACCTACGACATCAATGTGCACGATATTTTAATGTTGAATATTAAACGTATTCAAATTTCTATTACCAATGGAAATGCAAAAGGCTACATAAGTCCAAGTCACATAAAAATGCATGTTCCATTCAAATTGGTACCCCAAAGGCGTGTTTTACATTTATTTCGGGTTCAAAAATGAATTCAAATTTCATTACCAATGAACATGAACAAGACACCTTAGTTCAAGTGACATAAAAATGCATGTCCCATTCAAATTGGTATCCCAAAGGCGTGCGTTAAAAATTTTTTGTCGGGTTCAAAATGAAATTATAGCCAGATTATTTCATTTTGTTTATTGTTCCTTTTTCTTTTGGAGAAGGGCAATTTGAAAAGGTAAGTATATAAAAGTGAATTACTACTTTCCATCGGTAAAGTATGGAATCTATTTCAGGGTGTGAATGGTGGGAAAAAGAAAAATACTGCTGCTTCCCGAAGAAGTAATACATTACAATTGGTATCCCTACGAGAAGAAAGCTTTTCAATTAGTCAGAAACTGATAGTATTCTGAATTTTCTATGAAAAATAAATATCCATCCAGTTTCGGTTAACCTTCATCTTTCCAGTAGTTGGTGTAAACTTGAGTTCTGCGGTGTAACCGACTTATGGACTTTTTCTGTTTATTCGTTAAGTCTCGTTCATACCATCGCGAATTTCGCAATTTTTCTTGGAATAAAATGGCTGTAGACATGGTTCTGCGTCAACGATTGGTCCGGCATGAGTGAGTGTATGAACAAGCCCTTATGAGAACAGATGTTTCTTTCCTAAATTTTAAGAAAAAATGGTATGAAGAACATGATAGCTGTTTTCCATTTAACGTAAAGAGCTCCTCAGAGCTACCCAGAGCTAATGACCATGCGTTCTATTTGGTGGGACTGCAAGCACCGGAGCTGCACTTATTGATTTTTCCCTTGCCCCTCGAGCACCACCCTTTTTATAGGTGAATGAAGCACAAGTAGACAAAAGTCGAACCGCAAAAATACAGTTGTGGCGAAAACGTCAGTGATGAAGTGATTTTCGATCTTAGGCTTTAAGTCTCGTTCATACCCTCACGAACTTCGCATCAGAGAGATATTTCAGTACTAAATAACGTCAGGTAGTAATAAAGACGACGTTATTTTGACATGTACGCACGCGCACTGTGAATCTGGAATAAGGACAACTCTTTAAAATACTGCCTACCTTTATTAGTGGACGTTTAAAGGCGAAGATAAACATTCCTTTATTTCCATTTAGGGTGAGATCGTAAATTATCGTGACATGATCAGTGGATAAAACATAGCTGATTGATAAATATATTAGATTTTCAATAAGAGTCGACCTAAAAGTTCGTTAGGGCAATTCTATCATCACAATAGTTCCTTCTAATTCTGAAATCAATTATGCGGAGAGAAAAATCCAAGAGAAAAAATTGATTAGGCTCAGGATGGGTTGATGGTTTCTTGAATAACATCAATACAAACCACACAGCAATAGAAGAAATTGTAAACGACCAAGGATCATTGCATAGTCGGATGCAAGATATTTTCCAGCATCAGTTTGGACTGACTACAAGTGCAATTTCTGAGAATCTCAATATGGAATCAAACATCACAAATCAACTACAACTGACAACACAACATCTAACGGATTTGGAAAATTTATTGAATAGTGATTGTACTTCTGAACAAAAATATATATTAGGTGTGAGCTTGTTACAAAGCTAGTTTTAGCACATTGTGCATTTCAAATTTTCAATTACTAGGGTCTAGTTGTCACCCCGGATCACTCACGAAAGCAGGCGAAGAGGGCTGTATTCTCCAAGTGTGCCTGTCTATTCGTTGTGTCTAGCCATTACACTCGGAGGACAGGTTTTTCTAACTTTTAACAATTTGAAAAAATGCCAATTTTCAAATATCACATTCTCGAATAAAAGAAAACTAAAACCATTGTTTATATAGAAGTAAGATAGTTAGCCAACCTTATAGGATTTATATTGGATTCAAATGGATGCGACATGTAGAGGGCGACAGAAGTCATGTCGTAACTTTAGTGATCTGGCCTCCAAGTCATGTCGTAACTTGATTACAATGGAAAAGTATTAAAATCAGAGTTGTTCGAAGAAACCTGCATTAAAATGACGTCAAATATTCATGTTTGTAACTAATCACGCTAGATGACACTCGCGTTTGTGTCCAATACCTTTTCCACAGGCATTGACTAACTATCTTCTATTTAAACAATGCTAAAACTGCCTGTTGATTTTTATACTATCCATATACACCTAACCACCAGTTTTTAACATATGTAACCATGAAATACGATAATTTTGTTAATAAAATTGTCTTTTATGAAGTAAAATAACGTGTCTCTATGGCAGAACGGTGTCATCGACAGAAGAACAGAATCATATATCACAATGTTTTGTTTTAAGTACTGGTGAATGGTGAATTTTTAGAAATCAAGTAGTTTTTCTTGAAAAAATGCTCAAGAACTTATGATTGTGCGTGTTATTTTTTATTGAATGAAGGGGAAGTTGATACTATTCTACAGATGTGTATAAGAAGTAAGCTAAATATAACGCAGACTCATAGAGTGTACTCGAATTTGACAACTCTCGTGAGTAGTAGGGGGTGATGGCTAGACGCTAGTGTTTTTGTACTCTACTCTCAAGATTCAAAACTTCAGTTCAGATATGTTCTAGAATGGTTTAACATACTCATTTTAAATATAGAAAAATATTTTATTGTTTATTAAATCTGCCAAAGAAATAACAAGAACACTTTTTTCTATTTTGTTCATATTATGTTAATATTGATCACAGTTTCTGTTCATTTCATCAATAAATTTATTTGAATGAATTATTATTTTTTCTCCTTATTGTAATTCTTCCATTTTCAACATATCTTGTTAGACTGCAACAACCCAAAGCCATCCAATAACGCATAAAAAAAACAAGTACAAAATACAATGAACTTTATTTTGTGTGAACTTGAGAATTTAATGATTAGGATTCAGTTCATCTACAATAGAATATTTCCAGTATTTCTTTTTGATGAAAACCCAGTTTTAATCGCGCACTGAAAATAATTTCATATCACATATCACAAAGGATATAATTTAGTCAGATTATAAAAATGCATGTAATAAATTAAAGTTCTATATAAAATCACAAACAATGTGAATAATTAATTTTAAAACAATTTAATAGCTTTCATTTAAGTGCATATAATTTATTTTGATATGTGACAGGTTATTCTGTGAATAATAGATTCAAAAGCGTTCCACACAATGTTCTAAATTCAAAAACAAAATAGGGGCGACAAGTGAAGTGAAGAAATGCATACTCTTGGCTTTGTGAGTGTCACTTGCATTATGGAATGTTTCTGGGGTGCAAGTTCGCAAACTTTAACTGTACGAACAGCACCTACCTGTTTACTATTCGGTATTGAAAAGGAAACTTTATTTTAAGTCAATTTAGAATAATGAATCATTCAAAATTATATATGACGTTACTTCAAAATGATTATTCTACCACTACCAAAATCACTAATAAAAGCAACTGTTTATAAAAATAGAAAATATTCATGGAACTCCAGGAAAACATGATCAATTGCAACATTAACTAATGCTGTTTTTATGCTCCAAAAAGCGGTTCTGAGATATGTATGTCAATAAAAAATACGTGATTCTTAAAGACCTTTTTCTTATCACAACAAATTTTACCCCTAGACTGCCTCTTTATTTCAAAAACAGTTTGTTTAATTTACAAGAACTACAAGGAGAACATTTATGTCTCATCAATCAAACTCGTCACACATAACATCAGTTCCTATTCTCATAAATCCTCCAAATTTTATAATGGAAAGAAACTGTTCAACCATCTTCCTCTTCCCATCAGAAAATAAATGATAATTAAAAATTTCGTAGAGGTTTAAACACTCCTCGAAGTCTGTTACATTATAGATGAATTCCCCTTGACAATTTCACAACTATCAATAAAAATTCCTAAGGGGATGCATTGTGGATTCTCAAATATACGTTTTTGTTTTTAAATGTATATATGTCTGTAGTGAAAATAGAGTATTTTTCGATTTGAATCTGAGAGTTCCGAACCTTGACAGCTGTTTCGTGGTAACCCTCTCGTCAGAAACTTCAGAAAGGATTTCTGGAAGCTCTCGAAATCAAGTCGAATCCACTCTAAATTAGTACTGAAAGGCAACGACAGTAGTTATATTACAAATAATAACTGGTGACAGCTAGTCTCTGGCACTGAAATAAGGTATATTTCAGTGGTCACTGAGTGAAACTCAATTCTAAAGGAACCAAGGAATCTGCTGGCGTTACTCATAACGTACTAGAAACTTGATTGAATCAACTCGTTAAATTTTAGTCTCCTTGGGTCGGAACAACAAAATTGTTGGCTGACTGTCAATGACTACATAATCTTTTGGATTCCTTGGTTCGTTTCAAATTGAGTTTCAACTAGTGACTATATATGTCACCAGTTATTTTTTGTAATATATGTTTATATATATTTTTAATGTTGACTAAACTTGTGTTATGTACCTATCTATATATATATACTGATTTTTTATTTATACTTTTTTCATTAGGTACTTTGAATTTCACTAGTCCAATCATCAAATATAATTTGGTTTGAAATGTAAGGCTGCAAATACTGAGAAAATACAAATTTTCTCGCAAATTTTGCAAAATTAAAAACAAACAGTGTAATTATAACAAACATTTATTTTAGCAATGTGAAAAAATACATTTTATTGCTTGAAATGCATGCAGTTCAACACAAAAGGGAAAACAAAAAAAGCCAAATTAAAAGAGAATAATAATATATACATTGACCATCAAAAAGTACATAAGGGAAAACGTTTAAACTGGATTTATAAACTTGCCGTTCGCCGTTGGAGTTAGCGTTCCCAATTAAAAGTACAGAAACGCATAAGACCTTTTATATCTACCGTCTAACTCCATCGGCGAACGGCAAGTTTATAAATCCAGCTTTATTGTTAAAGTATCGGAAAAATATTTCTGGAGAAAAGTTTTTCTAAGTTTATCTGAATTGCACAATGTGCTAAAACTAGCTTTGTAACAAGCTCACACCTAATATATATTTTTGTTCAGCAGTACAATCACTATTCAATAAATTTTCCAAATCAGTTAGATGTTGTGTTGTCAGTTGTAGTTGATTTGTGATGTTTGATTCCATATTGAGATTCTCAGAAATTGCACTTGTAGTCACTCCAAACTGATGCTGGAAAATATCTTGCATCCGACTATGCAATGATCCTTGGTCGTTTACAATTTCTTCTATTGCTGTTACCTTCAGTACGCATTTTGTGACAGTTCCAAGCTATTCGAAACTGTTCCAAATTTTCATTAATTTTGTCTAGGAACTCTTTCTGCAAAATATATCTATGCCTTACATTATCAGGGTCCAGTTTTCCTTCATTTTCCATTTCATAGAACAAATTGTAGAATTTGTTGATGACTTGTCTGAAAACATCAACCCATAAACGCTCTATTCTTTGATTATGTACTGACTTCCCAGTAATGAATACCTCTCCCTAAACTACGAATGGAGTTCATAAGGATTCTACATGTCCGATAACCTAAAAGTCGATTTTGACCCATGTCACGTGACCACTAGTATCGTTTCAAATGGAAAAGAAATACCATGAAGAGCCCAAAAGTGGGGAAAGATGGCAAAATATCGTAAAAAGTAATTTGAAAAAGTTGCTTGGAATTTAATTATATTCGCACACACAGAGTTTCAAGCAATGAATCGGAAAACTTTTAAATTACATTTTTTTTTTAAATATTTTTCGATCTCTCCACATAAATCAATTTTTTCTGAATTGCTTGACTGAGTGCAATATTTGTATTAGATGATGAAGACGCATCATGATGATTTCTCCGCATCAGATGTTGATAAATTAAAAAAATTGGGTTTGTCCAGGACACCCGCTGTTACATTGGTTCTTATCTAACAGTTATATGAGAATTCCAGACTGTGTTATGATATAGCAATATGGAAACATCATGTTTCCTGATTATAGTCAAGTTTTAATGATAATGCTGCATGAGCGTTTCACTTTGCACACAAATTTCAAGCCTCTCATGCCCCATTTTCATCGAAACTTAATTATAATTAGGGAACCAGAATGTTTCTAGATTACTAAATCACCACAATAGTCTTGGAATTCGAATATAACTGTTAGACACGAGGGTTCTCGCAAAAACCATATTTTTCAATTTAGTGCCATATGGGCGAGAAAATGAGAAAGTTTTGTCATTATCATCAAAATACAAATGTTCCACAACAGTCAAGCTATTCAGAAAAAAAACTTTGATTTTTGTAAAGAGATCAGAAAATATTATACAAAAATTGCAATTTTAATTCTTTTAGATTTATTGCTTGAAACTGTGAGTTCAAAATTAAATTCCAAGCAACCATTTCAAATTACTTTTTTTGATATCTTGCCATCTTACCCCACTTTTGGCACCTTCATGGTATTTTTTCAATTAGGCGTCATACTAGTGGTCACGTGACATGTGTCAAAATCGATTTTTAGTTTATGAATGTCTCTTAACCTAAAAATCGCATGTGCATATCACTGAAATGAAATTATATAGTCATCATATTATAATTTCATTTCAGTGGTGCATATGCATGTCGCACAAACTTTTCCCAGCAATGTTTTTCCAATACCTACTCTAATAATAAACTTTTTTCCCATATGGCAGATACATACTTTTTGGCGGTCACTGTAGTTGCCAGTTCTTGTACACCGGAGTACCTGTCTGCAGCTTGATTCATGGTAAAATGGATCTCTCTGGAGGTTTTCACCAAAAAACTTTTTCCAAAAACAAATTCCAATGATTACATCTTTATACAGCAAAATATGGTGCAGATACAACTTTTTGACTTGAAAATTCCTATTTGAAAATGATTGTCATGTGGGAATAATCTGAATCTGAATAAATCTGAATTGCATACAAGGACTCTAGTTTACTTTGATGAATTATCAGTACGTGTTGTACACATAAGCTTCTTCTGCAAACAAACAAATATTGAATTCTTTTTTAAGTTCTTGATAGGATGAGTAGCTTGTGGGAAATTCTACTGAATTGGCACATGTACTAATAATAGGTCTCCTGGCTAATCCAACAGTATTATTAAAACTTACAAAGATAACATCAGGCATTTGGTAAGAACCTGTTGTAAAAAATACAAATTGGCGCAAAGAATCATTATCCAAACACCTTATATACATCTCCAAGTAATGCAGTACAGTTGTTTCATCATTTGTTAAATCATCATTAGTTTTCAAACAATTAACAATTTTATCTGATGTTGGTTTCTGAAGGTCCAGGAATGTTGAAAAGTCACATTCTTTCCAGAAGAAAAATACTTATTCAAAGAAACCCCTTGCCTAATTAGATTAACAAATGGCTTTGGTTTCTCTACAAGAACATCCATGGCTATTGAAATGAATTGCTCTCTAATTTCCGTTTCATAGGGTACTTCAAAAAATTGATGACTAGTAAATATATTTGTAAGAATTTCAGATTCTTTTTTATTCAAAGTTCTGTAATTATTTACAGATTCCTTCAAAATAGCACGTTCGCAAGGATTTACATAAAGATAAAATTGTTCTAATAATTTGTTGTTGTCAACAGCCATGTCATCATTACCAATTGACGTTAATATCAGTTCACATAATTTGGAGGGAACACTTCCTGTCAACAGGATCATGTGAATTAGGACTCTTCCTATCAAAATGAATTCATCTTTATCTTTTCTGATTCTGTTTAAAGGCAGAAAAGGAACTATACAGTCCTCACCCCTGAAAAAATTATCTTCAATTTCTCTGAAAAAGAGGTTAAACATTTCTTTTGTTAATCCACCTCCATCAACACCCTGTTCATTGATGAATGTAACGGACAACAGCTTTTCTGTAACATTTTCATTACTATAGAACTCAAATATATCCGATAAACAGTTCAAACGATTGATTTCAAGTTGGAGTTTGTCTGAACCTTCAGGGAGAGATGGTACAGAAAAATTATATGAATTTGGAAGATCAGTTTCTCCTTCCAAACCAAAATTTGGTACAGTAGACTCTACAGTGGGTGTCTCCTCCACCGCTGGTGCCGAATATGGCACAGGTGTCCTTTGTTCCATTACTTCATTCCTGCTTCTTGCATTATTTCTGCTTCTCAAATTATAGCCATTCGGTTGGCCATTATCGACCTAAAATATGAGGGTAATCAATATAAGAGTTCCTACGAAATCAATTTGCAAATGGTAATTAGTTAACATTATAACATGATGGATGTCCACAGAAATTCTGATCGTATTCAATTGAATTAAGTTTCCAAGAAGACCTTTAACACCAAAAGATAGTAATGCATGGAAGTGGTATGTTACGTTGCAATCAAAACAAACTTTTATATTTCCTGAGAAATGGAAATAAAATTTGTGTACTCACTATAAAAAGTTTGAATTTTTAATGTAGACCAATAAGATTAAAATTCAAGACATTTGTACTATTTCACTTAATGTAGTACATCACCTCATCGTTCCCAGGAACAGCTTCATCCCCTCTCCTAGACAATCTCATCCTGACTTCCGCCATTGGAATATCCCTATTCGGTATCACAAATATTGTGCCTTGTCTGACCTGTTGTAAAATATCTTCCATGTCATTTATGTTTGTGAGGATTGATACTTTCCGGGATTGACTACTTTTACCCAGCTTGAATCCAATTAGATTGATAGGTACATTTGGGTAAGGGGAATGAATGTGATTTTCAATTTCCGCTAGACTCCAACTCCTTTCAAATACAACTTTTTCCCGTTTTCCTGAAAAAATTCAAAATGGAAATAACCACAGCAACATTTGGATATTATAATGGATAATTATCAGAAAAAAATTAATTCTCGAATTTTTTTCTGAATTCTATGCCATCGGTCAATCATTTTGCCCGAATTTGTAACGAACTATTAATGTATTATCCACTTTTCCACCAGGTCTCTGCTCACCACTAAAAGATGAATAAATTATATTTCTTACCTAAGTTATTATCGTTGAGGTAATTTACTTCCGTTGTAGTGGGAAAAAAATCGGCATTGCTTCGTCGAAATAAAAAGATATTCTTCTTGACGGTGGTACTTTTTTTTCTTCCTTGTCCAACAGGTCTCCTTCGGAAGGACCTTCTTGTTTCTCTAACTAAATTCCCAAAATATTCGAAATCAGCATTTATTGATGTAGCCCTTGCTGCCGCATTGATCAAATCACCGACAATATTATCAGTGCTAGCCATTATGATTGATTGGTCACTATTTTTTTAGGTTTGAATAACGAACAAAAAATTTGAAAACCAGATCATGGAAAGAAAAGGATGAAACCAAACTCATTTTCCATAACAATACAAAATAAAAATACAAGTAGTGCGACCTTAGTTTACCCTCATTTCCTTCCCATATTTTCTGGGAATACCAAACAGCCAAACACAGAATTCATAAAACAGGCAGAAATTTCAAAAAAAAAAAATTTCAAAAAAAATTTAAAAAAATAGAAAAAAAATTCAAAAAGAAAATAAAAAAAAATTCAAAAAAAACTTGCAAAAAAAAATTTTAAAAAAATTTCGAAACGAAAATTTTTCGAAAAAAAATTTCAAAAAAAAAATTCGAAAAAAAATAAAAAAATTTTAAAAAATTAGAAAAAAAAATTAGGAAAAAAAAATTTCAAAAAAAAAATTTTAAAAAATATTTCAAAATAAGTTTTTAAAAAAATTCGAAAAAAAAAATTCGAAAAAAAAAATTCGAAAAAAAAAATTCAAAAAAAAAATTTCAAAAAAAATTTCAAAAAAACTTGAAAAAAAAAATTTAAAAAAAAAATTTCAAAATTAAATTTTACAAAAATAAAATTTACAAAGAAAAATATTTTTAAAACATTTTAAAAAAAAACGAAAAAAAAAAATTTTGAAAAAAAATTTTAAAAAAATTCAAAAAAATTTCAAAAAAATTTTTGAAAGAAAAAATAAAAAAAAATCAAAAAAAAATTATCAAAAAATTAAAAAAAAAATTCAAAATAAAATTTTTCAAAAAAAAATTTTTCACAGAAGAATATTTAAAAAAAATTCCAAAAAAAAAATTCCAAAAAAAAAATTCAAAACGAAAATTTTTCAATAAAAAATTTCAAAAAAAAAATTTAAAAAAAATTGAAAAAAAGATTTCGAAAAAAAATTTCGAAAAAAAAATTTTCAAAAAAAAATATTTCAAAAAAAATTTCAAAAAAAATTTCAAAAAAATATTCGAAAAAAAAAATTTAAAAAAAATTCAAAAAAAAATTTCAAAAAAAAATTTTAAAAAAAAATTTCAAAAAGAAAATTTGAAACAAATTTCAAAAAAAACTTCCAAAAAAAATTAGAAAAAAAATTTAGAAAAAAATATTTTCAAAAAAAAATCAAAAAAAAATTCAGAAAAAATTTCCAAAAAAAAATTCTCAAAAAAAAAAAATTTTGAAAGAATAAAAAAAAAATTTTTGAAAAATTTTTGAAAAAATAAAAAATTTTTAAAAAATTAAATAAACAATTCAAAAAAAATTCAAAAAAAAATTTTCAAAACGAAAATTCGAAAACAAATTTCAAAAAAAATTTTCGAAAAATAAATTTTCAAAAAAAGAAATTTTCAAAATGAATAAAAAAAAAAATTTAAAAAAAATTTCAAAAAAAACTTCCAAAAAAATTTTTAAAAAATTTTGAAAAAATTTCAAACCGAAAATTTTTCGAAAAAAAAATCAAAAAATAATTCGAAAAAAAAAATTAAAAAAATCAGAAAAAAAAATTCGAAAAAAAAATTCAAAAAAAAATTCAAAAAAAATTTCAAAATGAATTTTAAAAAAAAATTCGAAAAAAAAATTTTTAAAAAATTCGAAAAAAAAATTCAAAAAAAAAATTTTCAAAAAAAATTTCAAAATTAAATTTTACAAAAATGAAATTTTCAAAGAAAAATATTTTTAAAAAATTTAAAAAGACGAAAAAAAATTTGAAAAAAATTTAAAAAAAAATTTAGAATTAGAAAAAAATATTAAAAAAAAAAATTCAAAAAAAATTTCAAAAAAATTTTTGAATGAAAAAATAAAAAAAAATTGAAAAAAAAATCGAAAAAAAATTATCAAAAAAAAATTTCCAAATAAAATTTTTCAAAAAAAAAATTTTCACAGAAAAATATTTTTAAAAAAATAAAAAAAAAATAGAAAAATTTCAAAAAAAAATTTTCAAAACGAAAATCTTTCAATAAAAATTTTCAAAAAAAAATTCGAAAAAAAATTTTAAAAAAATTGAAAAAAAAAATTCGAAACAAAATTTCGAAAAAAAAATTTCAAAAAAAAAATTTCAAAAAAATTTCAAAAAAAATTTTCGAAAAAAAATTTTAAAAAAAAATTTAAAAAAGAATTCTAAAAAAAAATTTAAAAAAAATTAAACAAAATTTTAAAAAAATTTTCGAAAAAAAAAATTGAAAAAAAAATTTTAAAAAATCTAAAAAATATTTTTAAACAAATTTTGAAAAATTTTTAAAAAAATTTCAAAAAAAATACAGAAAAAATTTCCAAAAAAAAATTAAAAAAAAAACTTCCAATAAAAAATTTTTAAAAAAATTTCAAAACGAAAATTTTTCGAAAAAAAATTTCAAAAAAAAATTCGAAAAAAAAATTGAAAAAAAATAAAAAAAATTGGAAAAAAAATTTTAAAAAAATTTTAAAAAACGAAAAAAAAATAAAAAAAAATTTAAAAAAAATTTTAAAAAAAATTCGAAAAAAAATTTCGAAAAAAAAATTTTCAAAAAAAAAAATTTCAAAAAAATTTTCGAAAAAAAAATTGAAAAAAAAAATTTCAAGAAAAAAATTCGAAAAAAAAATTGAAAAAAAAAATTTAAAAAAAAATTAGAAAAAAAATTTAAAAAAAAAGTTTCAAAAAAAATTTCAAAATAAATTTTAAGAAAATTTCGAAAAAAAAACAAAACAAAAATTCGAAAAAAAAATCAAAAAAAAAAATTTCAAAAAGAAAATTCGAAAACATGTTTCAAAAAAAAATTTCGAAAAAAAAAATTTCAAAATAAAATTTTTCAAAAAAAAAAATTTTAAAAAAAATTCAAAAAGAAAATTAAAAAAAAAATTCAAAAAAACTTCCAAAAAAAATTTTTAAAAAAATTCAAAAAAAATTTAAAACGGAAATTTTTCGAAAAAAAATTCGTTTTAAATTTTTTTTGAATTTTTTTTTAAATTTTTTTTTGGAAGTTTTTTTTGAATTTTTTTTAAATTTTCTTTTTGAATTTTTTTTTTAATTTTTTATTTGAATAATTTTTTTTTGAAATTTTTTTTTTCGAAATTTTTTTTTGAAACATGTTTTCGAATTTTCTTTTTGAAATTTTTTTTTTAGAATTTTTGTTTTGTTTTTTTTTTCGAAATTTTTTTAAAATTTATTTTGAAATTTTCTTTGAAACTTTTTTTTTTAATTTTTTTTTCTAAATTTTTTTTCTAATTTTTTTTATTTTTTTCAATTTTTTTTTCGAATTTTTTTTTGAATTTTTTTTTTTCAATTTTTTTTTCGAAAATTTTTTTGAAATTTTTTTTTTGAAAATTTTTTTTTCGAAATTTTTTTTCGAAATTTTTTTTAAATTTTTTTTTTTATTTTTTTTCGTTTTTTAAAATTTTTTCTAAATTTTTTTTCCAATTTTTTTTTATTTTTTTCAAATTTTTTTTCGAATTTTTTTTTGAAATTTTTTTTCGAAAAATTTTTGTTTTGAAATTTTTCTTTTAATTTTTTTTTGGAAGTCTTTTTTGAATTTTTTTTTTTAATTTTCTTTTTGAATTTTTTTTTATTTTTTTTAAATTTTTTTTTCGAAATTTTTTTTTTTGATTTTTTTTTTAATTTCTTTTTTGAAAATTTCTTTTTTTGAAAATTTTTTTTTCGAACATTTTTTTTTGAAAATTTTTTTTTCGAAAATTTTTTTTGAAATTTGTTTTCGAATTTTCTGTTTGAAAATTTTTTTTTGAATTTTTTTTTTGAAATTTTTTTTAAAATTTTTTATTTATTAAATTTTTTCTAAAAAAAATTTTTTTTTGAAATTTTTTTTTTTTTTTTGAAATTCTTTCTGTATTTTTTTTTGAAATTTTTTTAAAATTTTTTTTGAAATTTTTTTTTTGAATTTTTTTTTTCTAAATTTTTTTTATAATTTTTTTTTTTTTTTTTCCGTTTTTTAAAAAATTTTTTTTCGAAATTTTTTTTTTTAATTTATTTTCGAATTTTCTTTTTGAAATTTTTTTTTTTTTATTTTTTTGAAATTTTTTTTCGAAAAATTTTCGTTTTAAATTTTTTTTGAATTTTTTTTAAATTTTTTTTTGTAAGTTTTTTTTTATTTTTTTTTTTTTATTTTCTTTTTGAATTTTTTTTTAATTTTTTTTTTGAAAAATTTTTTTTTGAAATTTTTTTTTTCGAAATTTTTTTTTGAAACATGTTTTCGAATTTTCTTTTTGAAATTTTTTTAAATTTTTTTTTTGAAAAATTTTTTTTTGAAAATTTTTTTTTTCGAAATTTTTTTTTGAAACATGTTTTCGAATTTTCTTTTTGAAATTTTTTTTTTGATTTTTTTTTAGAATTTTTGTTTTGTTTTTTTTTCGAAATTTTTTAAAAATTTATTTTGAAATTTTTTTTGAAACTTTTTTTTGAATTTTTTTTTTCTAAATTTTTTTTAAAATTTTTTTTATATTTTTTTCAATTTTTTTTTCGAATTTTTTATTGAAATTTTTTTTTTTCATTTTTTTTTCGAAAATTTTTTTGAAATTTTTTTTTTGAAAATTTTTTTTTCGAAACTTTTTTTCGAAATTTTTTTTATAATTTTTTTAAATTTTTTTTTCGTTTTTTTTAAATTTTTTTTTAAAATGTTTTTTCGAATTTTTTTTTTGAAATTTTTTTTTAATTTTTTTTTTTAATTTTTTTTTTGAAATATTTTTTTTGAAAGTTTTTGAAAATTTTTTTTTAAATTTTTTTTTTCGAAATTTATTTTATAATTTTTTTTCTAATTTTTATTTTTTTTCGTTTTTTTCAAATTATTTTTTGAAATGTTTTTTCGAAAAATTTTCGTTTTAATTTTTTTTTGAATTTTTTTTTAAATTTTTTTTTGGAAGTTTTTTTTGAATTTTTTTTTAATTTTCTTTTTGAAATTTTTTTTTTGAAAAAAATTTTTTTGAAATTTTTTTTTTCGAAATTTTTTTTTGAAATCTGTTTTCGAATTTTCTTTTTGAAATTTTTTTTTTTGATTTTATTTTTAGAATTTTTGTTTTGTTTTTTTTTCGAAATTTTTTTAAAATTTATTTTGAAATTTTTTTTGAAACTTTTTTTTTTTTTTTTTTCGAAATTTTTTTTCTAATTTTTTTTTATTTTTTTCAAATTTTTTTTCGAATTTTCTTTTTGAAAATTTTTTTTTGAATTTTTTTTTTGAATTTTTTTTTTGAATTTTTTTTTTAATTTTTCATTTTTTTATATAAAAAAAAATTTTTTTTTTGAAATAATTTTTTTTAATTTTTTTCCTGGAAATTTTTTCTGTATTTTTTTTTGAAATCTTTTTAAAAATTTTTTAAATTTTTTTTAAAAATATTTTTTAGATTTTTTTTTAATTTTTTTTTTTAATTTTATTTTTTTCGAAAATTTTTTTGAAATTTTTTTTTGAAATTTTTTTTTTTGGAATTTTTTTTTTTCGAAAATTTTTTTGAAATTTTTTTTTTTGAAAATTTTTTTTTCGAAATTTTTTTTATAATTTTTTTTTAATTTTTTTTTATTTTTTATCGTTTTTTTAAAAAAAATTTAAAATTTTTTTTCGAATTTTTTTTTCGAAATTTTTTTTCCAAAAATTTCCGTTCTAATTTTTTTTTGATTTTTTTTTTTAATTTTTTTTTTGAAGTTTTTTTTGATTTTTTTTAAATTTTCTTTTTGAAATTTTTTTAAAATTTTTTTTTTTAATTTTTTTTTTGAAAATTTTTTTTTTGATTTTTTTTTTAGAATTTTTGTTTTGTTTTTTTTCGAAATTTTTTTAAAATTTATTTGGAAATTTTTTTTGAAACTTTTTTTTTTAATTTTTTTTTCTAAATTTTTTTTCTAATTTTTTTTATTTTTTCCAAATTTTTTTTCGAATTTCTTTTTTGAAATTTTTTTTTTCAATTTTTTTTTTCGAAAGTTTTTTTGAAATTTTTTTTTTTGAAAATTTTTTTTTCGAAATTTTTTTTATAATTTTTTTTAATTTTTTTTTTATTTTTTTTTCTTTTTTTTTCGAATTTTTTTTTTTATTTTTTTTCGAAAAATTTTCGTTTTAAATTTTTTTTGAATTTTTTTTTAAATTTTTTTTTGAAATATTTTAAAAATTTTTTTTTAAATTTTTTTTTGAATTTTTTTTTTTTTTTGAAATTTTTTGAAAATTTTTTTTTTTTAATTTTTTTTTCTAAATTTTTTTATAATTTTTTTAATTTTTTTTCGTTTTTTTTTAAATTTTTTTAAAATTTTTTTTCGAATTTTTTTTTTGAATTTTTTTTTCGAAAAATTTTCGTTTAAATTTTTTTTGAATTTTTTTTTTAATTTTCTTTTTGAAATTTTTTTTTTAATTTTTTTTTTGAAAATTTTTTTTTTTCATTTCTTTTTTCGAAATTTATTTTTGAAATTTGTTTTCGTTTTTTTTTGAAAATTTTTTTTTGATTTTTTTTTTTAGAATTTTTGTTTCGTTTTTTTTTTAATTTTTTTTTCTAAATTTTTTTTATATTTTTTTTTATTTTTTTTCGTTTTTTTTTGAAATTTTTTTAAAAATTTTTTTGAAATTTTTTTTTTGAAATTTTTTTTCCTAAATTTTTTTTATAATTTTTTTTTTTTTTTTTTTCCGTTTTTTAAAAAAATTTTTTTCGAAATTTTTTTTTTTAATTTGTTTTCGAATTTTCTTTTTGAATTTTTTTTTTTTTATTTTTTTGAAATTTTTTTTCGAAAAATTTTCGTTTTAAATTTTTTTTGAATTTTTTTTAAATTTTTTTTTGTAAGTTTTTTTTTATTTTTTTTTTTTAATTTTCTTTTTGAATTTTTTTTTAATTTTTTTTTTGAGAATTTTTTTGAAATTTTTTTTTTCGAAATTTTTTTTTGAAATATGTTTTCGAATTTTCTTTTTGAAATTTTTTTTAATTTTTTTTTTGAAAAATTTTTTTTTGAAAATTTTTTTTTTCGAAATTTTTTTTTGAAACATGTTTTCGAATTTTCTTTTTGAAATTTTTTTTTTGATTTTTTTTTTTAGAATTTTTGTTTTGTTTTTTTTTCGAAATTTTTTAAAAATTTATTTTGAAATTTTTTTTGAAACTTTTTTTTGAAATTTTTTTTTCTAAATTTTTTTTTAAATTTTTTTTATATTTTTTTCAATTTTTTTTTCGAATTTTTTTTTTTTAAATATTTTTTTTTCATTTTTTTTTTTCGAAAATTTTTTTGAAATTTTTTTTTTCGAAATTTTTTTTTGAAATCTGTTTTCGAATTTTCTTTTTGAAAATTTTTTTTTTGATTTTATTTTTAGAATTTTTGTTTTGTTTTTTTTTCGAAATTTTTTTAAAATTTATTTTGAAATTTTTTTTGAAACTTTTTTTTTAAATTTTTTTTTCGAAATTTTTTTTCTAATTTTTTTTTATTTTTTTCAAATTTTTTTTCGAATTTTCTTTTTGAAAATTTTTTTTTTGAATTTTTTTTTTTTAATTTTTTTTTTTAATTTTTCATTTTTTTAAATAAAAAAAATATTTTTTTTGAAATAATTTTTTTAAATTTTTTTCCTGGAAATTTTTTCTGTATTTTTTTTTGAAATCTTTTTAAAAATTTTTTAAATTTTTTTTAAAAATATTTTTTAGATTTTTTTTTTAATTTTTTTTTTCAATTTTATTTTTTTCGAAAATTTTTTGGAAATTTTTTTTGAAAATTTTTTTTTTGGAATTTTTTTTTTCGAAAATTTTTTTGAAATTTTTTTTTTTGAAAATTTCTTTTTCGAAATTTTTTTTATAATTTTTTTTAATTTTTTTTATTTTTTATCGTTTTTTTAAAAAAATTTTAAAATTTTTTTTCAAAATTTTTTTTCGAAAAATTTCCGTTCTAATTTTTTTTTAATTTTTTTTATTTTTTATCGTTTTTTTAAAAAAAATTTAAAATTTTTTTTCGAATTTTTTTTTCGAAATTTTTTTTCGAAAAATTTCCGTTCTAATTTTTTTTTGATTTTTTTTTTTTATTTTTTTTTGAAAATTTTTTTTTTGATTTTTTTTTAGAATTTTTGTTTTGTTTTTTTTCGAAATTTTTTCAAAATTTATTTGGAAATTTTTTTTTAAACTTTTTTTTTAAATTTTTTTTAAATTTTTTTAAAATTCGAAAAAAAAAATTCGAAAAAAAAAATTCAAAAAAAAAATTTCAAAAAAAATTTCAAAAAAACTTGAAAAAAAAAATTAAAAAAAAAATTTCAAAATTAAATTTTACAAAAATAAAATTTACAAAGAAAAATATTTTTAAAACATTTTAAAAAAAACGAAAAAAAAAAATTTTGAAAAAAAATTTTAAAAAAATTCAAAAAAAATTTCAAAAACATTTTTGAAAGAAAAAATAAAAAAAAATCAAAAAAAAATTATCAAAAAATTAAAAAAAAAATTCAAAATAAAATTTTTCAAAAAAAAATTTTTCACAGAAAAATATTTAAAAAAAATTCCAAAAAAAAAATTCCAAAAAAAAAATTCAAAACGAAAATTTTTCAATAAAAAATTTCAAAAAAAAAATTTAAAAAAAATTGAAAAAAAGATTTCGAAAAAAAATTTCGAAAAAAAAATTTTCAAAAAAAAATATTTCAAAAAAAATTTCAAAAAAAATTTCAAAAAAATATTCGAAAAAAAAAAATTTTAAAAAAATTCAAAAAAAAATTTCAAAAAAAAATTTTAAAAAAAAATTTCAAAAAGAAAATTTGAAACAAATTTCAAAAAAAACTTCCAAAAAAAATTAGAAAAAAAATTTAGAAAAAAATATTTTCAAAAAAAAAATCAAAAAAAAATTCAGAAAAAATTTCCAAAAAAAAATTCTCAAAAAAAAAAAATTTTGAAAGAATAAAAAAAAAATTTTTGAAAAATTTTTGAAAAAATAAAAAAAATTTAAAAAATTAAATAAACAATTCAAAAAAAATTTAAAAAAAAATTTAGAATTAGAAAAAAATATTAAAAAAAAAAATTCAAAAAAAATTTCAAAAAAATTTTTGAATGAAAAAATAAAAAAAAATTGAAAAAAAAATCGAAAAAAAATTATCAAAAAAAAATTTCCAAATAAAATTTTTCAAAAAAAAAATTTTCACAGAAAAATATTTTTAAAAAAATAAAAAAAAATAGAAAAATTTCAAAAAAAAATTTTCAAAACGAAAATCTTTCAATAAAAATTTTCAAAAAAAAATTCGAAAAAAAATTTTAAAAAAATTGAAAAAAAAATTCGAAACAAAATTTCGAAAAAAAAATTTCAAAAAAAAAATTTCAAAAAAATTTCAAAAAAAATTTTCGAAAAAAAAATTTAAAAAAAAATTTAAAAAAGAATTCTAAAAAAAAATTTAAAAAAAATTAAACAGAATTTTAAAAAAATTTTCGAAAAAAAAAATTGAAAAAAAAATTTAAAAAAATCTAAAAAATATTTTTAAAAAAATTTTGAAAAATTTTTTAAAAAATTTCAAAAAAAATACAGAAAAAATTTCCAAAAAAAAAATTAAAAAAAAATTTTCCAATAAAAAATTTTAAAAAAAATTTCAAAACGAAAATTTTTCGAAAAAAAATTTCAAAAAAAAATTCGAAAAAAAAATTGAAAAAAATAAAAAAAATTGGGAAAAAAATTTTAAAAAAATTTTAAAAAACGAAAAAAAAATAAAAAAAAATTTAAAAAAAATTTTAAAAAAAATTCGAAAAAAAATTTCGAAAAAAAAATTTTCAAAAAAAAAAATTTCAAAAAAATTTTCGAAAAAAAAATTGAAAAAAAAAATTTCAAGAAAAAAATTCGAAAAAAAAATTGAAAAAAAAAATTTTAAAAAAAATTAGAAAAAAAATTTTAAAAAAAAGTTTCAAAAAAAATTTCAAAATAAATTTTAAGAAAATTTCGAAAAAAAAACAAAACAAAAATTCGAAAAAAAAATCAAAAAAAAAAATTTCAAAAAGAAAATTCGAAAACATGTTTCAAAAAAAAATTTCGAAAAAAAAAATTTCAAAATAAAATTTTTCAAAAAAAAAAATTTTAAAAAAAATTCAAAAAGAAAATTAAAAAAAAAATTCAAAAAAACTTCCAAAAAAAATTTTTAAAAAAATTCAAAAAAAATTTAAAACGAAAATTTTTCGAAAAAAAATTCGTTTCAAATTTTTTTTGAATTTTTTTTTAAATTTTTTTTTTGAAGTTTTTTTGTAATTTTTTTTAAATTTTCTTTTTGAATTTTTTTTTTAATTTTTTATTTGAATAATTTTTTTTTGAAATTTTTTTTTTCGAAATTTTTTTTTGAAACATGTTTTCGAATTTTCTTTTTGAAATTTTTTTTTTAGAATTTTTGTTTTGTTTTTTTTTTCGAAATTTTTTTAAAATTTATTTTGAAATTTTCTTTGAAACTTTTTTTTTTAATTTTTTTTTCTAAATTTTTTTTCTAATTTTTTTTATTTTTTTCAATTTTTTTTTCGAATTTTTTTTTGAATTTTTTTTTTTCAATTTTTTTTTCGAAAATTTTTTTGAAATTTTTTTTTTGAAAATTTTTTTTTCGAAATTTTTTTTCGAAATTTTTTTTAAATTTTTTTTTTATTTTTTTTCGTTTTTTAAAATTTTTTCTAAATTTTTTTTCCAATTTTTTTTTATTTTTTTCAAATTTTTTTTCGAATTTTTTTTTGAAATTTTTTTTCGAAAAATTTTTGTTTTGAAATTTTTCTTTTAATTTTTTTTTGGAAGTCTTTTTTGAATTTTTTTTTTTAATTTTCTTTTTGAATTTTTTTTTATTTTTTTTAAATTTTTTTTTCGAAATTTTTTTTTTTGATTTTTTTTTTAATTTCTTTTTTGAAAATTTCTTTTTTTGAAAATTTTTTTTTCGAACATTTTTTTTTGAAAATTTTTTTTTCGAAAATTTTTTTTGAAATTTGTTTTCGAATTTTCTGTTTGAAAATTTTTTTTTGAATTTTTTTTTTGAAATTTTTTTTAAAATTTTTTATTTATTAAATTTTTTCTAAAAAAAATTTTTTTTTTTAATTTTTTTTTTTTTATTTTTTTTTGAAATTCTTTCTGTATTTTTTTTTGAAATTGTTTTAAAATTTTTTTTGAAATTTTTTTTTTTAATTTTTTTTTTCTAAATTTTTTTTATAATTTTTTTTTTTTTTTTCCGTTTTTTAAAAAATTTTTTTTCGAAATTTTTTTTTTTAATTTGTTTTCGAATTTTCTTTTTGAAATTTTTTTTTTTTATTTTTTTGAAATTTTTTTTCGAAAAATTTTCGTTTTAAATTTTTTTTGAATTTTTTTTAAGTTTTTTTTTTTTTTTTTTTTTTATTTTCTTTTTGAATTTTTTTTTAATTTTTTTTTTGAAAAATTTTTTTTTGAAATTTTTTTTTTCGAAATTTTTTTTTGAAACATGTTTTCGAATTTTCTTTTTGAAATTTTTTTAAATTTTTTTTTTGAAAAATTTTTTTTTGAAAATTTTTTTTTTCGAAATTTTTTTTTGAAACATGTTTTCGAATTTTCTTTTTGAAATTTTTTTTTTGATTTTTTTTTAGAATTTTTGTTTTGTTTTTTTTTCGAAATTTTTTAAAAATTTATTTTGAAATTTTTTTTGAAACTTTTTTTTGAAATTTTTTTTTCTAAATTTTTTTTAAAATTTTTTTTATATTTTTTTCAATTTTTTTTTCGAATTTTTTATTGAAATTTTTTTTTTTTCATTTTTTTTTTCGAAAATTTTTTTGAAATTTTTTTTTTGAAAATTTTTTTTTCGAACCTTTCTTTCGAAATTTTTTTTATAATTTTTTTAAATTTTTTTTTCGTTTTTTTTAAATTTTTTTTTAAAATGTTTTTTCGAATTTTTTTTTTGAAATTTTTTTTCGAAATTTTTTTTTAATTTTTTTTTTTAATTTTTTTTTTGAAATATTTTTTTTGAAAGTTTTTGAAAATTTTTTTTTAAATTTTTTTTTTCGAAATTTATTTTATAATTTTTTTTCTAATTTTTATTTTTTTTCGTTTTTTTCAAATTTTTTTTTGAAATGTTTTTTCGAAAAATTTTCGTTTTAATTTTTTTTTGAATTTTTTTTTAAATTTTTTTTTGGAAGTTTTTTTTGAATTTTTTTTTAATTTTCTTTTTGAAATTTTTTTTTTGAAAAAAATTTTTTTGAAATTTTTTTTTTCGAAATTTTTTTTTGAAATCTGTTTTCGAATTTTCTTTTTGAAATTTTTTTTTTTGATTTTATTTTTAGAATTTTTGTTTTGTTTTTTTTTCGAAATTTTTTTAAAATTTATTTTGAAATTTTTTTTGAAACTTTTTTTTTTAATTTTTTTTTTCGAAATTTTTTTTCTAATTTTTTTTTATTTTTTTCAAATTTTTTTTCGAATTTTCTTTTTGAAAATTTTTTTTTGAATTTTTTTTTTGAATTTTTTTTTTGAATTTTTTTTTTAATTTTTCATTTTTTTATATAAAAAAAAATTTTTTTTTTGGAATAATTTTTTTAAATTTTTTTCCTGGAAATTTTTTCTGTATTTTTTTTTTAAATCTTTTTAAAAATTTTTTAAATTTTTTTTAAAAATATTTTTTAGATTTTTTTTTAATTTTTTTTTTTAATTTTATTTTTTTCGAAAATTTTTTTGAAATTTTTTTTTGAAATTTTTTTTTTTGGAATTTTTTTTTTTCGAAAATTTTTTTGAAATTTTTTTTTTTGAAAATTTTTTTTTCGAAATTTTTTTTATAATTTTTTTTTTAATTTTTTTTTATTTTTTATCGTTTTTTTAAAAAAAATTTAAAATTTTTTTTCGAATTTTTTTTTCGAAATTTTTTTTCGAAAAATTTCCGTTCTAATTTTTTTTTGATTTTTTTTTTTAATTTTTTTTTTGAAGTTTTTTTTGATTTTTTTTTAATTTTCTTTTTGAAATTTTTTTTAAATTTTTTTTTTTAATTTTTTTTTTGAAAATTTTTTTTTTGATTTTTTTTTTAGAATTTTTGTTTTGTTTTTTTTCGAAATTTTTTTAAAATTTATTTGGAAATTTTTTTTGAAACTTTTTTTTTTAATTTTTTTTTCTAAATTTTTTTTCTAATTTTTTTTATTTTTTCCAAATTTTTTTTCGAATTTCTTTTTTGAAATTTTTTTTTTCAATTTTTTTTTTCGAAAATTTTTTTGAAATTTTTTTTTTTGAAAATTTTTTTTTCGAAATTTTTTTTATAATTTTTTTTAATTTTTTTTTTATTTTTTTTTTCTTTTTTTTTTCGAATTTTTTTTTTAATTTTTTTTCGAAAAATTTTCGTTTTAAATTTTCGTTTTAAATTTTTTTTGAATTTTTTTTTTAATTTTTTTTTGAAATTTTTTAAAATTTTTTTTTTTAATTTTTTTTTGAATTTTTTTTTTTTTGAAATTTTTTAAAAATTTTTTTTTTAATTTTTTTTTCTAAATTTTTTTATAATTTTTTTAATTTTTTTTCGTTTTTTTTTAAATTTTTTTTAAAATTTTTTTTCGAATCTTTTTTTTGAATTTTTTTTTCGAAAAATTTTCGTTTAAATTTTTTTTGAATTTTTTTTTAATTTTCTTTTTGAAATTTTTTTTTTAATTTTTTTTTTGAAAATTTTTTTTTTTCATTTCTTTTTTCGAAATTTATTTTTGAAATTTGTTTTCGTTTTTTTTTGAAATTTTTTTAAAAATTTTTTTGAAATTTTTTTTTTGAAATTTTTTTTCCTAAATTTTTTTTATAATTTTTTTTTTTTTTTTTTTTCCGTTTTTTAAAAAATTTTTTTTCGAAATTTTTTTTTTTAATTTGTTTTCGAATTTTCTTTTTGAATTTTTTTTTTTTTATTTTTTTGAAATTTTTTTTCGAAAAATTTTCGTTTTAAATTTTTTTTGAATTTTTTTTAAATTTTTTTTTGTAAGTTTTTTTTTATTTTTTTTTTTTAATTTTCTTTTTGAATTTTTTTTTAATTTTTTTTTTGAGAATTTTTTTAAAATTTTTTTTTTCGAAATTTTTTTTTGAAATATGTTTTCGAATTTTCTTTTTGAAATTTTTTTTAATTTTTTTTTTGAAAAATTTTTTTTTGAAAATTTTTTTTTTCGAAATTTTTTTTTGAAACATGTTTTCGAATTTTCTTTTTGAAAATTTTTTTTTGATTTTTTTTTTTAGAATTTTTGTTTTGTTTTTTTTTCGAAATTTTTTAAAAATTTATTTTGAAATTTTTTTTGAAACTTTTTTTTGAAATTTTTTTTTCTAAATTTTTTTTAAAATTTTTTTTATATTTTTTTCAATTTTTTTTTCGAATTTTTTTTTGAAATATTTTTTTTTCATTTTTTTTTTTCGAAAATTTTTTTGAAATTTTTTTTTTCGAAATTTTTTTTTGAAATCTGTTTTCGAATTTTCTTTTTGAAAATTTTTTTTTTGATTTTATTTTTAGAATTTTTGTTTTGTTTTTTTTTCGAAATTTTTTTAAAATTTATTTTGAAATTTTTTTTGAAACTTTTTTTTTAAATTTTTTTTTCGAAATTTTTTTTCTAATTTTTTTTTGTTTTTTTCAAATTTTTTTTCGAATTTTCTTTTTGAAAATTTTTTTTTTGAATTTTTTTTTTTTAATTTTTTTTTTTAATTTTTAATTTTTTTAAATAAAAAAAAATATTTTTTTTGAAATAATTTTTTTTAATTTTTTTCCTGGAAATTTTTTCTGTATTTTTTTTTGAAATCTTTTTAAAAATTTTTTAAATTTTTTTTAAAAATATTTTTTAGATTTTTTTTTTAATTTTTTTTTTTCAATTTTATTTTTTTCGAAAATTTTTTTGAAATTTTTTTTGAAATTTTTTTTTTTGGAATTTTTTTTTTCGAAAATTTTTTTGAAATTTTTTTTTTTGAAAATTTTTTTTTCGAAATTTTTTTTATAATTTTTTTTAATTTTTTTTATTTTTTATCGTTTTTTTAAAAAAATTTTAAAATTTTTTTTCAAAATTTTTTTTCGAAAAATTTCCGTTCTAATTTTTTTTTAATTTTTTTTATTTTTTATCGTTTTTTTAAAAAATTTTTAAAATTTTTTTTCGAATTTTTTTTTCGAAATTTTTTTTCGAAAAATTTCCGTTCTAATTTTTTTTTGATTTTTTTTTTTAATTTTTTTTTGAAAATTTTTTTTTTGATTTTTTTTTAGAATTTTTGTTTTGTTTTTTTTCGAAATTTTTTCAAAATTTATTTGGAAATTTTTTTTGAAACTTTTTTTTTAAATTTTTTTTAAATTTTTTTAAAATTCGAAAAAAAAAATTCGAAAAAAAAAATTCAAAAAAAAAATTTCAAAAAAAATTTCAAAAAAACTTGAAAAAAAAAATTTAAAAAAAAAATTTCAAAATTAAATTTTACAAAAATAAAATTTACAAAGAAAAATATTTTTAAAACATTTTAAAAAAAACGAAAAAAAAAAATTTTGAAAAAAATTTTTAAAAAAATTCAAAAAAAATTTCAAAAAAATTTTTGAAAGAAAAAATAAAAAAAAATCAAAAAAAAATTATCAAAAAATTAAAAAAAAAATTCAAAATAAAATTTTTCAAAAAAAAATTTTTCACAGAAAAATATTTAAAAAAAATTCCAAAAAAAAAATTCCAAAAAAAAAATTCAAAACGAAAATTTTTCAATAAAAAATTTCAAAAAAAAAATTTAAAAAAAATTGAAAAAAAGATTTCGAAAAAAAATTTCGAAAAAAAAATTTTCAAAAAAAAATATTTCAAAAAAAATTTCAAAAAAAATTTCAAAAAAATATTCGAAAAAAAAAAATTTAAAAAAAATTCAAAAAAAAATTTCAAAAAAAAATTTTAAAAAAAAATTTCAAAAAGAAAATTTGAAACAAATTTCAAAAAAAACTTCCAAAAAAAATTAGAAAAAAAATTTAGAAAAAAATATTTTCAAAAAAAAAATCAAAAAAAATTCAGAAAAAATTTCCAAAAAAAAATTCTCAAAAAAAAAAAATTTTGAAAGAATAAAAAAAAAATTTTTGAAAAATTTTTGAAAAAATAAAAAAATTTTAAAAAATTAAATAAACAATTCAAAAAAAATTTAAAAAAAAATTTAGAATTAGAAAAAAATATTAAAAAAAAAAATTCAAAAAAAATTTCAAAAAAATTTTTGAATGAAAAAATAAAAAAAAATTGAAAAAAAAATCGAAAAAAAATTATCAAAAAAAAATTTCCAAATAAAATTTTTCAAAAAAAAAATTTTCACAGAAAAATATTTTTAAAAAAATAAAAAAAAATAGAAAAATTTCAAAAAAAAATTTTCAAAACGAAAATCTTTCAATAAAAATTTTCAAAAAAAAATTCGAAAAAAAATTTTAAAAAAATTGAAAAAAAAAATTCGAAACAAAATTTCGAAAAAAAAATTTCAAAAAAAAAATTTCAAAAAAATTTCAAAAAAAATTTTCGAAAAAAAAATTTAAAAAAAAATTTAAAAAAGAATTCTAAAAAAAAATTTAAAAAAAATTAAACAAAATTTTAAAAAAATTTTCGAAAAAAAAAATTGAAAAAAAAATTTAAAAAAATCTAAAAAATATTTTTAAAAAAATTTTGAAAAATTTTTTAAAAAATTTCAAAAAAAATACAGAAAAAATTTCCAAAAAAAAATTAAAAAAAAAACTTCCAATAAAAAATTTTAAAAAAAATTTCAAAACGAAAATTTTTCGAAAAAAAATTTCAAAAAAAAATTCGAAAAAAAAATTGAAAAAAATAAAAAAAATTGGAAAAAAAAATTTAAAAAAATTTTAAAAAACGAAAAAAAAATAAAAAAAAATTTAAAAAAAATTTTAAAAAAAATTCGAAAAAAAATTTCGAAAAAAAAATTTTCAAAAAAAAAAATTTCAAAAAAATTTTCGAAAAAAAAATTGAAAAAAAAAATTTCAAGAAAAAAATTCGAAAAAAAAATTGAAAAAAAAAATTTAAAAAAAAATTAGAAAAAAAATTTAAAAAAAAAGTTTCAAAAAAAATTTCAAAATAAATTTTAAGAAAATTTCGAAAAAAAAACAAAACAAAAATTCGAAAAAAAAATCAAAAAAAAAAATTTCAAAAAGAAAATTCGAAAACATGTTTCAAAAAAAAATTTCGAAAAAAAAAATTTCAAAATAAAATTTTTCAAAAAAAAAAATTTTAAAAAAAATTCAAAAAGAAAATAAAAAAAAAAATTCAAAAAAACTTCCAAAAAAAATTTTTAAAAAAATTCAAAAAAAATTTAAAACGAAAATTTTTCGAAAAAAAATTCGTTTCAAATTTTTTTTGAATTTTTTTTTAAATTTTTTTTTGGAAGTTTTTTTTGAATTTTTTTTAAATTTTCTTTTTGAATTTTTTTTTTAATTTTTTATTTGAATAATTTTTTTTTGAAATTTTTTTTTTCGAAATTTTTTTTTGAAACATGTTTTCGAATTTTCTTTTTGAAATTTTTTTTTTAGAATTTTTGTTTTGTTTTTTTTTTCGAAATTTTTTTAAAATTTATTTTGAAATTTTCTTTGAAACTTTTTTTTTTTATTTTTTTTTCTAAATTTTTTTTCTAATTTTTTTTATTTTTTTCAATTTTTTTTTCGAATTTTTTTTTGAATTTTTTTTTTTCAATTTTTTTTTCGAAAATTTTTTTGAAATTTTTTTTTTGAAAATTTTTTTTTCGAAATTTTTTTTCGAAATTTTTTTTAAATTTTTTTTTTTATTTTTTTTCGTTTTTTAAAATTTTTTCTAAATTTTTTTTCCAATTTTTTTTTATTTTTTTCAAATTTTTTTTCGAATTTTTTTTTGAAATTTTTTTTCGAAAAATTTTTGTTTTGAAATTTTTCTTTTAATTTTTTTTTGGAAGTCTTTTTTGAATTTTTTTTTTTAATTTTCTTTTTGAATTTTTTTTTATTTTTTTTAAATTTTTTTTTCGAAATTTTTTTTTTTGATTTTTTTTTTTTATTTCTTTTTTGAAAATTTCTTTTTTTGAAAATTTTTTTTTCGAACATTTTTTTTTGAAAATTTTTTTTTCGAAAATTTTTTTTGAAATTTGTTTTCGAATTTTCTGTTTGAAAATTTTTTTTTGAATTTTTTTTTTGAAATTTTTTTAAAAATTTTTTATTTATTAAATTTTTTCTAAAAAAAATTTTTTTTTTAAATTTTTTTTTTTTTATTTTTTTTTGAAATTCTTTCTGTATTTTTTTTTGAAATTGTTTTAAAATTTTTTTTGAAATTTTTTTTTTGAATTTTTTTTTTCTAAATTTTTTTTATAATTTTTTTTTTTTTTTCCGTTTTTTAAAAAATTTTTTTTCGAAATTTTTTTTTTTAATTTGTTTTCGAATTTTCTTTTTGAAATTTTTTTTTTTTATTTTTTTGAAATTTTTTTTCGAAAAATTTTCGTTTTAAATTTTTTTTGAATTTTTTTTAAGTTTTTTTTTATTTTTTTTTTTTTATTTTCTTTTTGAATTTTTTTTTAATTTTTTTTTTGAAAAATTTTTTTTTGAAATTTTTTTTTTCGAAATTTTTTTTTGAAACATGTTTTCGAATTTTCTTTTTGAAATTTTTTTAAATTTTTTTTTTGAAAAATTTTTTTTTGAAAATTTTTTTTTTCGAAATTTTTTTTTGAAACATGTTTTCGAATTTTCTTTTTGAAATTTTTTTTTTGATTTTTTTTTAGAATTTTTGTTTTGTTTTTTTTCGAAATTTTTTAAAAATTTATTTTGAAATTTTTTTTGAAACTTTTTTTTGAAATTTTTTTTTCTAAATTTTTTTTAAAATTTTTTTTATATTTTTTTCAATTTTTTTTTCGAATTTTTTATTGAAATTTTTTTTTTCATTTTTTTTTTCGAAAATTTTTTTGAAATTTTTTTTTTGAAAATTTTTTTTTCGAACCTTTCTTTCGAAATTTTTTTTATAATTTTTTTAAATTTTTTTTTCGTTTTTTTTAAATTTTTTTTTAAAATGTTTTTTCGAATTTTTTTTTTGAAATTTTTTTTCGAAATTTTTTTTTAATTTTTTTTTTTAATTTTTTTTTTGAAATATTTTTTTTGAAAGTTTTTGAAAATTCTTTTTAAAAATTTTTTAAATTTTTTTTAAAAATATTTTTTAGATTTTTTTTTAATTTTTTTTTTTAATTTTATTTTTTTCGAAAATTTTTTTGAAATTTTTTTTTGAAATTTTTTTTTTTGGAATTTTTTTTTTTCGAAAATTTTTTTGAAATTTTTTTTTTTGAAAATTTTTTTTTCGAAATTTTTTTTATAATTTTTTTTTTAATTTTTTTTTATTTTTTATCGTTTTTTTAAAAAAAATTTAAAATTTTTTTTCGAATTTTTTTTTCGAAATTTTTTTTCGAAAAATTTCCGTTCTAATTTTTTTTTGATTTTTTTTTTTAATTTTTTTTTTGAAGTTTTTTTTGATTTTTTTTTAATTTTCTTTTTGAAATTTTTTTTAAATTTTTTTTTTTAATTTTTTTTTTGAAAATTTTTTTTTTGATTTTTTTTTTAGAATTTTTGTTTTGTTTTTTTTCGAAATTTTTTTAAAATTTATTTGGAAATTTTTTTTGAAACTTTTTTTTTTAATTTTTTTTTCTAAATTTTTTTTCTAATTTTTTTTATTTTTTCCAAATTTTTTTTCGAATTTCTTTTTTGAAATTTTTTTTTTCAATTTTTTTTTTCGAAAATTTTTTTGAAATTTTTTTTTTTGAAAATTTTTTTTTCGAAATTTTTTTTATAATTTTTTTTAATTTTTTTTTTATTTTTTTTTTCTTTTTTTTTTCGAATTTTTTTTTTGAAATTTTTCTTTTAATTTTTTTTTGGAAGTCTTTTTTGAATTTTTTTTTTTAATTTTCTTTTTGAATTTTTTTTTATTTTTTTTAAATTTTTTTTTCGAAATTTTTTTTTTTGATTTTTTTTTTTTATTTCTTTTTTGAAAATTTCTTTTTTTGAAAATTTTTTTTTCGAACATTTTTTTTTGAAAATTTTTTTTTCGAAAATTTTTTTTGAAATTTGTTTTCGAATTTTCTGTTTGAAAATTTTTTTTTGAATTTTTTTTTTGAAATTTTTTTAAAAATTTTTTATTTATTAAATTTTTTCTAAAAAAAATTTTTTTTTTAAATTTTTTTTTTTTTTTTTTTTTTTGAAATTCTTTCTGTATTTTTTTTTGAAATTGTTTTAAAATTTTTTTTGAAATTTTTTTTTTGAATTTTTTTTTTCTAAATTTTTTTTATAATTTTTTTTTTTTTTTCCGTTTTTTAAAAAATTTTTTTTCGAAATTTTTTTTTTTAATTTGTTTTCGAATTTTCTTTTTGAAATTTTTTTTTTTTATTTTTTTGAAATTTTTTTTCGAAAAATTTTCGTTTTAAATTTTTTTTGAATTTTTTTTAAGTTTTTTTTTATTTTTTTTTTTTTTATTTTCTTTTTGAATTTTTTTTTAATTTTTTTTTTGAAAAATTTTTTTTTGAAATTTTTTTTTTCGAAATTTTTTTTTGAAACATGTTTTCGAATTTTCTTTTTGAAATTTTTTTAAATTTTTTTTTTGAAAAATTTTTTTTTGAAAATTTTTTTTTTCGAAATTTTTTTTTGAAACATGTTTTCGAATTTTCTTTTTGAAATTTTTTTTTTGATTTTTTTTTAGAATTTTTGTTTTGTTTTTTTTCGAAATTTTTTAAAAATTTATTTTGAAATTTTTTTTGAAACTTTTTTTTGAAATTTTTTTTTCTAAATTTTTTTTAAAATTTTTTTTATATTTTTTTCAATTTTTTTTTCGAATTTTTTATTGAAATTTTTTTTTTCATTTTTTTTTTCGAAAATTTTTTTGAAATTTTTTTTTTGAAAATTTTTTTTTCGAACCTTTCTTTCGAAATTTTTTTTATAATTTTTTTAAATTTTTTTTTCGTTTTTTTTAAATTTTTTTTTAAAATGTTTTTTCGAATTTTTTTTTTGAAATTTTTTTTCGAAATTTTTTTTTAATTTTTTTTTTTAATTTTTTTTTTGAAATATTTTTTTTGAAAGTTTTTGAAAATTTTTTTTTAAATTTTTTTTTTCGAAATTTATTTTATAATTTTTTTTCTAATTTTTATTTTTTTTCGTTTTTTTCAAATTTTTTTTTGAAATGTTTTTTCGAAAAATTTTCGTTTTAATTTTTTTTTGAATTTTTTTTTAAATTTTTTTTTGGAAGTTTTTTTTGAATTTTTTTTTAATTTTCTTTTTGAAATTTTTTTTTTGAAAAAAATTTTTTTGAAATTTTTTTTTTCGAAATTTTTTTTTGAAATCTGTTTTCGAATTTTCTTTTTGAAATTTTTTTTTTTGATTTTATTTTTAGAATTTTTGTTTTGTTTTTTTTTCGAAATTTTTTTAAAATTTATTTTGAAATTTTTTTTGAAACTTTTTTTTTTAATTTTTTTTTTCGAAATTTTTTTTCTAATTTTTTTTTATTTTTTTCAAATTTTTTTTCGAATTTTCTTTTTGAAAATTTTTTTTTGAATTTTTTTTTTGAATTTTTTTTTTGAATTTTTTTTTTTATTTTTCATTTTTTTATATAAAAAAAAATTTTTTTTTTGAAATAATTTTTTTAAATTTTTTTCCTGGAAATTTTTTCTGTATTTTTTTTTTAAATCTTTTTAAAAATTTTTTAAATTTTTTTTAAAAATATTTTTTAGATTTTTTTTTAATTTTTTTTTTTAATTTTATTTTTTTCGAAAATTTTTTTGAAATTTTTTTTTGAAATTTTTTTTTTTGGAATTTTTTTTTTTCGAAAATTTTTTTGAAATTTTTTTTTTTGAAAATTTTTTTTTCGAAATTTTTTTTATAATTTTTTTTTTAATTTTTTTTTATTTTTTATCGTTTTTTTAAAAAAAATTTAAAATTTTTTTTCGAATTTTTTTTTCGAAATTTTTTTTCGAAAAATTTCCGTTCTAATTTTTTTTTGATTTTTTTTTTTAATTTTTTTTTTGAAGTTTTTTTTGATTTTTTTTAAATTTTCTTTTTGAAATTTTTTTTAAATTTTTTTTTTTAATTTTTTTTTTGAAAATTTTTTTTTTGATTTTTTTTTTAGAATTTTTGTTTTGTTTTTTTTCGAAATTTTTTTAAAATTTATTTGGAAATTTTTTTTGAAACTTTTTTTTTTAATTTTTTTTTCTAAATTTTTTTTCTAATTTTTTTTATTTTTTCCAAATTTTTTTTCGAATTTCTTTTTTGAAATTTTTTTTTTCAATTTTTTTTTTCGAAAATTTTTTTGAAATTTTTTTTTTTGAAAATTTTTTTTTCGAAATTTTTTTTATAATTTTTTTTAATTTTTTTTTTATTTTTTTTTTTTTCTTTTTTTTTCGAATTTTTTTTTTAATTTTTTTTCGAAAAATTTTCGTTTTAAATTTTCGTTTTAAATTTTTTTTGAATTTTTTTTTTAATTTTTTTTTGAAATTTTTTAAAAATTTTTTTTTAAATTTTTTTTTGAATTTTTTTTTTTTTGAAATTTTTTGAAAATTTTTTTTTTAATTTTTTTTTCTAAATTTTTTTATAATTTTTTTAATTTTTTTTCGTTTTTTTTTAAATTTTTTTAAAATTTTTTTTCGAATTTTTTTTTTGAATTTTTTTTTCGAAAAATTTTCGTTTAAATTTTTTTTGAATTTTTTTTTAATTTTCTTTTTGAAATTTTTTTTTTAATTTTTTTTTTGAAAAATTTTTTTTTTCATTTCTTTTTTCGAAATTTATTTTTGAAATTTGTTTTCGTTTTTTTTTGAAATTTTTTTAAAAATTTTTTTGAAATTTTTTTTTTGAAATTTTTTTTCCTAAATTTTTTTTATAATTTTTTTTTTTTTTTTTCCGTTTTTTAAAAAATTTTTTTTCGAAATTTTTTTTTTTAATTTGTTTTCGAATTTTCTTTTTGAATTTTTTTTTTTTATTTTTTTGAAATTTTTTTTCGAAAAATTTTCGTTTTAAATTTTTTTTGAATTTTTTTTAAATTTTTTTTTGTAAGTTTTTTTTTATTTTTTTTTTTTAATTTTCTTTTTGAATTTTTTTTAATTTTTTTTTTGAGAATTTTTTTAAAATTTTTTTTTTCGAAATTTTTTTTTGAAATATGTTTTCGAATTTTCTTTTTGAAATTTTTTTTAATTTTTTTTTTGAAAAATTTTTTTTTGAAAATTTTTTTTTTCGAAATTTTTTTTTGAAACATGTTTTCGAATTTTCTTTTTGAAAATTTTTTTTTGATTTTTTTTTTTAGAATTTTTGTTTTGTTTTTTTTTCGAAATTTTTTAAAAATTTATTTTGAAATTTTTTTTGAAACTTTTTTTTGAAATTTTTTTTTCTAAATTTTTTTTTAAATTTTTTTTATATTTTTTTCAATTTTTTTTTCGAATTTTTTTTTGAAATATTTTTTTTTCATTTTTTTTTTTCGAAAATTTTTTTGAAATTTTTTTTTTCGAAATTTTTTTTTGAAATCTGTTTTCGAATTTTCTTTTTGAAAATTTTTTTTTTGATTTTATTTTTAGAATTTTTGTTTTGTTTTTTTTTCGAAATTTTTTTAAAATTTATTTTGAAATTTTTTTTGAAACTTTTTTTTTAAATTTTTTTTTCGAAATTTTTTTTCTAATTTTTTTTTATTTTTTTCAAATTTTTTTTCGAATTTTCTTTTTGAAAATTTTTTTTTTGAATTTTTTTTTTTTAATTTTTTTTTTTAATTTTTCATTTTTTTAAATAAAAAAAAATATTTTTTTTGAAATAATTTTTTTTAATTTTTTTCCTGGAAATTTTTTCTGTATTTTTTTTTGAAATCTTTTTAAAAATTTTTTAAATTTTTTTTAAAAATATTTTTTAGATTTTTTTTTTAATTTTTTTTTTTCAATTTTATTTTTTTCGAAAATTTTTTTGAAATTTTTTTTGAAATTTTTTTTTTTGGAATTTTTTTTTTCGAAAATTTTTTTGAAATTTTTTTTTTTGAAAATTTTTTTTTCGAAATTTTTTTTATAATTTTTTTTATTTTTTTTTATTTTTTATCGTTTTTTTAAAAAAATTTTAAAATTTTTTTTCAAAATTTTTTTTCGAAAAATTTCCGTTCTAATTTTTTTTTAATTTTTTTTATTTTTTATCGTTTTTTTAAAAAATTTTTAAAATTTTTTTTCGAATTTTTTTTTCGAAATTTTTTTTCGAAAAATTTCCGTTCTAATTTTTTTTTGATTTTTTTTTTTAATTTTTTTTTGAAAATTTTTTTTTTGATTTTTTTTTAGAATTTTTGTTTTGTTTTTATTCGAAATTTTTTCAAAATTTATTTGGAAATTTTTTTTGAAACTTTTTTTTTAAATTTTTTTTAAATTTTTTTAAAATTCGAAAAAAAAAATTCGAAAAAAAAAATTCAAAAAAAAAATTTCAAAAAAAATTTCAAAAAAACTTGAAAAAAAAAATTTAAAAAAAAAATTTCAAAATTAAATTTTACAAAAATAAAATTTACAAAGAAAAATATTTTTAAAACATTTTAAAAAAAACGAAAAAAAAAAATTTTGAAAAAAAATTTTAAAAAAATTCAAAAAATATTTCAAAAAAATTTTTGAAAGAAAAAATAAAAAAAAATCAAAAAAAAATTATCAAAAAATTAAAAAAAAAATTCAAAATAAAATTTTTCAAAAAAAAATTTTTCACAGAAAAATATTTAAAAAAAATTCCAAAAAAAAAATTCCAAAAAAAAAATTCAAAACGAAAATTTTTCAATAAAAAATTTCAAAAAAAAAATTTAAAAAAAATTGAAAAAAAGATTTCGAAAAAAAATTTCGAAAAAAAAATTTTCAAAAAAAAATATTTCAAAAAAAATTTCAAAAAAAATTTCAAAAAAATATTCGAAAAAAAAAAATTTAAAAAAAATTCAAAAAAAAATTTCAAAAAAAAATTTTAAAAAAAAATTTCAAAAAGAAAATTTGAAACAAATTTCAAAAAAAACTTCCAAAAAAAATTAGAAAAAAAATTTAGAAAAAAATATTTTCAAAAAAAAAATCAAAAAAAAATTCAGAAAAAATTTCCAAAAAAAAATTCTCAAAAAAAAAAAATTTTGAAAGAATAAAAAAAAAATTTTTGAAAATTTTTTGAAAAAATAAAAAAATTTTAAAAAATTAAATAAACAATTCAAAAAAAATTTAAAAAAAAAATTTAGAATTAGAAAAAAATATTAAAAAAAAAATTCAAAAAAAATTTCAAAAAAAATTTTTGAATGAAAAAATAAAAAAAAATTGAAAAAAAAATCGAAAAAAAATTATCAAAAAAAAATTTCCAAATAAAATTTTTCAAAAAAAAAATTTTCACAGAAAAATATTTTTAAAAAAATAAAAAAAAATAGAAAAATTTCAAAAAAAAATTTTCAAAACGAAAATCTTTCAATAAAAATTTTCAAAAAAAAATTCGAAAAAAAATTTTAAAAAAATTGAAAAAAAAAAATCGAAACAAAATTTCGAAAAAAAAATTTCAAAAAAAAAATTTCAAAAAAATTTCAAAAAAAATTTTCGAAAAAAAAATTTAAAAAAAAATTGAAAAAAGAATTCTAAAAAAAATTTAAAAAAAATTAAACAAAATTTTAAAAAAATTTTCGAAAAAAAAAATTGAAAAAAAAATTTAAAAAAATCTAAAAAATATTTTTAAAAAAATTTTGAAAAATTTTTAAAAAAATTTCAAAAAAAATACAGAAAAAATTTCCAAAAAAAAATTAAAAAAAAAAACTTCGAATAAAAAATTTTAAAAAAAATTTCAAAACGAAAATTTTTCGAAAAAAAATTTCAAAAAAAAATTCGAAAAAAAAATTGAAAAAAATAAAAAAAATTGGAAAAAAAATTTTAAAAAAATTTTAAAAAACGAAAAAAAAATAAAAAAAAATTTAAAAAAAATTTTAAAAAAAATTCGAAAAAAAATTTCGAAAAAAAAATTTTCAAAAAAAAAAATTTCAAAAAAATTTTCGAAAAAAAAATTGAAAAAAAAAATTTCAAGAAAAAAATTCGAAAAAAAAATTGAAAAAAAAAATTTAAAAAAAAATTAGAAAAAAAATTTAAAAAAAAAGTTTCAAAAAAAATTTCAAAATAAATTTTAAGAAAATTTCGAAAAAAAAACAAAACAAAAATTCGAAAAAAAAATCAAAAAAAAAAATTTCAAAAAGAAAATTCGAAAACATGTTTCAAAAAAAAATTTCGAAAAAAAAAATTTCAAAATAAAATTTTTCAAAAAAAAAAATTTTAAAAAAAATTCAAAAAGAAAATTAAAAAAAAAATTCAAAAAAACTTCCAAAAAAAATTTTTAAAAAAATTCAAAAAAAATTTAAAACGAAAATTTTTCGAAAAAAAATTCGTTTTAAATTTTTTTTGAATTTTTTTTTTAATTTTTTTTTTGAAGTTTTTTTTGAATTTTTTTTAAATTTTCTTTTTGAATTTTTTTTTTAATTTTTTATTTGAATAATTTTTTTTTGAAATTTTTTTTTTCGAAATTTTTTTTTGAAACATGTTTTTGAATTTTCTTTTTGAAATTTTTTTTTTAGAATTTTTGTTTTGTTTTTTTTTTCGAAATTTTTTTAAAATTTATTTTGAAATTTTCTTTGAAACTTTTTTTTTTAATTTTTTTTTCTAAATTTTTTTTCTAATTTTTTTTATTTTTTTCAATTTTTTTTTCGAATTTTTTTTTGAATTTTTTTTTTTTCAATTTTTTTTTCGAAAATTTTTTTGAAATTTTTTTTTTGAAAATTTTTTTTTCGAAATTTTTTTTCGAAATTTTTTTTAAATTTTTTTTTTTATTTTTTTTCGTTTTTTAAAATTTTTTCTAAATTTTTTTTCCAATTTTTTTTTATTTTTTTCAAATTTTTTTTCGAATTTTTTTTTGAAATTTTTTTTCGAAAAATTTTTGTTTTGAAATTTTTCTTTTAATTTTTTTTTGGAAGTCTTTTTTGAATTTTTTTTTTAATTTTCTTTTTGAATTTTTTTTTATTTTTTTTAAATTTTTTTTTCGAAATTTTTTTTTTTGATTTTTTTTTTTAATTTCTTTTTTGAAAATTTCTTTTTTTGAAAATTTTTTTTTCGAACATTTTTTTTTGAAAATTTTTTTTTCGAAAATTTTTTTTGAAATTTGTTTTCGAATTTTCTATTTGAAAATTTTTTTTTGAATTTTTTTTTTGAAATTTTTTTTAAAATTTTTTATTTATTAAATTTTTTCTAAAAAAAATTTTTTTTTTAAATTTTTTTTTTTTTATTTTTTTTTGAAATTCTTTCTGTATTTTTTTTTGAAATTTTTTTAAAATTTTTTTTGAAATTTTTTTTTTGAATTTTTTTTTTCTAAATTTTTTTTATAATTTTTTTTTTTTTTTTTCCGTTTTTTAAAAAATTTTTTTTCGAAATTTTTTTTTTTAATTTGTTTTCGAATTTTCTTTTTGAAATTTTTTTTTTTTTATTTTTTTGAAATTTTTTTTCGAAAAATTTTCGTTTTAAATTTTTTTTGAATTTTTTTTAAATTTTTTTTTGTAAGTTTTTTTTTATTTTTTTTTTTTTATTTTCTTTTTGAATTTTTTTTAAATTTTTTTTTTGAAAAATTTTCTTTTGAAATTTTTTTTTTCGAAATTTTTTTTTGAAACATGTTTTCGAATTTTCTTTTTGAAATTTTTTTAAATTTTTTTTTTGAAAAATTTTTTTTTGAAAATTTTTTTTTTCGAAATTTTTTTTTGAAACATGTTTTCGAATTTTCTTTTTGAAATTTTTTTTTTGATTTTTTTTTAGAATTTTTGTTTTGTTTTTTTTTCGAAATTTTTTAAAAATTTATTTTGAAATTTTTTTTGAAACTTTTTTTTGAAATTTTTTTTTCTAAATTTTTTTTAAATTTTTTTTTATATTTTTTTCAATTTTTTTTTCCAATTTTTTTTTGAAATTTTTTTTTTTCATTTTTTTTTTTTCGAAAATTTTTTTGAAATTTTTTTTTTGAAAATTTTTTTTTCGAAACTTTTTTTCGAAATTTTTTTTATAATTTTTTTAAATTTTTTTTTCGTTTTTTTTAAATTTTTTTTAAAAATTTTTTTTCGAATTTTTTTTTTGAAATTTTTTTTCGAAATTTTTTTTAAATTTTTTTTTTTAATTTTTTTTTTGAAATATTTTTTTTGTAAGTTTTTGAAAATTTTTTTTTAAATTTTTTTTTTCGAAATTTTTTTTATAATTTTTTTTCTAATTTTTATTTTTTTTCGTTTTTTTCAAATTTTTTTTTGAAATGTTTTTTCGAAAAATTTTCGTTTTAATTTTTTTTTGAATTTTTTTTAAATTTTTTTTTGGAAGTTTTTTTTGAATTTTTTTTTTAATTTTCTTTTTGAAATTTTTTTTTTGAAAAAATTTTTTTTGAAATTTTTTTTTTCGAAATTTTTTTTTGATTTTATTTTTAGAATTTTTGTTTTGTTTTTTTTTTCGAAATTTTTTTAAAATTTATTTTGAAATTTTTTTCGAAATTTTTTTTTGAAATTTGTTTTCGAATTTTATTTTTGAAAATTTTTTTTTGATTTTTTTTAGAATTTTTGTTTTGTTTTTTTTTCGAAATTTTATAAAAATTTATTTTGAAATTTTTTTTGAAACATTTTTTTTTAATTTTTTTTTCTATTTTTTTTTTATTTTTTTCAAATTTTTTTTCGAATTTTTTTTTCGAAATTTTTTTTCGAAAAATTTTCGTTTTGAAATTTTTTTTTAAATTTTTTTTTGGAAGTTTTTTTTGAAATCTTTTTTGAAATTTTCATTTTGAATTTTTTTTTAAATTTCTTTTTTGAAAATTTCTTTTTTTGAAAATTTTTTTTTCGAAAATTTTTTTTTCGAAAATTTTTTTTTCGAAAATTTTTTTTGAAATTTGTTTTCGAATTTTCTTTTTGAAATTTTTTTTTGAAATTTTTTTTTTTATTTTTCATTTTTTAAAATTTTTTTTTTTAATTTTTTGTTGAAAATTATTTTTTTTAATTTTTTTTTGAAATTTTTTCTGTATTTTTTTTGAAATTTTTTAAAAATATTTTTTAGATTTTTTTTAAAATTTTTTTTTTCAATTTTTTTTTTCGAAAATTTTTTTGAAATTTTTTTTTTTTTATTTTTTTAAAATTCGAAAAAAAAATTTTAAAAAACGAAAAAAAATAAAAAATAATTTAAAAAAAAATTATAAAAAAATTTTCGAAAAAAAAAATTGAAAAAAAAATTAAAAATAAAATCTAAAAAATATTTTTAAAAAAATTTTAAAAATTTTTTTAAAAAATTTCAAAAAAAATACAGAAAAAATTTCAAAAAAAAATTTAAAAAAAAAATTCAAAAAAAATTTTTTCAGAAAAAATTTAAAAAAATTAAAAATTAAAAAAAATAATTTTTCTTCAGATTTTTTTTTAAATTTTTTTTTTCAATTTTTTTTTTCGAAAATTATTTTGAAATTTTTTTTTTTGAAAATTTTTTTTTCGAAATTTTTTTAATAATTTTTTTTTTAATTTTTTTTTCGTTTTTTTTTAATTTTTTTAAAAATTTTTTTCGAATTTTTTTTTTGAAATTTTTTTTCGAAAAATTTCCGTTCTAATTTTTTTTTTGATTTTTTTTTTAAATTTTTTTTTGGAAGTTTTTTTGAATTTTTTCTAATTTTCTTTTTGAAATTTTTTTCAAATTTTTTTTTTTAATTTTTTTCTGAAATTTTTTTTTTGATTTTTTTTTTAGAATTTTTGTTTTGTTTATTTTCGAAATTTTTTAAAAATTTATTTTGAAATTTTTTTTGAAACTTTTTTTTAAATTTTTTTTTCTAAATTTTTTTTCTAATTTTTTTTTATTTTTTTCAAAATTGTTTTGAAATTTTTTTTTTTGAAAATTTTTTTTTCGAAATTTTTTTAAAATTTTTTTTTTATTTTTTTTTTATTTTTTTTCGTTTTTTTTAAATTTTTTAAAAAATTTTTCTCGAATTTTTTTTTTGAAATTTTTTTTCAAAAAATTTTCGTTTTAATTTTTTTTTGAATTTTTTTTAAAATTTTTTTTTAAATTTTTTAAAAATTTTTTTTTTTAATTTTTTTTTGAAATATTTTTTTTTTTACATTTTTTGAAATTTTTTTTTTAAACACTTTTTTTTCGAAATTTTTTTTATAATTTTTTTTCGTTTTTTTTTTAAATTTTTTTAAAATTTTTTTTGAATTTTTTTTTTAATTTTTTTTTTGAAGTTTTTTTTGAATTTTTTTTAGTTTTCTTGTTGAAATTTTTTTTTATTTTTTTTTTATTTTTTTTTTTTATTAAAAAAAATTAAAAAAAAACGAAAAAAAAAATAAAAAAAATTAGAAAAAAAATAATAAAAAAAATTTAGAAAAAAAAATTTAAAAAAAATTTTCAAAAAATTTCAAAAAAAAATTTAAAAAAAATTTTTTGAAATATATCAAAAAAAAATTTTCAAAAAAATTAAAAAAAAATTTAAAACGAAAATTTTTCGAAAAAAAATTAAAAAAAAAAAATTCGAAAAAAAATTTTAAAAAAATTTAAAAAAAGCTAAAAAAATAAAAAAAAAAAATTTAAAAAAAAATATAAAAAAAATTTCGAAAAAAAATTTCGAAAAAAAAATTTTCAAAAAAAAAAATTTCAAAAAAATTTTCGAAAAAAAAATTGAAAAAAAAAATTTCAAAATAAAAATTCGAAAAAAAATTTGAAAAAAATAAAAAAAAAATTAGAAAAAAAATTTAGAGAAAAAAATTTAAAAAAAAAGTTTCAAAAAAAATTTCAAAATAAATTTTAAAAAAATTTCGAAAAAAAACAAAACAAAAATTCTAAAAAAAAAATCAAAAAAAAATTTTCAGAAAAAAATTTAAAAAAAAAATTTAAAAAAAATTTCAAATAGAAAATTAAAAAAAAATTCAAAAAAACCCAAAAAAAAAATTTAAAAAAAAATTCAAAAAAAAAATTAGAACGGAAATTTTTCGAAAAAAAATTTCAAAAAAAAAATTCGAAAAAAAATTTTAAAAAAATTTTAAAAAAACGAAAAAAAAATAAAAAAAAATTATTAAAAAAATTTCGAAAAAAAAATTTTCAAAAAAAAAATTTCAAAAAAATTTTCGAAAAAAAAAATTGAAAAAAAAAATTTAAAAAAAAATCTAAAAAAAATTTTTTTTTAATTTTTAATTTTTTAAAATTTTTTCTGAAAAATTTTTTTTAAAATTTTTTTTTGGAAGTTTTTTCTGTATTTTTTTTTTGAAATTTTTTAAAATTTTTTTTTTTCAATTTTTTTTTTCGAAAATTTTTTTGAAATTTTTTTTTTGAAAATTTTTTTTTCGAAATTTTTTTAACAATTTTTTTTTAATTTTTTTTTTCGTTTTTTTTAAATTTTTTTAAAATTTTTTTTCGAATTTTTTTTTTGAAATTTTTTTTCGAAAAATTTCCGTTCTAATTTTTTTTTTGAATTTTTTTTTAAAATTTTTTTTTTGGGTTTTTTTGAATTTTTTTAAATTTTCTATTTGAAATTTTTTTTAAATTTTTTTTTTAAATTTTTTTCTGAAAATTTTTTTTTGATTTTTTTTTTAGAATTTTTGTTTTGTTTTTTTTCGAAATTTTTTTAAAATTTATTTTGAAATTTTTTTTGAAACTTTTTTTTTAAATTTTTTTTTCTAAATTTTTTTCTAATTTTTTTTTTATTTTTTTCAAATTTTTTTTCGAATTTTTATTTTGAAATTTTTTTTTTCAATTTTTTTTTCGAAAATTTTTTAGAAAATTTTTTTTTCGAAATTTTTATTATAATTTTTTTTAAATTTTTTTTTTATTTTTTTAGTTTTTTTAAAATTTTTTTAAAATTTTTTTTCGAATTTTTTTTTTTAATTTTTTTTCGAAAAATTTTCGTTTTAAATTTTTTTTGAATTTTTTTGAAAATTTTTTTTTGAAATATTTCAAAAATTTTTTTTGAAATTTTTTTTTGAAATTATTTGAAAATTTTTTTTTAAATTTTTTTTTCTAAATTTTTTTTATTATTTTTTTTCTAATTTTTTTTATTTTTTTTCGTTTTTTTTAAAATTTTTTTTTAATTTTTTTTCGAATTTTTTTTTTGAAATTTTTTTTGAATTTTTTTTTAAATTTTTTTTTGAAATTTTTTTAATTTATTTTTTTTTTTTTTTTAATTTTTTTTTTTGAAATTTTTTGAAAATTTTTTTTTTGAAATTTTTTTTTGAAATTTTTTTTTCTAAATTTTCTTTATAATTTTTTTTCTAATTTTTATTTTTTTCGTTTTTTTAAATTTTTTTCAATTTTTTTTTGAATTTTTTTTTTAAATTTTTTTTTGAAATTTTTTTAACTTTTTTTTTTTAATTTTTTTTTGAAATATTTTTTTTTACATTTTTTGAAAAAAATTTTTTAAACACTTTTTTTTCGAAATTTTTTTTATATTTTTTTTTCGTTTTTTTTAAAAATTTTTTAAATTTTTTTTTCGAATTTTGTTTTTTGAATTTTTTTTCGAAAAATTTCCGTTCTAAATTTTTTTTTAATTTTTTTTGGAAGTTTTTTTTGAATTTTTTTTAATTTTCTTTTTGAAATTTTTTTTAAATTTTTTTTTTAATTTTTTTTTGAAAATTTTTTTTTTGATTTTTTTTAGAATTTTTGTTTTGTTTTTTTTCGAAATTTTTTTTAAAATTTATTTTGAAATTTTTTTTGAAACTTTTTTTAAAATTTTTTTTTTCTAAATTTTTTTTCTAATTTTCTTTTATTTTTTTCAATTTTTTTTTCGAATTTTCAAAAAAAAATTTTTCAAAAAAAAAATTTATAAAAAATTTCAAAAAGAAAATTTAAAAAAAAAATTCAAAAAAAATTTAAACGAAAATTTTTCGAAAAAAAATTTCAAAAAAAAATTCGAAAAAAAATTTTCGAAAAAAAAAAATTGAAAAAAAAATTCGAAAAAAAATTTGAAAAAAATAAAAAAAATTAGAAAAAAAATTTAGAAAAAAAAAATTTCAAAAAAAAGTTTCAAAAAAAATTTCAAAATAAATTTTAAAAAAATTTCGAAAAAAAAACAAAACAAAAATTCTAAAAAAAATCAAAAAAAAAATTTTCAAAAAAAATAAAAAAAAAATTAAAAAAAATTTCAACAAGAAAATTAAAAAAAAATCAAAAAAAACTTCCAAAAAAAAATTTAAAAAAAAATTCAAAAAAAATTTAGAACGGAAATTTTTCGAAAAAAAATTCCAAAAAAAAAATTCGAAAAAAAATTTTAAAAAATTAAAAAAAAAAACGAAAAAAAATTATATAAAAAATTTCGAAAAAAAAGTGTTTAAAAAAAAATTTTCAAAAAATGTAAAAAAAAAAATATTTCAAAAAAAAATTTAAAAAAAAAATTTTAAAAAAATTTTAAAAAAAATAAAAAAAAAATTCAAAAAAAAATTAAAACGAAAATTTTTCGAAAAAAAATTTCAAAAAAAAAATTCGAGAAAAAATTTTAAAAAAATTAAAAAAAAAAACGAAAAAAAATAAAAAAAAATTAAAAAAAAAATTTAAAAAAAATTTCGAAAAAAAATTTCGAAAAAAAAATTTTCAAAAAAAAAAATTTCAAAACAATTTTGAAAAAAATAGAAAAAATTAGAAAAAAAATTTAGAAAAAAAAATTTAAAAAAAAAGTTTCAAAAACAATTTCAAAATAAATTTTAAAAAAATTTCGAAATAAAAACAAAACAAAAATTCTAAAAAAAAAATAAAAAAAAAAAATTCAAAAAGAAAATTTAAAAAAAATTCAAAAAAAACTTCCAAAAAAAAATTTAAAAAAAAATTCAAAACATTTTTTTTTATTTTTTTCAATTTTTTTTTCGAATTTTTTTTTTGAAATTTTTTTTCGAAAAATTTTCGTTTTGAAATTTTTCTTAAAATTTTTTTTTGGAAGTTTTTTTTTGAATTTTTTTTTTAAATTTTCTTTTTGAATTTTTTTTTATTTTTTTTCGAAAATTTTTTTTTTGTAAATTTTTTTTGAAATTTGTTTTCGAATTTTCTTTTTGAAAATTTTTTTTTGAATTTTTTTTTTGAATTTTTTTTTAAAATTTTTTTTCTGGAAATTTTTTCTGTATTTTTTTTTGAAATATTTTTTCGATTTTTTTTTAATTTTCTTTTTCAATTTTTTTTGCGAAAATTTTTTTGAAATTTTTTTTTGAAACTTTTTTAAAAAAAACAATGTTTCAAAAAAAATTTCAAAATAAATTTTAAAAAAATTTCGAAAAAAAAAACAAAACGAAAATTCTAAAAAAAAAATCAAAAAAAAATTTTCAAAAATAAAATTCGAAAACAAATTTCAAAAAAAAATTTCGAAAAAAAAATTTTCAAAATAAAAATTTTCAAAAAAAAAATTCGAAAAAAATTTTTAAAAAAAACGAAAAAAAATTAAAAAAAAATTATAAAAAAAATTTCGAAAAAAAAAATTCAAAAAAAAAATTTAAAAATTTTTTTTTAAAAATTTCAAAAAAAAAATTCGAAAAAATATTTAAAAAAAATTTAAAAAAAACGAAAAAAAATAATGAAAATTAGAAAAAAAATAATAAAAAAAATTTTAAAAAAAATTTTCAAAAAAAAAATTTTCAAAAAATTTCAAAAAAAAATTAAAAAAAAAATTTTTGAAAAATTTCAAAAAAATTTTTTTAAAAAAATTCAAAAAAAATTTAAAACGAAAATTTTTCGAAAAAAAATTAAAAAAAAATTCGAAAAAAAATTAAAAAAAAACTAAAAAAAAAAAAAAAAATTAAAAAAAATTATAAAAAAAATTTCGAAAAAAAATTTCGAAAAAAAAAATTTTCAAAAAAAAAAATTTCAAAAAAAAAGTTCGAAAAAAAATTTGAAAAAAATAAAAAAAAAATTAGAAAAAAAATTTAGAAAAAAAAATTTAAAAAAAAGTTTCAAAAAAATTTTCAAAATAAATTTTAAAAAAATTTCGAAAAAAAAACAAAACAAAAATTCTAAAAAAAAAATCAAAAAAAAAATTTCAGAAAAAAATTTTAAAAAAAAATTTCAAAAAGAAAATTAGAAAAAATTCAAAAAAACTTCCAAAAAAAAATTAAAAAAAAAAATCAAAAAAAAATTTAGAACGGAAATTTTTCGAAAAAAAATTTCAAAAAAAAAATTCGAAAAAAATGTTTCAAAAAAAATTTCAAAATAAATTTTTAAAAAATTTCGAAAAAAAAACAAAACAAAAATTCTAAAAAAAATCAAAAAAAAATTTTCAAAAATAAAATTCGAAAACAAATTTCAAAAAAAAATTTCGAAAAAAAATTTTCAAAAAAAAAATTTCAAAAAAAAATTTTAAAAAAATTTCATAAAGAAAATTTAAAAAAAATTCAAAAAAAACTTCCAAAAAATAATAAAAAGAAAATTCAAAAAAAATTTAAAACGAAAATTTTTCGAAAAAAAATTTCAAAAAAAAAATTCAAAAAAAAATTGAATAAAATTTAAAAAAAACGAAAAAAATAAAAATTAGAAAAAAAATTATAAAGAAAATTTAGAAGAAAAAAATTTCAAAAAAAAATTTCAAAAAAAAAATTTTCAAAAAATTAAAAAAAAAAAAATTTAAAAAAAAAATAAAAAATAAATTAAAAATATTTCAAAAAAAAATTTTTAAAAAAATTCAAAAAAAATTTCAAAAAAAAAATTCGAAAAAAAATAAAAAAAAAATTTAAAAAAAACGAAAAAAAATAAAAAAAATTAGAAAAAAAATAATAAAAAAAATTTAGAAAAAAAAATTTTATAAAAAATTTTCAAAAAAAAAATTTTCAAAAAATTTCAAAAAAAAATTTTTAAAAATTTTTTTGAAATATTTCAAAAAAAATTCAAAAAAAATTTAAAACGAAAATTTTTCGAAAAAAAATTTAAAAAAAAAATTCGAAAAAAAATTTTAAAAAAATTAAAAAAAAACTAAAAAAATAAAAAAAAAATTAAAAAAAAATTATAAAAAAAATTTCGAAAAAAAATTTCGAAAAAAAAATTTTCAAAAAAAAAAATTTCAAAAAAATTTTCGAAAAAAAAATTGAAAAAAAAAATTTCAAAATAAAAATTCGAAAAAAAAATTGAAAAAATAAAAAAAAAATTAGAAAAAAAATTTAGAAAAAAAAATTAAAAAAAAAAGTTTCAAAAAAAATTTCAAAATAAATTTTAAAAAAATTTCGAAAAAAAACAAAACAAAAATTCTAAAAAAAAAATCAAAAAAAAATTTTCAGAAAAAAATTTTTAAAAAAAATTTAAAAAAAATTTCAAATAGAAAATTAAAAAAAATTCAAAAAAACCCAAAAAAAAAATTTAAAAAAAAATTCAAAAAAAAAATTAAAACGGAAATTTTTCGAAAAAAAATTTCAAAAAGAAAATTCGAAAAAAAATTTTAAAAAAATTTAAAAAAAATTATTAAAAAAATTTCGAAAAAAAAATTTTCAAAAAAAAAATTTCAAAAAAATTTTCGAAAAAAAAAATTGAAAAAAAAAATTTAAAAAAAAATTTTTTTTAATTTTTAATTTTTTAAAATTTTTTCTGAAAAAATTTTTTTTTGAATTTTTTTTTTTAAATTTTTTTTGGAAATTTTTTCTGTATTTTTTTTTGAAATTTTTTAAAAAATTTTTTAAAATTTTTTTTAAAATATTTTTTAGATTTTTTTTTTAATTTTTTTTTTCAATTTTTTTTTTCGAAAATTTTTTTATAATTTTTTTTTAAATTATTTTTTATTTTTTTTCGTTTTTTAAAATTTTTTTAAAATTTTTTTTTCGAATTTTAAAAAGATTTAAAAAAAAATCTAAAAAATATTTTGAAAAAAATTTTAAAAAAATTTTTGAAAAATTTCAAAAAAAATACAGAAAAAATTTCCGAAAAAAATAAAAAAAAAAAAAATTCAAAAAAAATGTTTTCAGAAAAAATTTAAAAAAAATAAAAATTGAAAAAAAATTTTTTTAAGATTTTTTTTTAAATTTTTTTTTTCAATTTTTTTTTTCGAAAATTTTTTTGAAATTTTTTTTTTGAAAATTTTTTTTTCGAAATTTTTTTAATAATTTTTTTTAAATTTTTTTTTTCGTTTTTTTTTAATTTTTTTAAAATTTTTTTTCGAATTTTTTTTTTGAAATTTTTTTTCGAAAAATTTCCGTTCTAATTTTTTTTTTGAATTTTTTTTTAAATTTTTTTTTTTGGGTTTTTTTGAATTTTTTTTAATTTTTTTTTGAAAATTTTTTTTTTGATTTTTTTTAGAATTTTTGTTTTGTTTTTTTTCGAAATTTTTTTTAAAATTTATTTTGAAATTTTTTTTGAAACTTTTTTTTAAAATTTTTTTTTTCTAAATTTTTTTTCTAATTTTCTTTTATTTTTTTCAATTTTTTTTTCGAATTTTCAAAAAAAAATTTTTCAAAAAAAAAATTTATAAAAAATTTCAAAAAGAAAATTTAAAAAAAAAATTCAAAAAAAATTTAAACGAAAATTTTTCGAAAAAAAATTTCAAAAAAAAATTCGAAAAAAAATTTTCGAAAAAAAAAAATTGAAAAAAAAATTCGAAAAAAAATTTGAAAAAAATAAAAAAAATTAGAAAAAAAATTTAGAAAAAAAAAATTTCAAAAAAAGTTTCAAAAAAAATTTCAAAATAAATTTTAAAAAAATTTCGAAAAAAAAACAAAACAAAAATTCTAAAAAAAATCAAAAAAAAAATTTTCAAAAAAAATAAAAAAAAAATTAAAAAAAATTTCAACAAGAAAATTAAAAAAAAATCAAAAAAAACTTCCAAAAAAAAATTTAAAAAAAAATTCAAAAAAAATTTAGAACGGAAATTTTTCGAAAAAAAATTCCAAAAAAAAAATTCGAAAAAAAATTTTAAAAAATTAAAAAAAAAAAACGAAAAAAAATTATATAAAAAATTTCGAAAAAAAAGTGTTTAAAAAAAAATTTTCAAAAAATGTAAAAAAAAAAATATTTCAAAAAAAAATTTAAAAAAAAAATTTTAAAAAATTTTTAAAAAAAATAAAAAAAAAAATTCAAAAAAAAATTAAAACGAAAATTTTTCGAAAAAAAATTTCAAAAAAAAAATTCGAGAAAAAATTTTAAAAAAATTAAAAAAAAAACGAAAAAAAATAAAAAAAAATTAAAAAAAAAATTTAAAAAAAATTTCGAAAAAAAATTTCGAAAAAAAAATTTTCAAAAAAAAAAATTTCAAAACAATTTTGAAAAAAATAGAAAAAATTAGAAAAAAAATTTAGAAAAAAAAATTTAAAAAAAAAGTTTCAAAAACAATTTCAAAATAAATTTTAAAAAAATTTCGAAATAAAAACAAAACAAAAATTCTAAAAAAAAAATAAAAAAAAAAAATTCAAAAAGAAAATTTAAAAAAAATTCAAAAAAAACTTCCAAAAAAAAATTTAAAAAAAAATTCAAAACATTTTTTTTTATTTTTTTCAATTTTTTTTTCGAATTTTTTTTTTGAAATTTTTTTTCGAAAAATTTTCGTTTTGAAATTTTTCTTAAAATTTTTTTTTGGAAGTTTTTTTTTGAATTTTTTTTTTTAATTTTCTTTTTGAATTTTTTTTTATTTTTTTTCGAAAATTTTTTTTTTGTAAATTTTTTTTGAAATTTGTTTTCGAATTTTCTTTTTGAAAATTTTTTTTTGAATTTTTTTTTTGAATTTTTTTTTAAAATTTTTTTTCTGGAAATTTTTTCTGTATTTTTTTTTGAAATATTTTTTCGATTTTTTTTTAATTTTCTTTTTCAATTTTTTTTGCGAAAATTTTTTTGAAATTTTTTTAGGAAACTTTTTTAAAAAAAACAATGTTTCAAAAAAAATTTCAAAATAAATTTTAAAAAAATTTCGAAAAAAAAAACAAAACGAAAATTCTAAAAAAAAAATCAAAAAAAAATTTTCAAAAATAAAATTCGAAAACAAATTTCAAAAAAAAATTTCGAAAAAAAAATTTTCAAAATAAAAATTTTCAAAAAAAAAATTCGAAAAAAATTTTTAAAAAAAACGAAAAAAAATTAAAAAAAAATTATAAAAAAAATTTCGAAAAAAAAAATTCAAAAAAAAAATTTAAAAATTTTTTTTTAAAAATTTCAAAAAAAAAATTCGAAAAAAAATTTAAAAAAAATTTAAAAAAAACGAAAAAAAATAATGAAAATTAGAAAAAAAATAATAAAAAAAATTTTAAAAAAAATTTTCAAAAAAAAAATTTTCAAAAAATTTCAAAAAAAAATTAAAAAAAAAATTTTTGAAAAATTTCAAAAAAAATTTTTTTAAAAAATTCAAAAAAAATTTAAAACGAAAATTTTTCGAAAAAAAATTAAAAAAAAATTCGAAAAAAAATTAAAAAAAAACTAAAAAAAAAAAAAAAAAAATAAAAAAAAATTATAAAAAAAATTTCGAAAAAAAATTTCGAAAAAAAAAATTTTCAAAAAAAAAAATTTCAAAAAAAAAGTTCGAAAAAAAATTTGAAAAAAATAAAAAAAAAATTAGAAAAAAAATTTAGAAAAAAAAATTTAAAAAAAAGTTTCAAAAAAATTTTCAAAATAAATTTTAAAAAAATTTCGAAAAAAAACAAAACAAAAATTCTAAAAAAAAAATCAAAAAAAAAATTTCAGAAAAAAATTTAAAAAAAAAATTTCAAAAAGAAAATTAGAAAAAATTCAAAAAAACTTCCAAAAAAAAATTAAAAAAAAAAATCAAAAAAAAATTTAGAACGGAAATTTTTCGAAAAAAAATTTCAAAAAAAAAATTCGAAAAAAATGTTTCAAAAAAAATTTCAAAATAAATTTTTAAAAAATTTCGAAAAAAAAACAAAACAAAAATTCTAAAAAAAATCAAAAAAAAATTTTCAAAAATAAAATTCGAAAACAAATTTCAAAAAAAAATTTCGAAAAAAAATTTTCAAAAAAAAAATTTCAAAAAAAAATTTAAAAAAAATTTCATAAAGAAAATTTAAAAAAAATTCAAAAAAAACTTCCAAAAAATAATAAAAAGAAAATTCAAAAAAAATTTAAAACGAAAATTTTTCGAAAAAAAATTTCAAAAAAAAAATTAAAAAAAAATTGAATAAAATTTAAAAAAAACGAAAAAAATAAAAATTAGAAAAAAAATTATAAAGAAAATTTAGAAGAAAAAAATTTCAAAAAAAAAATTTCAAAAAAAAAATTTTCAAAAAATTTAAAAAAAAAAAATTTAAAAAAAAAATAAAAAATAAATTAAAAATATTTCAAAAAAAAATTTTTAAAAAAATTCAAAAAAAATTTCAAAAAAAAAATTCGAAAAAAAATAAAAAAAAAATTTAAAAAAAACGAAAAAAAATAAAAAAAATTAGAAAAAAAATAATAAAAAAAATTTAGAAAAAAAAATTTTATAAAAAATTTTCAAAAAAAAAATTTTCAAAAAATTTCAAAAAAAAATTTTTAAAAATTTTTTTGAAATATTTCAAAAAAAATTCAAAAAAAATTTAAAACGAAAATTTTTCGAAAAAAAATTTAAAAAAAAAATTCGAAAAAAAATTTTAAAAAAATAAAAAAAAAACTAAAAAAATAAAAAAAAAATTTAAAAAAAATTATAAAAAAAATTTCGAAAAAAAATTTCGAAAAAAAAATTTTCAAAAAAAAAAATTTCAAAAAAAGTTTTGAAAAAAAAATTGAAAAAAAAAATTTCAAAATAAAAATTCGAAAAAAAAAATTGAAAAAAATAAAAAAAAAATTAGAAAAAAAATTTAGAAAAAAAAATTAAAAAAAAAAGTTTCAAAAAAAATTTCAAAATAAATTTTAAAAAAATTTCGAAAAAAAACAAAACAAAAATTCTAAAAAAAAAATCAAAAAAAAATTTTCAGAAAAAAATTTAAAAAAAAAATTTAAAAAAAATTTCAAATAGAAAATTAAAAAAAATTCAAAAAAACCCAAAAAAAAAATTTAAAAAAAAATTCAAAAAAAAAATTAAAACGGAAATTTTTCGAAAAAAAATTTCAAAAAGAAAATTCGAAAAAAAATTTTAAAAAAATTTAAAAAAAATTATTAAAAAAATTTCGAAAAAAAAATTTTCAAAAAAAAAATTTCAAAAAAATTTTCGAAAAAAAAAATTGAAAAAAAAAATTTAAAAAAAAATCTAAAAAAAAATTTTTTTTAATTTTTAATTTTTTAAAATTTTTTCTGAAAAAATTTTTTTTTGAATTTTTTTTTTAAATTTTTTTTGGAAATTTTTTCTGTATTTTTTTTTGAAATTTTTTAAAAAATTTTTTAAAATTTTTTTAAAAATATTTTTTAGATTTTTTTTTTAATTTTTTTTTTCAATTTTTTTTTTCGAAAATTTTTTTATAATTTTTTTTTAAATTATTTTTTATTTTTTTTCGTTTTTTAAAATTTTTTTAAAATTTTTTTTTCGAATTTTAAAAAAATTTAAAAAAAAATCTAAAAAATATTTTGAAAAAAATTTTAAAAAAATTTTTGAAAAATTTCAAAAAAAATACAGAAAAAATTTCCGAAAAAAATAAAAAAAAAAAAAATTCAAAAAAAATGTTTTAAGAAAAAATTTAAAAAAATTAAAAATTGAAAAAAAATTTTTTTAAGATTTTTTTTTTAATTTTTTTTTTCAATTTTTTTTTTCGAAAATTTTTTTGAAATTTTTTTTTTGAAAATTTTTTTTTCGAAATTTTTTTAATAATTTTTTTTAAATTTTTTTTTTCGTTTTTTTTTAATTTTTTTAAAATTTTTTTTCGAATTTTTTTTTTGAAATTTTTTTTCGAAAAATTTCCGTTCTAATTTTTTTTTTGAATTTTTTTTTAAATTTTTTTTTTTGGGTTTTTTTGAATTTTTTTTAATTTTTTTTTGAAAATTTTTTTTTTGATTTTTTTTAGAATTTTTGTTTTGTTTTTTTTCGAAATTTTTTTTAAAATTTATTTTGAAATTTTTTTTGAAACTTTTTTTTAAAATTTTTTTTTTCTAAATTTTTTTTCTAATTTTCTTTTATTTTTTTCAATTTTTTTTTCGAATTTTCAAAAAAAAATTTTTCAAAAAAAAAATTTATAAAAAATTTCAAAAAGAAAATTTAAAAAAAAAATTCAAAAAAAATTTAAACGAAAATTTTTCGAAAAAAAATTTCAAAAAAAAATTCGAAAAAAAATTTTCGAAAAAAAAAATTGAAAAAAAAATTCGAAAAAAAATTTGAAAAAAATAAAAAAAATTAGAAAAAAAATTTAGAAAAAAAAAATTTCAAAAAAAAGTTTCAAAAAAAATTTCAAAATAGATTTTAAAAAAATTTCGAAAAAAAAACAAAACAAAAATTCTAAAAAAAATCAAAAAAAAAATTTTCAAAAAAAATAAAAAAAAAATTAAAAAAAATTTCAACAAGAAAATTAAAAAAAAATCAAAAAAAACTTCCAAAAAAAAATTTAAAAAAAAATTCAAAAAAAATTTAGAACGGAAATTTTTCGAAAAAAAATTCCAAAAAAAAAATTCGAAAAAAAATTTTAAAAAATTAAAAAAAAAAAACGAAAAAAAATTATATAAAAAATTTCGAAAAAAAAGTGTTTAAAAAAAAATTTTCAAAAAATGTAAAAAAAAAAATATTTCAAAAAAAAATTTAAAAAAAAAATTTTAAAAAATTTTTAAAAAAAATAAAAAAAAAATTCAAAAAAAAATTAAAACGAAAATTTTTCGAAAAAAAATTTCAAAAAAAAAATTCGAGAAAAAATTTTAAAAAAATTTAAAAAAAAACGAAAAAAAATAAAAAAAAATTAAAAAAAAAATTTAAAAAAAATTTCGAAAAAAAATTTCGAAAAAAAAATTTTCAAAAAAAAAAATTTCAAAACAATTTTGAAAAAAATAGAAAAAATTAGAAAAAAAATTTAGAAAAAAAAATTTAAAAAAAAAGTTTCAAAAACAATTTCAAAATAAATTTTAAAAAAATTTCGAAATAAAAACAAAACAAAAATTCTAAAAAAAAAATAAAAAAAAAAAATTCAAAAAGAAAATTTAAAAAAAATTCAAAAAAAACTTCCAAAAAAAAATTTAAAAAAAAATTCAAAACATTTTTTTTTATTTTTTTCAATTTTTTTTTCGAATTTTTTTTTTGAAATTTTTTTTCGAAAAATTTTCGTTTTGAAATTTTTCTTAAAATTTTTTTTTGGAAGTTTTTTTTTGAATTTTTTTTTTTAATTTTCTTTTTGAATTTTTTTTTATTTTTTTTCGAAAATTTTTTTTTTGTAAATTTTTTTTGAAATTTGTTTTCGAATTTTCTTTTTGAAAATTTTTTTTTGAATTTTTTTTTTGAATTTTTTTTTAAAATTTTTTTTCTGGAAATTTTTTCTGTATTTTTTTTTGAAATATTTTTTCGATTTTTTTTTAATTTTCTTTTTCAATTTTTTTTGCGAAAATTTTTTTGAAATTTTTTTTTGAAACTTTTTTAAAAAAAACAATGTTTCAAAAAAAATTTCAAAATAAATTTTAAAAAAATTTCGAAAAAAAAAACAAAACGAAAATTCTAAAAAAAAAATCAAAAAAAAATTTTCAAAAATAAAATTCGAAAACAAATTTCAAAAAAAAATTTCGAAAAAAAAATTTTCAAAATAAAAATTTTCAAAAAAAAAATTCGAAAAAAATTTTTAAAAAAAACGAAAAAAAATTAAAAAAAAATTATAAAAAAAATTTCGAAAAAAAAAATTCAAAAAAAAAATTTAAAAATTTTTTTTTAAAAATTTCAAAAAAAAAATTCGAAAAAATATTTAAAAAAAATTTAAAAAAAACGAAAAAAAATAATGAAAATTAGAAAAAAAATAATAAAAAAAATTTTAAAAAAAATTTTCAAAAAAAAAATTTTCAAAAAATTTCAAAAAAAAATTAAAAAAAAAATTTTTGAAAAATTTCAAAAAAAATTTTTTTAAAAAATTCAAAAAAAATTTAAAACGAAAATTTTTCGAAAAAAAATTAAAAAAAAATTCGAAAAAAAATTAAAAAAAAACTAAAAAAAAAAAAAAAAAAATAAAAAAAAATTATAAAAAAAATTTCGAAAAAAAATTTCGAAAAAAAAAATTTTCAAAAAAAAAAATTTCAAAAAAAAAGTTCGAAAAAAAATTTGAAAAAAATAAAAAAAAAATTAGAAAAAAAATTTAGAAAAAAAAATTTAAAAAAAAGTTTCAAAAAAATTTTCAAAATAAATTTTAAAAAAATTTCGAAAAAAAAACAAAACAAAAATTCTAAAAAAAAAATCAAAAAAAAAATTTCAGAAAAAAATTTAAAAAAAAAATTTCAAAAAGAAAATTAGAAAAAATTCAAAAAAACTTCCAAAAAAAAATTAAAAAAAAAAATCAAAAAAAAATTTAGAACGGAAATTTTTCGAAAAAAAATTTCAAAAAAAAAATTCGAAAAAAATGTTTCAAAAAAAATTTCAAAATAAATTTTTAAAAAATTTCGAAAAAAAAACAAAACAAAAATTCTAAAAAAAATCAAAAAAAAATTTTCAAAAATAAAATTCGAAAACAAATTTCAAAAAAAAATTTCGAAAAAAAATTTTCAAAAAAAAAATTTCAAAAAAAAATTTAAAAAAAATTTCATAAAGAAAATTTAAAAAAAATTCAAAAAAAACTTCCAAAAAATAATAAAAAGAAAATTCAAAAAAAATTTAAAACGAAAATTTTTCGAAAAAAAATTTCAAAAAAAAAATTCAAAAAAAATTGAATAAAATTTAAAAAAAACGAAAAAAATAAAAATTAGAAAAAAAATTATAAAGAAAATTTAGAAGAAAAAAATTTCAAAAAAAAAATTTCAAAAAAAAAATTTTCAAAAAATTTAAAAAAAAAAAATTTAAAAAAAAAATAAAAAATAAATTAAAAATATTTCAAAAAAAAATTTTTAAAAAAATTCAAAAAAAATTTCAAAAAAAAAATTCGAAAAAAAATAAAAAAAAAATTTAAAAAAAACGAAAAAAAATAAAAAAAATTAGAAAAAAAATAATAAAAAAAATTTAGAAAAAAAAATTTTATAAAAAATTTTCAAAAAAAAAATTTTCAAAAAATTTCAAAAAAAAATTTTTAAAAATTTTTTTGAAATATTTCAAAAAAAATTCAAAAAAAATTTAAAACGAAAATTTTTCGAAAAAAAATTTAAAAAAAAAATTCGAAAAAAAATTTTAAAAAAATAAAAAAAAAACTAAAAAAATAAAAAAAAAATTTAAAAAAAATTATAAAAAAAATTTCGAAAAAAAATTTCGAAAAAAAAATTTTCAAAAAAAAAAATTTCAAAAAAAGTTTCGAAAAAAAAATTGAAAAAAAAAATTTCAAAATAAAAATTCGAAAAAAAAAATTGAAAAAAATAAAAAAAAAATTAGAAAAAAAATTTAGAAAAAAAAATTAAAAAAAAAAGTTTCAAAAAAAATTTCAAAATAAATTTTAAAAAAATTTCGAAAAAAAACAAAACAAAAATTCTAAAAAAAAAATCAAAAAAAAATTTTCAGAAAAAAATTTAAAAAAAAAATTTAAAAAAAATTTCAAATAGAAAATTAAAAAAAATTCAAAAAAACCCAAAAAAAAAAATTAAAAAAAAATTCAAAAAAAAAATTAAAACGGAAATTTTTCGAAAAAAAATTTCAAAAAGAAAATTCGAAAAAAAATTTTAAAAAAATTTAAAAAAAATTATTAAAAAAATTTCGAAAAAAAAATTTTCAAAAAAAAAATTTCAAAAAAATTTTCGAAAAAAAAAATTGAAAAAAAAAATTTAAAAAAAAATCTAAAAAAAAATTTTTTTTAATTTTTAATTTTTTAAAATTTTTTCTGAAAAAATTTTTTTTTGAATTTTTTTTTTAAATTTTTTTTGGAAATTTTTTCTGTATTTTTTTTTGAAATTTTTTAAAAAATTTTTTAAAATTTTTTTTAAAATATTTTTTAGATTTTTTTTTTTAATTTTTTTTTTAAATTTTTTTTTTCGAAAATTTTTTTATAATTTTTTTTTAAATTATTTTTTATTTTTTTTCGTTTTTTAAAATTTTTTTAAAATTTTTTTTTCGAATTTTAAAAAAATTTTAAAAAAAATCTAAAAAATATTTTGAAAAAAATTTTTAAAAAATTTTTGAAAAATTTCAAAAAAAATACAGAAAAAATTTCCGAAAAAAATAAAAAAAAAAAAAATTCAAAAAAAATGTTTTCAGAAAAAATTTTAAAAAATTAAAAATTGAAAAAAAATTTTTTTAAGATTTTTTTTTTAAATTTTTTTTTTCAATTTTTTTTTTCGAAAATTTTTTTGAAATTTTTTTTTTGAAAATTTTTTTTTCGAAATTTTTTTAATAATTTTTTTTTAATTTTTTTTTTCGTTTTTTTTTAATTTTTTTAAAAATTTTTTTCGAATTTTTTTTTTGAAATTTTTTTTCGAAAAATTTCCGTTCTAATTTTTTTTTTGAATTTTTTTTTAAATTTTTTTTTTTGGGTTTTTTTGAATTTTTTTTAATTTTCTATTTGAAATTTTTTTAAAATTTTTTTTAAAAATTTTTTTCTGAAAATTTTTTTTGATTTTTTTTTTAGAATTTTTGTTTTGTTTTTTTTCGAAATTTTTTTAAAATTTATTTTGAAATTTTTTTTGAAACTTTTTTTTTAAATTTTTTTTTCTAAATTTTTTCTGTATTTTTTTTTGAAATTTTTTAAAAAAATTTTTAAAATTTTTTTAAAAATATTTTTTAGATTTTTTTTTAAATTTTTTTTTTCAATTTTTTTTTTCGAAAATTTTTTTATAATTTTTTTTTAAATTATTTTTTATTTTTTTTCGTTTTTTTAAATTTTTTTTAAATTTTTTTTTCGAATTTTAAAAAAATTTAAAAAAAAAATTTCAAAAAAATTTTCGAAAAAAAAAATTGAAAAAAAAAATTTAAAAAAAAATCTAAAAAATATTTTTAAAAAATTTCAAAAAAAATACAGAAAAAATTTCAAAAAAAAATTTAAAAAAATAATTTTCAACAAAAAATTTAAAAAAAAAAATTTTAAAAAATGAAAAATTTAAAAAAAAATTTCAAAAAAAAATTTTCAAAAAGAAAATTCGAAAACAAATTTCAAAAAAAAATTTCGAAAAAAAAATTTTCGAAAAAAAAATTTTCGAAAAAAAAATTTTCAAAAAAAGAAATTTTCAAAAAAGAAATTTAAAAAAAAATTCAAAATGAAAATTTTAAAAAAGATTTCAAAAAAAACTTCTAAAAAAAAATTTAAAAAAAAATTTCAAAACGAAAATTTTTCGAAAAAAAATTTCAAAAAAAAAATTCGAAAAAAAATTTGAAAAAAATAAAATAAAAATTAGAAAAAAAAATTTAAAAAAAATGTTTCAAAAAAAATTTCAAAATAAATTTTTAAAAAATTTCGAAAAAAAAACAAAACAAAAATTCTAAAAAAAATCAAAAAAAAATTTTCAAAAATAAAATTCGAAAACAAATTTCAAAAAAAAATTTCGAAAAAAAATTTTCAAAAAAAAAATTTTCAAAAAAAAATTTAAAAAAAATTTCATAAAGAAAATTTAAAAAAAATTCAAAAAAAACTTCCAAAAAAAAATAAAAAGAAAATTCAAAAAAAATTTAAAATGAAAATTTTTCGAAAAAAAATTTCAAAAAAAAAATTCAAAAAAAAATTCAAAAAATATTTAAAAAAACGAAAAAAATAAAAATTAGAAAAAAAATTATAAAGAAAATTTAGAAAAAAAAAATTCAAAAAAAAAATTTCAAAAAAAAAATTTTCAAAAAATTTCAAAAAAAAATTTAAAAAAAAAATAAAAAAAAAATTGAAAAAATTTCAAAAAAAAATTTTAAAAAAAATTCAAAAAAAATTTCAAAAAAAAAATTCGAAAAAAAATTTAAAAAAAATTAAAAAAAAAAACGAAAAAAAATAAAAAAAATTAGAAAAAAAATAATAAAAAAAATTTAGAAAAAAAAATTTAAAAAAAAATTTTCAAAAAAAAATTTTTCAAAAAATTTCAAAAAAAAATTTAAAAAAAAATTTTTGAAATATTTCAAAAAAAAAATTTCAAAAAAATTCAAAAAAAATTTAAAACGAAAATTTTTCGAAAAAAAATTTAAAAAAAAAAATTCGAAAAAAAATTTTAAAAAAATTAAAAAAAAACTAAAAAAATAAAAAAAAATTTTAAAAAAATTATAAAAAAAATTTCGAAAAAAAATTTCGAAAAAAAAATTTTCAAAAAAAAAAATTTCAAAAAAATTTTCGAAAAAAAAATTGAAAAAAAAAATTTCAAAATAAAAATTCGAAAAAAAAATTGAAAAAATAAAAAAAAAATTAGAAAAAAAATTTAGAAAAGAAAATTTAAAAAAAAAGTTTCAAAAAAAATTTCAAAATAAATTTTAAAAAAATTTCGAAAAAAAACAAAACAAAAATTCTAAAAAAAAAATCAAAAAAAAATTTTCAGAAAAAAATTTAAAAAAAAAATTTAAAAAAAATTTCAAATAGAAAATTAAAAAAAATTCAAAAAAACCCAAAAAAAAAAATTTAAAAAAAAATTCAAAAAAAAAATTAGAACGGAAATTTTTCGAAAAAAAAATTCAAAAAAAAAATTCGAATAGAAATTTTAAAAAAATTTAAAAAAAACGAAAAAAAATTTTAAAAAAATTATTAAAAAAATTTCGAAAAAAAAATTTTCAAAAAAAAAATTTCAAAAAAATTTTCGAAAAAAAAAATTGAAAAAAAAATTTTAAAAAAAATCTAAAAAAAATTTTTTTTTAATTTTTAATTTTTTAAAATTTTTTCTGAAAAATTTTTTTTTTGAATTTTTTTTTTTAAATTTTTTTTTGGAAATTTTTTCTGTATTTTTTTTTGAAATTTTTTTAAAAAAATTTTAAATTTTTTTTAAAAATATTTTTTAGATTTTTTTTTAATTTTTTTTTTCAATTTTTTTTTTCGAAAATTTTTTTATAATTTTTTTTAAAATTATTTTTTATTTTTTTTCGTTTTTTAAAATTTTTTTTAAATTTTTTTTTCGAATTTTAAAAAAATTAAGAAAAAAATCTAAAAAATATTTTTAAAAAAATTTTAAAAAATTTTTTAAAAAATTTCAAAAAAAATACAGAAAAAATTTCCAAAAAAGAAATTAAAAAAAAAAATTCAAAAAAAAATGTTTTCAGAAAAAATTTAAAAAAATTAAAAATTAAAAAAAAAATTTTTTTAGATTTTTTTTTAAATTTTTTTTTTAATTTTTTTTTTCGAAAATTTTTTTGAAATTTTTTTTTTGAAAATTTTTTTTTCGAAATTTTTTTAATAATTTTTTTTTAAATTTTTTTTCGTTTTTTTTAAATTTTTTTAAAATTTTTTTTCGAATTTTTTTTTGAAATTTTTTTTCGAAAAATTTCCGTTCTAATTTTTTTTTTGAATTTTTTTTTTAATTTTTTTTTGTTTTTTTTTGAATTTTTTTTAATTTTCTATTTGAAATTTTTTTAAAATTTTTTCTTTAAATTTTTTTCTGAAATTTTTTTTTGATTTTTTTTAGAATTTTTGTTTTGTTTTTTTTCGAAATTTTTTAAAATTTATTTTGAATTTTTTTTTTAAACTTTTTTTTTAAATTTTTTTTTCTAAATTTTTTTTCTAATTTTATTTTTTTCAAATTTTTTTTCGAATTTTTATTTTGAAATTTTTTTTTTCAATTTTTTTTTCGAAAATTTTTTTGAAATATTTTTTTTTGAAAATTTTTTTTTCGAAATTTTTTTTCGAAATTTTTTTTATAATTTTTTTTAAATTTTTTTTTTATTTTTTTAGTTTTTTTTTTAATTTTTTTAAAATTTTTTTTCGAATTTTTTTTTTTAAATTTTTTTTCGAAAAATTTTCGTTTTAAATTTTTTTTGAATTTTTTTGAAAATTTTTTTTTTAAATTTTTCAAAAATTTTTTTTTTAATTTTTTTTTGAAATTTTTTGAAAATTTTTTTTTTGAAAATTTTTTTTAAAATTTTTTTTCTAAATTTTTTTTATTATTTTTTTTCTAATTTTTTTTATTTTTTTTCGTTTTTTTTAAATTTTTTTTTAATTTTTTTTCGAATTTTTTTTTTGAAATTTTTTTTGAATTTTTTTTTAAATTTTTTTTTGAAATTTTTTTAATTTTTTTTTTTAATTTTTTTTCTAAATTTTTTTTTTTTTGAAATTTTTTGAAAATTTTTTTTTTGAAATTTTTTTTTTGAAATTTTTTTTTCTAAATTTTCTTTATAATTTTTATTTTTTTCTTTTTTTTTAAATTTTTTTCAATTTTTTTTTGAATTTTTTTTTTGAAACTTTTTTCGAAAAATTTTCGTTATAAATTTTTTTTGAATTTTCTTTTTATTTTTTTTTTGAAGTTTTTTTTGAATTTTTTTTAAATTTTCTTTATGAAATTTTTTTTAAATTTTTTTTTGAAAATTTTTTTTTTGAAAATTTTTTTTCGAAATTTTTTTTTGAAATTTGTTTTCGAATTTTATTTTTGAAAATTTTTTTTTGATTTTTTTTAGAATTTTTGTTTTGTTTTTTTTTCGAAATTTTATAAAAATTTATTTTGAAATTTTTTTTGAAACATTTTTTTTAAATTTTTTTTTCTAATTTTTTTTTATTTTTTTCAAATTTTTTTTCGAATTTTTTTTTTGAAATTTTTTTTCGAAAAATTTTCGTTTTGAAATTTTTTTTTTAATTTTTTTTTGGAAGTTTTTTTTTAAATCTTTTTTAAAATTTTCATTTTGAATTTTTTTTTTAATTTCTTTTTTGAAAATTTCTTTTTTTGAAAATTTTTTTTCGAAATTTTTTTTTCGAAAATTTTTTTTCGAAAATTTTTTTTGAAATTTGTTTTCGAATTTTCTTTTTGAAAATTTTTTTTTGAAATTTTTTTTTAAATTTTTCATTTTTTAAAATTTTTTTTTTTGTAATTTTTTGTTGAAAATTATTTTTTTAAATTTTTTTTTGAAATTTTTTCTGTATTTTTTTTGAAATTTTTTAAAAATATTTTTTAGATTTTTTTTAAAATTTTTTTTTCAATTTTTTTTTTCGAAAATTTTTTTGAAATTTTTTTTTTTAATTTTTTTAAAATTCGAAAAAAAAATTTAAAAAAATTTTAAAAAACGAAAAAAAATAAAAAATAATTTAAAAAAAAATTATAAAAGAATTTTCGAAAAAAAAAATTGAAAAAAAAAATTTTTTAAAAAATTTTTTTTTTGAAATTTTTTTTCGAAAAATTTCCGTTCTAATTTTTTTTTTGATTTTTTTTTTTAATTTTTTTTTGGAAGTTTTTTTGAATTTTTTCTAATTTTCTTTTTGAAATTTTTTTCAAATTTTTTTTTTTAATTTTTTTCTGAAATTTTTTTTTTGATTTTTTTTTTAGAATTTTTGTTTTGTTTTTTTTTCGAAATTTTTTAAAAATTTATTTTGAAATTTTTTTTGAAACTTTTTTTAAAATTTTTTTTTCTAAATTTTTTTTCTAATTTTTTTTTATTTTTTTCAAATTTTTTTACGCACTTTTTTTTTGAAATTTTTTTTTTCAATTTTTTTTTTTCGAAAATTTTTTTGAATTTTTTTTTTTTTGAAAATTTTTTTTTCGAAATTTTTTTTCGAAATTTTTTTTATAATTTTTTTTTATTTTATTTTTATTTTTTTTAGTTTTTTTTTAAATTTTTTTCGAATTTTTTTTTTAAATTTTTTTTCGAAAAATTTTCGTTTTAACTTTTTTTTGAATTTTTTTAAAAAATTTTTTTTGAAATTTTTCAAAAATTTTTTTTTAAATTTTTTTTTGAAATTTTTTGAAAATTTTTTTTTTGAAAATTTTTTTTAAAATTTTTTTTATTATTTTTTTTCTAATTTTTTTTATTTTTTTTTCGTTTTTTTTTAATTTTTTTTTAATTTTTTTTCGAATTTTTTTTTAAATTTGTAAAAAAAAATTTTTAAATTTTGTTTTTGAATTTTTTTTTTCGAAATTTTTTTTATAATTTTTTTTAAATTTTTTTTCGTTTTTTTAAAAAATTTTTTTCGAATTTTTTTTTTGAAAATTTTTATTTTGAAAATTTTTTTTTCGAAATTTTTTTTTGAAATTTGTTTTCGAATTTTATTTTTGAAAATTTTTTTTTGATTTTTTTTTTAGAATTTTCGTTTTGTTTTTTTTTTTCGAAATTCTTTTAAAATTTATTTTGAAATTTTTTTTGAAACATTGTTTTTTTTAAAAAAGTTTCAAAAAAAAATTTCAAAAAAATTTTCGCAAAAAAAATTGAAAAAGAAAATTAAAAAAAAATCGAAAAAATATTTTTAAAAAATTTTAAAAATTTTTTTAAAAAATTTCAAAAAAAAATACAGAAAAAATTTCCAGAAAAAAAATTTTAAAAAAAAATTCAAAAAAAAAATTCAAAAAAAAATTTTCAAAAAGAAAATTCGAAAACAAATTTCAAAAAAAATTTACAAAAAAAAAATTTTCGAAAAAAAATAAAAAAAAATTCAAAAAGAAAATTTAAAAAAAAAATTCAAAAAAAAACTTCCAAAAAAAAATTTTAAAAAAAATTTCAAAACGAAAATTTTTCGAAGAAAAATTTCAAAATAAAAATTCGAAAAAAAAATTGAAAAAAATAAAAAAAAATGTTTTGAATTTTTTTTTAAATTTTTTTTTGGAAGTTTTTTTTGAATTTTTTTTAAATTTTCTTTTTGAATTTTTTTTTTAAATTTTTTTTTTAGAATTTTTGTTTTGTTTTTATTTCGAAATTTTTTTAAAATTTATTTTGAAATTTTTTTTGAAACTTTTTTTTTAAATTTTTTTTTCTAAATTTTTTTTCTTATTTTTTTTAATTTTTTTCAAAATTGTTTTGAAATTTTTTTTTTTGAAAATTTTTTTTCCGAAATTTTTTTTCGAAATTTTTTTTAATTTTTTTTTTAAATTTTTTTTTTATTTTTTTTCGTTTTTTTTTTAATTTTTTAAAAATTTTTTCTCCAATTTTTTTTTTGAAATTTTTTTTCGAAAAATTTTCGTTTTAATTTTTTTTTGAATTTTTTTTTTAATTTTTTTTTAAATTTTTTTAAAATTTTTTTTTTAAATTTTTTTTTGAAATATTTTTTTTTTTACATTTTTTGAAAATTTTTTTTTAAACACTTTTTTTTCGAAATTTTTTTTATAATTTTTTTTCGTTTTTTTTAAAAATTTTTTTAAAATTTTTTTTCGAATTTTTTTTTTGGAATTTTTTTTCGAAAAATTTCCGTTCTAAATTTTTTTTGAATTTTTTTTTTAATTTTTTTTTGGAAGTTTTTTTTGATTTTTTTTTAATTTTCTTGTTGAAATTTTTTTTTATTTTTTTTTTATTTTTTTTGAAATTTTTTTTTTGATTTTTTTTAGAATTTTTGTTTTGTTTTTTTTCGAAATTTTTTTAAAATTTATTTTGAAATTTTTTTTGAAACTTTTTTTTAAAATTTTTTTTTTCAAAATTTTTTTTCTAATTTTTTTTATTTTTTTCAAATTTTTTTTCGAATTTTTTTTTCAATTTTTTTTTTTCGAAAATTTTTTTTCGAATTTTTTTTTGAAATTTTTTTTCGAAAAATTTTCGTTTAAATTTTTTTTGAATTTTTTTTTTAAATTTTCTTTTTGAAATTTTTTATAAATTTTTTTTTTGAAAAATTTTTTTTTGAAAATTCGAAAAAAAATTTGAAAAAAATAAAAGAAAATTAGAAAAAAAATTTAGAAAAAAAAAATTTTAAAAAAAAGTTTCAAAAAAAATTTCAAAATAAATTTTAAAAAAAATTTCGAAAAAAAACAAAACAAAAATTCTAAAAAAAATCAAAAAAAAAATTTTCAAAAAAAAATTTAAAAAAAAAAATTTAAAAAAAATTTCAAAAAGAAAATTAAAAAAAATTCAAAAAAAACTTCCAAAAAAAATTCAAAAAAAATTTAGAACGGAAATTTTTCGAAAAAAAATTCAAAAAACAAAATTCGAAAAAAAATTTTAAAAAAATTTAAAAAAAAACGAAAAAAATATATAAAAAAAATTTCGAAAAAAAAGTGTTCAAAAAAATTTTTTCAAAAAAAGTAAAAAAAAATATTTCAAAAAAAAATTTAAAAAAAAAAGTTAAAAAAATTTCAAAAAAAAATTTAAAAAAAAAATTCAAAAAAAAATTGAAAAAAATTTAAAAAAAACGAAAAAAATAAAAATTAGAAAAAAAATTATAAAGAAAATATAGAAAAAAAAATTTCAAAAAAAAAATTTCAAAAAAAAAATTTTCAAAAAATTTCAAAAAAAAAAAATTTAAAAAAAAAATAAAAAATAAATTAAAAAAATTTCAAAAAAAATTAAAAAAAAAAATTCAAAAAAAAAATTCGAAAAAAAATTTAAAAAAAATTTTTAAAAAAAACGAAAAAAAATAAAAAAAATAAAAAAAAAAATAATAAAAAAAAATTTAGAAAAAAAAATTTAAAAAAAAATTTTCAAAAAATTTCAAAAAAAAATTTAAAAAAAAATTTTTGAAATATTTCAAAAAAAAATTTTCAAAAAAATTCAAAAAAAATTTAAAACGAAAATTTTTCGAAAAAAAATTTAAAAAAAAAAATTCGAAAAAAAATTTTAAAAAAATTAAAAAAAAAACTAAAAAAATAAAAAAAAAATTTTAAAAAAATTATAAAAAAAATTTCGAAAAAAAATTTCGAAAAAAAAATTTTCAAAAAAAAAAATTTCAAAAAAATTTTCGAAAAAAAAATTGAAAAAAAAAATTTCAAAATAAAAATTCGAAAAAAAATTTGAAAAAAATAAAAAAAAAATTAGAAAAAAAATTTAGAAAAAAAAATTTAAAAAAAAAGTTTCAAAAAAAATTTCAAAATAAATTTTAAAAAAATTTCGAAAAAAAAACAAAACAAAAATTCTAAAAAAAAAATCAAAAAAAAATTTTCAGAAAAAAATTTTAAAAAAAAATTAAAAAAAATTTCAAATAGAAAATTAAAAAAAATTCAAAAAAACCCAAAAAAAAAATTTAAAAAAAAATTCAAAAAAAAAATTAGAACGGAAATTTTTCGAAAAAAAATTAAAAAAAAAAAATTCGAAAAAAAATTTTAAAAAAATTTTAAAAAAACGAAAAAAAAAATTAAAAAAAAATTATTAAAAAAATTTCGAAAAAAAATTTTCAAAAAAAAATTTCAAAAAAATTTTCGAAAAAAAAAATTGAAAAAAAAATTTTTAAAAAATTTCAAAAAAAAATACAGAAAAAAATTCCAAAAAAAATTAAAAAAAAAAAATTGAAAAAAAAATTTTTTCAGAAAAAATTTTAAAAAATTAAAAATTAAAAAAAAATTTTTTTTAGATTTTTTTTTAAATTTTTTTTTTTCAATTTTTTTTTTCGAAAATTTTTTTGAAAATTTTTTTTTCGAAATTTTTTTAATAATTTTTTTTAAATTTTTTATTTCGTTTTTTTTAAATTTTTTTAAAATTTTTTTTCGAATTTTTTTTTTTAAATTTTTTTTCGAAAAATTTCCGTTCTAATTTTTTTTTTGAATTTTTTTTAAAATTTTTTTTTTGGGTTTTTTTGAATTTTTTTTAATTTTCTATTTGAAATTTTTTTTAAATTTTTTTTTTAAATTTTTTTCTGAAAATTTTTTTTTGATTTTTTTTTTAGAATTTTTGTTTTGTTTTTTTTCGAAATTTTTTTAAAATTTATTTTGAAATTTTTTTTGAAACTTTTTTTTTAAATTTTTTTTTCTAAATTTTTTTTCTAATTTTTTTTTTATTTTTTTCAAATTTTTTTTTCGAATTTTTATTTTGAAATTTTTTTTTTCAATTTTTTTTTCGAAAATTTTTTTGAAATTTTTTTTTTTGAAAATTTTTTTTTCGAATTTTTTTTTCGAAATTTTTTTTATTTTTTTTTTATTTTTTTAGTTTTTTTTTAATTTTTTTAAAATTTTTTTTCGAATTTTTTTTTTTTAATTTTTTTTCGAAAAATTTTCGTTTTAAATTTTTTTTGAATTTTTTTGAAAATTTTTTTTTGATATATTTCAAAAATTTTTTTTAAAATTTTTTTTTGAAATTTTTTGAAAATTTTTTTTTTGAAAATTTTTTTTAAATTTTTTTTTTCTAAATTTTTTTTATTATTTTTTTTCTAATTTTTTTTATTTTTTTTTCGTTTTTTTTTTAATTTTTTTTAATTTTCAAAAAAAATAAAAAAAAAATTAAAAAAAATTTCAACAAGAAAATTAAAAAAAATTCAAAAAAAACTTCCAAAAAAAAATTTAAAAAAAAATCAAAAAAAATTTTAAAAAAATTTAAAAAAAAAACGAAAAAAAATTATAAAAAAAATTTCGAAAAAAAAGTGTTTAAAAAAAAATTTTCAAAAAATGTAAAAAAAAAAATATTTCAAAAAAAAATTAAAAAAAAAAAATTTAAAAAAATTTAAAAAAAAATTTTAAAAAAAATTCAAAAAAAAATTAAAACGAAAATTTTTCGAAAAAAAATTTCAAAAAAAAAATTCGAGAAAAATTTTTAAAAAAATTAAAAAAAAAACGAAAAAAAATTAAAAAAAAATAAAAAAAAAATTTTAAAAAAATTTCGAAAAAAAATTTCGAAAAAAAAATTTTCAAAAAAAAAAATTTCAAAACAATTTTGAAAAAAATAAAAAAAAATTAGAAAAAAAATTTAGAAAAAAAAATTTAAAAAAAAAGTTTCAAAAAAAATTTCAAAATAAATTTTAAAAAAATTTCGAAATAAAAACAAAACAAAAATTCTAAAAAAAAATTTAAAAAAAAAATTCAAAAAAAAATTTTAAAAAAAATTCAAAACATTTTTTTTTATTTTTTTCAAATTTTTTTTCGAATTTTTTTTTTTTAATTTTTTTTCGAAAAATTTTCGTTTTGAAATTTTTTTTAAAATTTTTTTTTGGAAGTTTTTTTTGAATTTTTTTTTTAAATTTTCTTTTTGAATTTTTTTTTATTTTTTTTCGAAATTTTTTTTTTTGTAAATTTTTTTTGAAATTTGTTTTCGAATTTTCTTTTTGAAAATTTTTTTTTGAATTTTTTTTTTGAATTTTTTTTTTAAATTTTTTTTCTGGAAATTTTTTCTGTATTTTTTTTGAAATTTTTTTAAAAAATTTTTAAAATTTTTTAAAAATATTTTTTCGATTTTTTTTTTCAATTTTTTTTGCGAAAATTTTTTTGAAATTTTTTTTTGAAACTTTTTTAAAAAAAAAAATGTTTCAAAAAAAATTTCAAAATAAATTTTAAAAAAATTTCGAAAAAAAAAACAAAACGAAAATTCTAAAAAAAAAATCAAAAAAAAATTTTCAAAAATAAAATTCGAAAACAAATTTCAAAAAAAAATTTCGAAAAAAAAATTTTCAAAATAAAAATTTTCAAAAAAAAAATTCGAAAAAAACTTTTTAAAAAAACAAAAAAAAAATTAAAAAAAAATTATAAAAAAAATTTCGAAAAAAAAAATTCAAAAAAAAAATTTAAAAAATTTTTTAAAAAAATTAAAAAAAAAAAATTAAAAAAAATTTTAAAAAAAAACGAAAAAAAATAAAACAAAATTAGAAAAAAAATAATAAAAAAAATTTAGAAAAAAAAATTTAGAAAAAAAAATTTAAAAAAATTTTTCAAAAAATTTCAAAAAAAAATTTTAAAAAAAATTTTTGAAAAATTTCAAAAAAAAATTTTAAAAAAATTCAAAAAAAATTTAAAACGAAAATTTTTCGAAAAAAAATTTAAAAAAAAATTCGAAAAAAAATTAAAAAAAACTAAAAAAAATAAAAAAAAATAAAAAAAAAAATATAAAAAAAATTTCGAAAAAAAATTTCGAAAAAAAAATTTTCAAAAAAAAAAAAATTCAAAAAAATTTTCGAAAAAAAAAATTGAAAAAAAAAATTTCAAAAAAAAAGTTCGAAAAAAAATTCAAAAAAAAAATTTAAAAAATTTTTTAAAAAAATTAAAAAAAAAAAATTAAAAAAAATTTTAAAAAAAAACGAAAAAAAATAAAACAAAATTAGAAAAAAAATAATAAAAAAAATTTAGAAAAAAAAATTTAGAAAAAAAAATTTAAAAAAAAAGTTTCAAAAACAATTTCAAAATAAATTTTAAAAAAATTTCGAAATAAAAACAAAACAAAAATTCTAAAAAAAAAATAAAAAAAAAAAATTCAAAAAGAAAATTTAAAAAAAATTCAAAAAAAACTTCCAAAAAAAAATTTAAAAAAAAATTCAAAACATTTTTTTTTATTTTTTTCAATTTTTTTTTCGAATTTTTTTTTTGAAATTTTTTTTCGAAAAATTTTCGTTTTGAAATTTTTCTTAAAATTTTTTTTTGGAAGTTTTTTTTTGAATTTTTTTTTTAAATTTTCTTTTTGAATTTTTTTTTATTTTTTTTCGAAAATTTTTTTTTTGTAAATTTTTTTTGAAATTTTTTTTCGAATTTTCTTTTTGAAAATTTTTTTTTGAATTTTTTTTTTGAATTTTTTTTTAAAATTTTTTTTCTGGAAATTTTTTCTGTATTTTTTTTTGAAATATTTTTTCGATTTTTTTTTAATTTTCTTTTTCAATTTTTTTTGCGAAAATTTTTTTGAAATTTTTTTTTGAAACTTTTTTAAAAAAAACAATGTTTCAAAAAAAATTTCAAAATAAATTTTAAAAAAATTTCGAAAAAAAAAACAAAACGAAAATTCTAAAAAAAAAATCAAAAAAAAATTTTCAAAAATAAAATTCGAAAACAAATTTCAAAAAAAAATTTCGAAAAAAAAATTTTCAAAATAAAAATTTTCAAAAAAAAAATTCGAAAAAAATTTTTAAAAAAAACGAAAAAAAATTTAAAAAAAATTATAAAAAAAATTTCGAAAAAAAAAATTCAAAAAAAAAATTTAAAAATTTTTTTTTAAAAATTTCAAAAAAAAAATTCGAAAAAATATTTAAAAAAAATTTTAAAAAAACGAAAAAAAATAATGAAAATTAGAAAAAAAATAATAAAAAAAATTTTAAAAAAAATTTTCAAAAAAAAAATTTTCAAAAAATTTCAAAAAAAAATTAAAAAAAAAATTTTTGAAAAATTTCAAAAAAAATTTTTTTAAAAAATTCAAAAAAAATTTAAAACGAAAATTTTTCGAAAAAAAATTTAAAAAAAATTCGAAAAAAAATTAAAAAAAAACTAAAAAAAAAAAAAAAAAAATAAAAAAAAATTATAAAAAAAATTTCGAAAAAAAATTTCGAAAAAAAAAATTTTCAAAAAAAAAAATTTCAAAAAAAAAGTTCGAAAAAAAATTTGAAAAAAATAAAAAAAAAATTAGAAAAAAAATTTAGAAAAAAAAATTTAAAAAAAAGTTTCAAAAAAATTTTCAAAATAAATTTTAAAAAAATTTCGAAAAAAAAACAAAACAAAAATTCTAAAAAAAATCAAAAAAAAAATTTCAGAAAAAAATTTTTAAAAAAAATTTCAAAAAGAAAATTAGAAAAAATTCAAAAAAACTTCCAAAAAAAAATTTAAAAAAAAAATCAAAAAAAAATTTAGAACGGAAATTTTTCGAAAAAAAATTTTTAAAAAATTTCGAAAAAAAAACAAAACAAAAATTCTAAAAAAAATCAAAAAAAAATTTTCAAAAATAAAATTCGAAAACAAATTTCAAAAAAAAATTTCGAAAAAAAATTTTCAAAAAAAAAATTTCAAAAAAAAATTTAAAAAAAATTTCATAAAGAAAATTTAAAAAAAATTCAAAAAAAACTTCCAAAAAATAATAAAAAGAAAATTCAAAAAAAATTTAAAACGAAAATTTTTCGAAAAAAATTTTCAAAAAAAAAATTCAAAAAAAATTGAATAAAATTTAAAAAAAACGAAAAAAATAAAAATTAGAAAAAAAATTATAAAGAAAATTTAGAAGAAAAAAATTTCAAAAAAAAAATTTCAAAAAAAAAATTTTCAAAAAATTTAAAAAAAAAAAATTTAAAAAAAAAATAAAAAATAAATTAAAAATATTTCAAAAAAAAATTTTTAAAAAAATTCAAAAAAAATTTCAAAAAAAAAATTCGAAAAAAAATAAAAAAAAAATTTAAAAAAAACGAAAAAAAATAAAAAAAATTAGAAAAAAAATAATAAAAAAAATTTAGAAAAAAAAATTTTATAAAAAATTTTCAAAAAAAAAATTTTCAAAAAATTTCAAAAAAAAATTTTTAAAAATTTTTTTGAAATATTTCAAAAAAAATTCAAAAAAAATTTAAAACGAAAATTTTTCGAAAAAAAATTTAAAAAAAAAATTCGAAAAAAAATTTTAAAAAAATTAAAAAAAAACTAAAAAAATAAAAAAAAAATTTAAAAAAAATTATAAAAAAAATTTCGAAAAAAAATTTCGAAAAAAAAATTTTCAAAAAAAAAAATTTCAAAAAAAGTTTCGAAAAAAAAATTGAAAAAAAAAATTTCAAAATAAAAATTCGAAAAAAAAATTGAAAAAAATAAAAAAAAAATTAGAAAAAAAATTTAGAAAAAAAAATAAAAAAAAAAAGTTTCAAAAAAAATTTCAAAATAAATTTTAAAAAAATTTCGAAAAAAAACAAAACAAAAATTCTAAAAAAAAAATCAAAAAAAAATTTTCAGAAAAAAATTTAAAAAAAAAATTTAAAAAAAATTTCAAATAGAAAATTAAAAAAAATTCAAAAAAACCCAAAAAAAAAATTTAAAAAAAAATTCAAAAAAAAAATTAAAACGGAAATTTTTCGAAAAAAAATTTCAAAAAGAAAATTCGAAAAAAAATTTTAAAAAAATTTAAAAAAAAATTATTAAAAAAATTTCGAAAAAAAAATTTTCAAAAAAAAAATTTCAAAAAAATTTTCGAAAAAAAAAATTGAAAAAAAAAATTTAAAAAAAAATCTAAAAAAAAATTTTTTTTAATTTTTAATTTTTTAAAATTTTTTCTGAAAAAATTTTTTTTTGAATTTTTTTTTTAAAATTTTTTTTGGAAATTTTTTCTGTATTTTTTTTTGAAATTTTTTAAAAAATTTTTTAAAATTTTTTTTAAAATATTTTTTAGATTTTTTTTTTAATTTTTTTTTTAAATTTTTTTTTTCGAAAATTTTTTTATAATTTTTTTTTAAATTATTTTTTATTTTTTTTCGTTTTTTAAAATTTTTTTAAAATTTTTTTTTCGAATTTTAAAAAAATTTAAAAAAAAATCTAAAAAATATTTTGAAAAAAATTTTAAAAAAATTTTTGAAAAGTTTCAAAAAAAATACAGAAAAAATTTCCGAAAAAAATAAAAAAAAAAAAAATTCAAAAAAAATTTTTTCAGAAAAAATTTAAAAAAATTAAAAATTGAAAAAAATTTTTTTTAAGATTTTTTTTTTAAATTTTTTTTTTCAATTTTTTTTTTCGAAAATTTTTTTGAAATTTTTTTTTTGAAAATTTTTTTTTCGAAATTTTTTTAATAATTTTTTTTAAATTTTTTTTTTCGTTTTTTTTTAATTTTTTTAAAATTTTTTTTCGAATTTTTTTTTTGAAATTTTTTTTCGAAAAATTTCCGTTCTAATTTTTTTTTTGAATTTTTTTTAAATTTTTTTTTTGGGTTTTTTTGAATTTTTTTTAATTTTCTATTTGAAATTTTTTTAAAATTTTTTTTAAAAATTTTTTTCTGAAAATTTTTTTTGATTTTTTTTTTAGAATTTTTGTTTTGTTTTTTTTCGAAATTTTTTTAAAATTTATTTTGAAATTTTTTTTGAAACTTTTTTTTTAAATTTTTTTTTCTAAATTTTTTCTGTATTTTTTTTTGAAATTTTTTAAAAAAATTTTTAAAATTTTTTTAAAAATATTTTTTAGATTTTTTTTTAAATTTTTTTTTTCAATTTTTTTTTTCGAAAATTTTTTTATAATTTTTTTTTAAATTATTTTTTATTTTTTTTCGTTTTTTTAAATTTTTTTTAAATTTTTTTTTCGAATTTTAAAAAAATTTAAAAAAAAAATTTCAAAAAAATTTTCGAAAAAAAAAATTGAAAAAAAAAATTTAAAAAAAAATCTAAAAAATATTTTTAAAAAATTTCAAAAAAAATACAGAAAAAATTTCAAAAAAAAATTTAAAAAAATAATTTTCAACAAAAAATTTAAAAAAAAAAATTTTAAAAAATGAAAAATTTAAAAAAAAATTTCAAAAAAAAATTTTCAAAAAGAAAATTCGAAAACAAATTTCAAAAAAAAATTTCGAAAAAAAAATTTTCGAAAAAAAAATTTTCGAAAAAAAAATTTTCAAAAAAAGAAATTTTCAAAAAAGAAATTTAAAAAAAAATTCAAAATGAAAATTTTAAAAAAGATTTCAAAAAAAACTTCTAAAAAAAAATTTAAAAAAAAATTTCAAAACGAAAATTTTTCGAAAAAAAATTTCAAAAAAAAAATTCGAAAAAAAATTTGAAAAAAATAAAATAAAAATTAGAAAAAAAAATTTAAAAAAAATGTTTCAAAAAAAATTTCAAAATAAATTTTTAAAAAATTTCGAAAAAAAAACAAAACAAAAATTCTAAAAAAAATCAAAAAAAAATTTTCAAAAATAAAATTCGAAAACAAATTTCAAAAAAAAATTTCGAAAAAAAATTTTCAAAAAAAAAATTTTCAAAAAAAAATTTAAAAAAAATTTCATAAAGAAAATTTAAAAAAAATTCAAAAAAAACTTCCAAAAAAAAATAAAAAGAAAATTCAAAAAAAATTTAAAATGAAAATTTTTCGAAAAAAAATTTCAAAAAAAAAATTCAAAAAAAAATTCAAAAAATATTTAAAAAAACGAAAAAAATAAAAATTAGAAAAAAAATTATAAAGAAAATTTAGAAAAAAAAAATTCAAAAAAAAAATTTCAAAAAAAAAATTTTCAAAAAATTTCAAAAAAAAATTTAAAAAAAAAATAAAAAAAAAATTGAAAAAATTTCAAAAAAAAATTTTAAAAAAAATTCAAAAAAAATTTCAAAAAAAAAATTCGAAAAAAAATTTAAAAAAAATTAAAAAAAAAACGAAAAAAAATAAAAAAAATTAGAAAAAAAATAATAAAAAAAATTTAGAAAAAAAAATTTAAAAAAAAATTTTCAAAAAAAAATTTTTCAAAAAATTTCAAAAAAAAATTTAAAAAAAAATTTTTGAAATATTTCAAAAAAAAAATTTCAAAAAAATTCAAAAAAAATTTAAAACGAAAATTTTTCGAAAAAAAATTTAAAAAAAAAAATTCGAAAAAAAATTTTAAAAAAATTAAAAAAAAACTAAAAAAATAAAAAAAAATTTAAAAAAAATTATAAAAAAAATTTCGAAAAAAAATTTCGAAAAAAAAATTTTCAAAAAAAAAAATTTCAAAAAAATTTTCGAAAAAAAAATTGAAAAAAAAAATTTCAAAATAAAAATTCGAAAAAAAAATTGAAAAAATAAAAAAAAATTAGAAAAAAAATTTAGAAAAAAAAATTTTAAAAAAAAGTTTCAAAAAAAATTTCAAAATAAATTTTAAAAAAATTTCGAAAAAAAACAAAACAAAAATTCTAAAGAAAAAATCAAAAAAAAATTTTCAGAAAAAAATTAAAAAAAAAAATTTAAAAAAAATTTCAAATAGAAAATTAAAAAAAATTCAAAAAAACCCAAAAAAAAAAATTTAAAAAAAAATTCAAAAAAAAAATTAGAACGGAAATTTTTCGAAAAAAAAATTAAAAAAAAAAATTCGAATAGAAATTTTAAAAAAATTTAAAAAAAACGAAAAAAAAATTTAAAAAAAATTATTAAAAAAATTTCGAAAAAAAAATTTTCAAAAAAAAAATTTCAAAAAAATTTTCGAAAAAAAAAATTGAAAAAAAAATTTTAAAAAAAATCTAAAAAAAATTTTTTTTTAATTTTTAATTTTTTAAAATTTTTTCTGAAAAATTTTTTTTTTGAATTTTTTTTTTTTAATTTTTTTTTGGAAATTTTTTCTGTATTTTTTTTTGAAATTTTTTTAAAAAAATTTTAAATTTTTTTTTAAAATATTTTTTAGATTTTTTTTTTAATTTTTTTTTCAATTTTTTTTTTCGAAAATTTTTTTATAATTTTTTTTAAAATTATTTTTTATTTTTTTTCGTTTTTTAAAATTTTTTTTAAATTTTTTTTTCGAATTTTAAAAAAATTAAGAAAAAAATCTAAAAAATATTTTTAAAAAAATTTTAAAAATTTTTTTAAAAAATTTCAAAAAAAATACAGAAAAAATTTCCAAAAAAGAAATTAAAAAAAAAATTCAAAAAAAAATGTTTTCAGAAAAAATTTAAAAAAATTAAAAATTAAAAAAAAATTTTTTTTAGATTTTTTTTTAAATTTTTTTTTTAATTTTTTTTTTCGAAAATTTTTTTGAAATTTTTTTTTTGAAAATTTTTTTTTCGAAATTTTTTTAATAATTTTTTTTTAAATTTTTTTTTCGTTTTTTTAAAATTTTTTTAAAATTTTTTTTCGAATTTTTTTTTGAAATTTTTTTTCGAAAAATTTCCGTTCTAATTTTTTTTTTGAATTTTTTTTTAAATTTTTTTTTGGTTTTTTTTGAATTTTTTTTAATTTTCTATTTGAAATTTTTTTAAAATTTTTTTTTTAAATTTTTTTCTGAAAATTTTTTTTGATTTTTTTTAGAATTTTTGTTTTGTTTTTTTTTCGAAATTTTTTAAAAATTTATTTTGAAATTTTTTTTGAAACATTTTTTTCGAATTTTTTTTTTGAAATTTTTTTTCGAAAAATTTCCGTTCTAAATTTTTTTTTGATTTTTTTTTTTAATTTTTTTTTGGAAGTTTTTTTGAATTTTTTCTAATTTTCTTTTTGAAATTTTTTTTTTTAATTTTTTTCTGAAATTTTTTTTTTGATTTTTTTTTTAGAATTTTTGTTTTGTTTTTTTTTCGAAATTTTTTTAAAATTTATTTTGAAAATTTTTTTGAAACTTTTTTTTAAATTTTTTTTTCTAAATTTTTTTTCTAATTTTTTTTTTATTTTTTTCAAATTTTTTTTCGAACTTTTTTTTTGAAATTTTTTTTTTTGAAAATTTTTTTTTTCGAAATTTTTTTTCGAAATTTTTTTTATAATTTTTTTTTATTTTTTTTTTTTTTTTTTTAGTTTTTTTTAAATTTTTTTTCGAATTTTTTTTTAATTTTTTTTCGAAAAATTTTCGTTTTAAATTTTTCGAAAAAAAATTTAAAAAAAATTCGAAAAAAAATTAAAAAAAAACTAAAAAAAAAAAAAAAAAAATAAAAAAAAATTATAAAAAAAATTTCGAAAAAAAATTTCGAAAAAAAAAATTTTCAAAAAAAAAAATTTCAAAAAAAAAGTTCGAAAAAAAATTTGAAAAAAATAAAAAAAAAATTAGAAAAAAAATTTAGAAAAAAAAATTTAAAAAAAAGTTTCAAAAAAATTTTCAAAATAAATTTTAAAAAAATTTCGAAAAAAAAACAAAACAAAAATTCTAAAAAAAAAATCAAAAAAAAATTTCAGAAAAAAATTTAAAAAAAAAATTTCAAAAAGAAAATTAGAAAAAATTCAAAAAAACTTCCAAAAAAAAATTAAAAAAAAAAATCAAAAAAAAATTTAGAACGGAAATTTTTCGAAAAAAAATTTCAAAAAAAAAATTCGAAAAAAATGTTTCAAAAAAAATTTCAAAATAAATTTTTAAAAAATTTCGAAAAAAAAACAAAACAAAAATTCTAAAAAAAATCAAAAAAAAATTTTCAAAAATAAAATTCGAAAACAAATTTCAAAAAAAAATTTCGAAAAAAAATTTTCAAAAAAAAAATTTCAAAAAAAAATTTAAAAAAAATTTCATAAAGAAAATTTAAAAAAAATTCAAAAAAAACTTCCAAAAAATAATAAAAAGAAAATTCAAAAAAAATTTAAAACGAAAATTTTTCGAAAAAAAATTTCAAAAAAAAAATTCAAAAAAAAATTGAATAAAATTTAAAAAAAACGAAAAAAATAAAAATTAGAAAAAAAATTATAAAGAAAATTTAGAAGAAAAAAATTTCAAAAAAAAAATTTCAAAAAAAAAATTTTCAAAAAATTTAAAAAAAAAAAATTTAAAAAAAAAATAAAAAATAAATTAAAAATATTTCAAAAAAAAATTTTTAAAAAAATTCAAAAAAAATTTCAAAAAAAAAATTCGAAAAAAAATAAAAAAAAAATTTAAAAAAAACGAAAAAAAATAAAAAAAATTAGAAAAAAAATAATAAAAAAAATTTAGAAAAAAAAATTTTATAAAAAATTTTCAAAAAAAAAATTTTCAAAAAATTTCAAAAAAAAATTTTTAAAAATTTTTTTGAAATATTTCAAAAAAAATTCAAAAAAAATTTAAAACGAAAATTTTTCGAAAAAAAATTTAAAAAAAAAATTCGAAAAAAAATTTTAAAAAAATTAAAAAAAAACTAAAAAAATAAAAAAAAAATTTAAAAAAAATTATAAAAAAAATTTCGAAAAAAAATTTCGAAAAAAAAATTTTCAAAAAAAAAAATTTCAAAAAAATTTTCGAAAAAAAAATTGAAAAAAAAAATTTCAAAATAAAAATTCGAAAAAAAAATTGAAAAAAATAAAAAAAAAATTAGAAAAAAAATTTAGAAAAAAAAATTAAAAAAAAAAGTTTCAAAAAAAATTTCAAAATAAATTTTAAAAAAATTTCGAAAAAAAACAAAACAAAAATTCTAAAAAAAAAATCAAAAAAAAATTTTCAGAAAAAAATTTTAAAAAAAAATTTAAAAAAAATTTCAAATAGAAAATTAAAAAAAATTCAAAAAAACCCAAAAAAAAAATTTAAAAAAAAATTCAAAAAAAAAATTAAAACGGAAATTTTTCGAAAAAAAATTTCAAAAAGAAAATTCGAAAAAAAATTTTAAAAAAATTTAAAAAAAATTATTAAAAAAATTTCGAAAAAAAAATTTTCAAAAAAAAAATTTCAAAAAAATTTTCAAAAAAAAAAATTGAAAAAAAAAATTTAAAAAAAAATCTAAAAAAAAAATTTTTTTAATTTTTAATTTTTTAAAATTTTTTCTGAAAAAATTTTTTTTTGAATTTTTTTTTTAAATTTTTTTTTGGAAATTTTTTCTGTATTTTTTTTTGAAATTTTTTAAAAAATTTTTTAAAATTTTTTTTAAAATATTTTTTAGATTTTTTTTTTAATTTTTTTTTTCAATTTTTTTTTTCGAAAATTTTTTTATAATTTTTTTTTAAATTATTTTTTATTTTTTTTCGTTTTTTAAAATTTTTTTAAAATTTTTTTTTCGAATTTTAAAAAAATTTAAAAAAAAATCTAAAAAATATTTTGAAAAAAATTTTAAAAAAATTTTTGAAAAATTTCAAAAAAAATACAGAAAAAATTTCCGAAAAAAATAAAAAAAAAAAAATTCAAAAAAAATGTTTTCAGAAAAAATTTAAAAAAATTAAAAATTGAAAAAAAATTTTTTTAAGATTTTTTTTTTAAATTTTTTTTTTCAATTTTTTTTTTCGAAAATTTTTTTGAAATTTTTTTTTTGAAAATTTTTTTTTCGAAATTTTTTTAATAATTTTTTTTAAATTTTTTTTTTCGTTTTTTTTTTAATTTTTTTAAAATTTTTTTTCGAATTTTTTTTTTGAAATTTTTTTTCGAAAAATTTCCGTTCTAATTTTTTTTTTGAATTTTTTTTTAAATTTTTTTTTTTGGGTTTTTTTGAATTTTTTTTAATTTTCTATTTGAAATTTTTTTAAAATTTTTTTTAAAAATTTTTTTCTGAAAATTTTTTTTGATTTTTTTTTTAGAATTTTTGTTTTGTTTTTTTTCGAAATTTTTTTAAAATTTATTTTGAAATTTTTTTTGAAACTTTTTTTTTTAATTTTTTTTTCTAAATTTTTTCTGTATTTTTTTTTGAAATTTTTTAAAAAAATTTTTTAAATTTTTTTAAAAATATTTTTTAGATTTTTTTTTAAATTTTTTTTTTCAATTTTTTTTTTCGAAAATTTTTTTATAATTTTTTTTAAAATTATTTTTTATTTTTTTTCGTTTTTTTAAATTTTTTTTAAATTTTTTTTTCGAATTTTAAAAAAATTAAAAAAAAAAATTTCAAAAAAATTTTCGAAAAAAAAAATTGAAAAAAAAAATTTAAAAAAAAATCTAAAAAATATTTTTAAAAAATTTCAAAAAAAATACAGAAAAAATTTCAAAAAAAAATTTAAAAAAATAATTTTCAACAAAAAATTTAAAAAAAAAAATTTTAAAAAATGAAAAATTTAAAAAAAAATTTCAAAAAAAAATTTTCAAAAAGAAAATTCGAAAACAAATTTCAAAAAAAAATTTCGAAAAAAAAATTTTCGAAAAAAAAATTTTCGAAAAAAAAATTTTCAAAAAAAGAAATTTTCAAAAAAGAAATTTAAAAAAAAATTCAAAATGAAAATTTTAAAAAAGATTTCAAAAAAAACTTCTAAAAAAAAATTTAAAAAAAAATTTCAAAACGAAAATTTTTCGAAAAAAAATTTCAAAAAAAAAATTCGAAAAAAAATTTGAAAAAAATAAAATAAAAATTAGAAAAAAAAATTTAAAAAAAATGTTTCAAAAAAAATTTCAAAATAAATTTTTAAAAAATTTCGAAAAAAAAACAAAACAAAAATTCTAAAAAAAATCAAAAAAAAATTTTCAAAAATAAAATTCGAAAACAAATTTCAAAAAAAAATTTCGAAAAAAAATTTTCAAAAAAAAAATTTTCAAAAAAAAATTTAAAAAAAATTTCATAAAGAAAATTTAAAAAAAATTCAAAAAAAACTTCCAAAAAAAAATAAAAAGAAAATTCAAAAAAAATTTAAAATGAAAATTTTTCGAAAAAAAATTTCAAAAAAAAAATTCAAAAAAAAATTCAAAAAATATTTAAAAAAACGAAAAAAATAAAAATTAGAAAAAAAATTATAAAGAAAATTTAGAAAAAAAAAATTCAAAAAAAAAATTTCAAAAAAAAAATTTTCAAAAAATTTCAAAAAAAAATTTAAAAAAAAAATAAAAAAAAAATTGAAAAAATTTCAAAAAAAAATTTTAAAAAAAATTCAAAAAAAATTTCAAAAAAAAAATTCGAAAAAAAATTTAAAAAAAATTAAAAAAAAAACGAAAAAAAATAAAAAAAATTAGAAAAAAAATAATAAAAAAAATTTAGAAAAAAAAATTAAAAAAAAAATTTTCAAAAAAAAATTTTTCAAAAAATTTCAAAAAAAAATTTAAAAAAAAATTTTTGAAATATTTCAAAAAAAAAATTTCAAAAAAATTCAAAAAAAATTTAAAACGAAAATTTTTCGAAAAAAAATTTAAAAAAAAAAATTCGAAAAAAAATTTTAAAAAAATTAAAAAAAAACTAAAAAAATAAAAAAAAATTTAAAAAAAATTATAAAAAAAATTTCGAAAAAAAATTTCGAAAAAAAAATTTTCAAAAAAAAAAATTTCAAAAAAATTTTCGAAAAAAAAATTGAAAAAAAAAATTTCAAAATAAAAATTCGAAAAAAAAATTGAAAAAATAAAAAAAAAATTTGAAAAAAAATTTAGAAAAAAAAATTTAAAAAAAAAGTTTCAAAAAAAATTTCAAAATAAATTTTAAAAAAATTTCGAAAAAAAACAAAACAAAAATTCTAAAAAAAAAATCAAAAAAAAATTTTCAGAAAAAAATTTAAAAAAAAAATTTAAAAAAAATTTCAAATAGAAAATTAAAAAAAATCAAAAAAACCCAAAAAAAAAAATTTAAAAAAAAATTCAAAAAAAAAATTAGAACGGAAATTTTTCGAAAAAAAAATTCAAAAAAAAAATTCGAATAGAAATTTTAAAAAAATTTTAAAAAAAACGAAAAAAAAATTTAAAAAAAATTATTAAAAAAATTTCGAAAAAAAAAATTTCAAAAAAAAAATTTCAAAAAAATTTTCGAAAAAAAAAATTGAAAAAAAAATTTTAAAAAAAATCTAAAAAAAATTTTTTTTTAATTTTTAATTTTTTAAAATTTTTTCTGAAAAATTTTTTTTTTGAATTTTTTTTTTTTAATTTTTTTTTGGAAATTTTTTCTGTATTTTTTTTTGAAATTTTTTTAAAAAAATTTTAAATTTTTTTTAAAAATATTTTTTAGATTTTTTTTTTAATTTTTTTTTTCAATTTTTTTTTTCGAAAATTTTTTTATAATTTTTTTTTAAATTATTTTTTATTTTTTTTCGTTTTTTAAAATTTTTTTTAAATTTTTTTTTCGAATTTTAAAAAAATTAAGAAAAAAATCTAAAAAATATTTTTAAAAAAATTTTAAAAAATTTTTTAAAAAATTTCAAAAAAAATACAGAAAAAATTTCCAAAAAAGAAATTAAAAAAAAAAATTCAAAAAAAAATGTTTTCAGAAAAAATTTAAAAAAATTAAAAATTAAAAAAAAATTTTTTTTAGATTTTTTTTTAAATTTTTTTTTTAATTTTTTTTTTCGAAAATTTTTTTGAAATTTTTTTTTTGAAAATTTTTTTTTCGAAATTTTTTTAATAATTTTTTTTTAAATTTTTTTTTCGTTTTTTTTAAATTTTTTTAAAATTTTTTTTCGAATTTTTTTTTGAAATTTTTTTTCGAAAAATTTCCGTTCTAATTTTTTTTTTGAATTTTTTTTTTAATTTTTTTTTGGTTTTTTTTGAATTTTTTTTAATTTTCTATTTGAAATTTTTTTAAAATTTTTTTTTTAAATTTTTTTCTGAAAATTTTTTTTTGATTTTTTTTAGAATTTTTGTTTTGTTTTTTTTCGAAATTTTTTAAAATTTATTTTGAATTTTTTTTTTAAACTTTTTTTTTAAATTTTTTTTTCTAAATTTTTTTTCTAATTTTATTTTTTTCAAATTTTTTTTCGAATTTTTATTTTGAAATTTTTTTTTTCAATTTTTTTTTCGAAAATTTTTTTGAAATTTTTTTTTTTGAAAATTTTTTTTTCGAAATTTTTTTTCGAAATTTTTTTTATAATTTTTTTTAAATTTTTTTTTTATTTTTTTAGTTTTTTTTTTAATTTTTTTAAAATTTTTTTTCGAATTTTTTTTTTTAAATTTTTTTTCGAAAAATTTTCGTTTTAAATTTTTTTTGAATTTTTTTGAAAATTTTTTTTTGAAATTTTTCAAAAATTTTTTTTTTAATTTTTTTTTGAAATTTTTTGAAAATTTTTTTTTTGAAAATTTTTTTTAAAATTTTTTTTCTAAATTTTTTTTATTATTTTTTTTCTAATTTTTTTTATTTTTTTTCGTTTTTTTTAAATTTTTTTTTAATTTTTTTTCGAATTTTTTTTTTGAAATTTTTTTTGAATTTTTTTTTAAATTTTTTTTTGAAATTTTTTTAATTTTTTTTTTAATTTTTTTTCTAAATTTTTTTTTTTTTGAAATTTTTTGAAAATTTTTTTTTTGAAATTTTTTTTTTGAAATTTTTTTTTCTAAATTTTCTTTATAATTTTTATTTTTTTCGTTTTTTTTAAATTTTTTTCAATTTTTTTTTGAATTTTTTTTTTGAAACTTTTTTCGAAAAATTTTCGTTATAAATTTTTTTTGAATTTTCTTTTTATTTTTTTTTTGAAGTTTTTTTTGAATTTTTTTTAAATTTTCTTTATGAAATTTTTTTTAAATTTTTTTTTGAAAATTTTTTTTTTGAAAATTTTTTTTCGAAATTTTTTTTTGAAATTTGTTTTCGAATTTTATTTTTGAAAATTTTTTTTTGATTTTTTTTAGAATTTTTGTTTTGTTTTTTTTTCGAAATTTTATAAAAATTTATTTTGAAATTTTTTTTGAAACATTTTTTTTAAATTTTTTTTTCTAATTTTTTTTTATTTTTTTCAAATTTTTTTTCGAATTTTTTTTTTGAAATTTTTTTTCGAAAAATTTTCGTTTTGAAATTTTTTTTTAAATTTTTTTTTGGAAGTTTTTTTTTAAATCTTTTTTAAAATTTTCATTTTGAATTTTTTTTTAAATTTCTTTTTTGAAAATTTCTTTTTTTGAAAATTTTTTTTCGAAATTTTTTTTTCGAAAATTTTTTTTCGAAAATTTTTTTTGAAATTTGTTTTCGAATTTTCTTTTTGAAAATTTTTTTTTGAAATTTTTTTTTAAATTTTTCATTTTTTAAAATTTTTTTTTTTATGTAATTTTTTGTTGAAAATTATTTTTTTTAATTTTTTTTTGAAATTTTTTCTGTATTTTTTTTGAAATTTTTTAAAAATATTTTTTAGATTTTTTTTAAAATTTTTTTTTCAATTTTTTTTTTCGAAAATTTTTTTGAAATTTTTTTTTTTAATTTTTTTAAAATTCGAAAAAAAAATTTAAAAAAATTTTAAAAAACGAAAAAAAATAAAAAATAATTTAAAAAAAAATTATAAAAGAATTTTCGAAAAAAAAAAATTGAAAAAAAAAATTTTTTTAAAAATTTTTTTTTTGAAATTTTTTTTCGAAAAATTTCCGTTCTAATTTTTTTTTTGATTTTTTTTTTAAATTTTTTTTTGGAAGTTTTTTTGAATTTTTTCTAATTTTCTTTTTGAAATTTTTTTCAAATTTTTTTTTTAAATTTTTTTCTGAAATTTTTTTTTTGATTTTTTTTTTAGAATTTTTGTTTTGTTTTTTTTTCGAAATTTTTTTAAAATTTATTTTGAAATTTTTTTTGAAACTTTTTTTAAAATTTTTTTTTCTAAATTTTTTTTCTAATTTTTTTTTATTTTTTTCAAATTTTTTTACGCACTTTTTTTTTGAAATTTTTTTTTTCAATTTTTTTTTTTCGAAAATTTTTTTGAATTTTTTTTTTTTTGAAAATTTTTTTTTCGAAATTTTTTTTCGAAATTTTTTTTATAATTTTTTTTTATTTTATTTTTATTTTTTTTAGTTTTTTTTTAAATTTTTTTCGAATTTTTTTTTTAAATTTTTTTTCGAAAAATTTTCGTTTTAACTTTTTTTTGAATTTTTTTAAAAAATTTTTTTTGAAATTTTTCAAAAATTTTTTTTTAAATTTTTTTTTGAAATTTTTTGAAAATTTTTTTTTTGAAAATTTTTTTTAAAATTTTTTTTATTATTTTTTTTCTAATTTTTTTTATTTTTTTTTCGTTTTTTTTTAATTTTTTTTTAATTTTTTTTCGAATTTTTTTTTAAATTTGTAAAAAAAAATTTTTAAATTTTGTTTTTGAATTTTTTTTTTCGAAATTTTTTTTATAATTTTTTTTAAATTTTTTTTCGTTTTTTTAAAAAATTTTTTTCGAATTTTTTTTTTGAAAATTTTTATTTTGAAAATTTTTTTTTCGAAATTTTTTTTTGAAATTTGTTTTCGAATTTTATTTTTGAAAATTTTTTTTTGATTTTTTTTTTAGAATTTTCGTTTTGTTTTTTTTTTTCGAAATTCTTTTAAAATTTATTTTGAAATTTTTTTTGAAACATTGTTTTTTTTAAAAAAGTTTCAAAAAAAAATTTCAAAAAAATTTTCGCAAAAAAAATTGAAAAAGAAAATTAAAAAAAAATCGAAAAAATATTTTTAAAAAATTTTAAAAATTTTTTTAAAAAATTTCAAAAAAAAATACAGAAAAAATTTCCAGAAAAAAAATTTTTAAAAAAAATTCAAAAAAAAAATTCAAAAAAAAATTTTCAAAAAGAAAATTCGAAAACAAATTTCAAAAAAAATTTACAAAAAAAAAATTTTCGAAAAAAAATAAAAAAAAATTCAAAAAGAAAATTTAAAAAAAAAATTCAAAAAAAAACTTCCAAAAAAAAATTTTAAAAAAAATTTCAAAACGAAAATTTTTCGAAGAAAAATTTCAAAATAAAAATTCGAAAAAAAAATTGAAAAAAATAAAAAAAAATGTTTTGAATTTTTTTTTAAATTTTTTTTTGGAAGTTTTTTTTGAATTTTTTTTAAATTTTCTTTTTGAATTTTTTTTTTAAATTTTTTTTTTAGAATTTTTGTTTTGTTTTCATTTCGAAATTTTTTTAAAATTTATTTTGAAATTTTTTTTGAAACTTTTTTTTTAAATTTTTTTTTCTAAATTTTTTTTCTTATTTTTTTTAATTTTTTTCAAAATTGTTTTGAAATTTTTTTTTTTGAAAATTTTTTTTCCGAAATTTTTTTTCGAAATTTTTTTTAATTTTTTTTTTAAATTTTTTTTTTATTTTTTTTCGTTTTTTTTTTAATTTTTTTGAAATTTTTTTTCGAAAAATTTTCGTTTTAATTTTTTTTTGAATTTTTTTTAAAATTTTTTTTTAAATTTTTTTAAAATTTTTTTTTTAAATTTTTTTTTGAAATATTTTTTTTTTTACATTTTTTGAAAATTTTTTTTTAAACACTTTTTTTTCGAAATTTTTTTCATAATTTTTTTTCGTTTTTTTTAAAAATTTTTTTAAAATTTTTTTTCGAATTTTTTTTTTGGAATTTTTTTTCGAAAAATTTCCGTTCTAAATTTTTTTTGAATTTTTTTTTAAATTTTTTTTTGGAAGTTTTTTTTGAATTTTTTTTAATTTTCTTGTTGAAATTTTTTTTTATTTTTTTTTTATTTTTTTTGAAATTTTTTTTTTGATTTTTTTTAGAATTTTTGTTTTGTTTTTTTTCGAAATTTTTTTAAAATTTATTTTGAAATTTTTTTTGAAACTTTTTTTTAAAATTTTTTTTTTCTAAATTTTTTTTCTAATTTTTTTTATTTTTTTCAAATTTTTTTTCGAATTTTTTTTTCAATTTTTTTTTTCGAAAATTTTTTTTCGAATTTTTTTTTGAAATTTTTTTTCGAAAAATTTTCGTTTAAATTTTTTTTGAATTTTTTTTTTAAATTTTCTTTTTGAAATTTTTTATAAATTTTTTTTTTGAAAAATTTTTTTTTGAAAATTCGAAAAAAAATTTGAAAAAAATAAAAGAAAATTAGAAAAAAAATTTAGAAAAAAAAAATTTTAAAAAAAAGTTTCAAAAAAAATTTCAAAATAAATTTTAAAAAAAATTTCGAAAAAAAACAAAACAAAAATTCTAAAAAAAATCAAAAAAAAAATTTTCAAAAAAAAATTTAAAAAAAAAAATTTAAAAAAAATTTCAAAAAGAAAATTAAAAAAAATTCAAAAAAAACTTCCAAAAAAAATTCAAAAAAAATTTAGAACGGAAATTTTTCGAAAAAAAATTCAAAAAACAAAATTCGAAAAAAAATTTTAAAAAAATTTAAAAAAAAACGAAAAAAATATATAAAAAAAATTTCGAAAAAAAAGTGTTCAAAAAAATTTTTTCAAAAAAAGTAAAAAAAAATATTTCAAAAAAAAATTAAAAAAAAAAAGTTAAAAAAATTTCAAAAAAAAATTTAAAAAAAAAATTCAAAAAAAAATTGAAAAAAATTTAAAAAAAAACGAAAAAAATAAAAATTAGAAAAAAAATTATAAAGAAAATTTAGAAAAAAAAATTTCAAAAAAAAAATTTCAAAAAAAAAATTTTCAAAAAATTTCAAAAAAAAAAAATTAAAAAAAAAAATAAAAAATAAATTAAAAAAATTTCAAAAAAAATTTAAAAAAAAAATTCAAAAAAAATTTCAAAAAAAAAATTCGAAAAAAAATTAAAAAAAAATTTTTAAAAAAAACGAAAAAAAATAAAAAAAATAAAAAAAAAAATAATAAAAAAAAATTTAGAAAAAAAAATTTAAAAAAAAATTTTCAAAAAATTTCAAAAAAAAATTTTAAAAAAAATTTTTGAAATATTTCAAAAAAAAATTTTCAAAAAAATTCAAAAAAAATTTAAAACGAAAATTTTTCGAAAAAAAATTTAAAAAAAAAAATTCGAAAAAAAATTTTAAAAAAATTAAAAAAAAAACTAAAAAAATAAAAAAAAAAATTTAAAAAAATTATAAAAAATATTTCGAAAAAAAATTTCGAAAAAAAAATTTTCAAAAAAAAAAATTTCAAAAAAATTTTCGAAAAAAAAATTGAAAAAAAAAATTTCAAAATAAAAATTCGAAAAAAAATTTGAAAAAAATAAAAAAAAAATTAGAAAAAAAATTTAGAAAAAAAAATTTAAAAAAAAAGTTTCAAAAAAAATTTCAAAATAAATTTTAAAAAAATTTCGAAAAAAAAACAAAACAAAAATTCTAAAAAAAAAATCAAAAAAAAATTTTCAGAAAAAAATTTAAAAAAAAAATTAAAAAAAATTTCAAATAGAAAATTAAAAAAAATTCAAAAAAACCCAAAAAAAAAATTTAAAAAAAAATTCAAAAAAAAAATTAGAACGGAAATTTTTCGAAAAAAAATTAAAAAAAAAAAATTCGAAAAAAAATTTTAAAAAAATTTAAAAAAAACGAAAAAAAAAATTAAAAAAAAATTATTAAAAAAATTTCGAAAAAAAATTTTCAAAAAAAAAATTTCAAAAAAATTTTCGAAAAAAAAAATTGAAAAAAAAATTTTTAAAAAATTTCAAAAAAAAATACAGAAAAAAATTCCAAAAAAAATTTAAAAAAAAAAATTGAAAAAAAAATTTTTTCAGAAAAAATTTTAAAAAATTAAAAATTAAAAAAAAAATTTTTTTAGATTTTTTTTTAAATTTTTTTTTTTCAATTTTTTTTTTCGAAAATTTTTTTGAAAATTTTTTTTTCGAAATTTTTTTAATAATTTTTTTTAAATTTTTTATTTCGTTTTTTTTAAATTTTTTTAAAATTTTTTTTCGAATTTTTTTTTTTAAATTTTTTTTCGAAAAATTTCCGTTCTAATTTTTTTTTTGAATTTTTTTTAAAATTTTTTTTTTGGGTTTTTTTGAATTTTTTTTAATTTTCTATTTGAAATTTTTTTTAAATTTTTTTTTTAAATTTTTTTCTGAAAATTTTTTTTTGATTTTTTTTTTAGAATTTTTGTTTTGTTTTTTTTCGAAATTTTTTTAAAATTTATTTTGAAATTTTTTTTGAAACTTTTTTTTTAAATTTTTTTTTCTAAATTTTTTTTCTAATTTTTTTTTAATTTTTTTCAAATTTTTTTTTCGAATTTTTATTTTGAAATTTTTTTTTTCAATTTTTTTTTCGAAAATTTTTTTGAAATTTTTTTTTTTGAAAATTTTTTTTTCGAATTTTTTTTTCGAAATTTTTTTTATTTTTTTTTTTATTTTTTTAGTTTTTTTTTAATTTTTTTAAAATTTTTTTTCGAATTTTTTTTTTTAATTTTTTTTCGAAAAATTTTCGTTTTAAATTTTTTTTGAATTTTTTTGAAAATTTTTTTTTGATATATTTCAAAAATTTTTTTTTAAATTTTTTTTTGAAATTTTTTGAAAATTTTTTTTTTGAAAATTTTTTTTAAATTTTTTTTTTCTAAATTTTTTTTATTATTTTTTTTCTAATTTTTTTTATTTTTTTTTCGTTTTTTTTTTAATTTTTTTTAATTTTCAAAAAAAATAAAAAAAAAATTAAAAAAAATTTCAACAAGAAAATTAAAAAAAAATTCAAAAAAAACTTCCAAAAAAAAATTTTAAAAAAAATCAAAAAAAATTTTAAAAAAATTTAAAAAAAAAACGAAAAAAAATTATAAAAAAAATTTCGAAAAAAAAGTGTTTAAAAAAAAATTTTCAAAAAATGTAAAAAAAAAATATTTCAAAAAAAAATTAAAAAAAAAAAATTTAAAAAAATTTAAAAAAAAATTTAAAAAAAAATTCAAAAAAAAATTAAAACGAAAATTTTTCGAAAAAAAATTTCAAAAAAAAATTCGAGAAAAATTTTTAAAAAAATTAAAAAAAAAACGAAAAAAAATAAAAAAAAAATAAAAAAAAAATTTTAAAAAAATTTCGAAAAAAAATTTCGAAAAAAAAATTTTCAAAAAAAAAAATTTCAAAACAATTTTGAAAAAAATAAAAAAAAATTAGAAAAAAAATTTAGAAAAAAAAATTTAAAAAAAAAGTTTCAAAAAAAATTTCAAAATAAATTTTAAAAAAATTTCGAAATAAAAACAAAACAAAAATTCTAAAAAAAAATTTAAAAAAAAAATTCAAAAAAAAATTTAAAAAAAAATTCAAAACATTTTTTTTTATTTTTTTCAAATTTTTTTTCGAATTTTTTTTTTTTAATTTTTTTTCGAAAAATTTTCGTTTTGAAATTTTTTTTAAAATTTTTTTTTGGAAGTTTTTTTTGAATTTTTTTTTTAAATTTTCTTTTTGAATTTTTTTTTATTTTTTTTCGAAATTTTTTTTTTTGTAAATTTTTTTTGAAATTTGTTTTCGTATTTTCTTTTTGAAAATTTTTTTTTGAATTTTTTTTTTGAATTTTTTTTTTAAATTTTTTTTCTGGAAATTTTTTCTGTATTTTTTTTGAAATTTTTTTAAAAAATTTTTAAAATTTTTTAAAAATATTTTTTCGATTTTTTTTTTCAATTTTTTTTGCGAAAATTTTTTTGAAATTTTTTTTTGAAACTTTTTTTAAAAAAAAAATGTTTCAAAAAAAATTTCAAAATAAATTTTAAAAAAATTTCGAAAAAAAAAACAAAACGAAAATTCTAAAAAAAAAATCAAAAAAAAATTTTCAAAAATAAAATTCGAAAACAAATTTCAAAAAAAAATTTCGAAAAAAAAATTTTCAAAATAAAAATTTTCAAAAAAAAAATTCGAAAAAAACTTTTTAAAAAAACAAAAAAAAAATTAAAAAAAAATTATAAAAAAAATTTCGAAAAAAAAAATTCAAAAAAAAAATTTAAAAATTTTTTTAAAAAAATTAAAAAAAAAAAATTAAAAAAAAATTTAAAAAAAAACGAAAAAAAATAAAACAAAATTAGAAAAAAAATAATAAAAAAAATTTAGAAAAAAAAATTTAGAAAAAAAAATTTAAAAAAAATTTTCAAAAAATTTCAAAAAAAAATTTTAAAAAAAATTTTTGAAAAATTTCAAAAAAAAATTTTAAAAAAATTCAAAAAAAATTTAAAACGAAAATTTTTCGAAAAAAAATTTAAAAAAAAATTCGAAAAAAAATTAAAAAAAACTAAAAAAAATAAAAAAAAATAAAAAAAAAAATATAAAAAAAATTTCGAAAAAAAATTTCGAAAAAAAAATTTTCAAAAAAAAAAAAATTCAAAAAAATTTTCGAAAAAAAAAATTGAAAAAAAAAATTTCAAAAAAGAAGTTCGAAAAAAAATTTGGAAAAAATAAAAAAAAAATTAGAAAAAAAATTTAGAAAAAAAAATTTAAAAAAAAAGTTTCAAAAAAAATTTCAAAATAAATTTTAAAAAAATTTCGAAAAAAAAACAAAACAAAAATTCTAAAAAAAAAATCAAAAAAAAATTTTCAGAAAAAAATTTAAAAAAAAAATTTGAAAAAAATTTCAAAAAGAAAATTAGAAAAAATTCAAAAAAACTTCCGAAAAAAATTTTAAAAAAAATCAAAAAAAAATTTAGAACGGAAATTTTTCGAAAAAAAATTTCAAAAAAAAAATTCGAAAAAAAATTTTAAAAATTTAAAAAAAAACGAAAAAAAAATAAAAAAAAAAATTATTAAAAAAATTTCGAAAAAAAAATTTTCAAAAAAAAAAATTGAAAACAAAAATTTAAAAAAAATCTAAAGAAAAATTTTTTTTTAATTTTTAATTTTTTTAAATTTTTTCTGAAAAAATTTTTTTTTGAATTTTTTTTTTGAATTTTTTTTTGGAAATTTTTTCTGTATTTTTTTTTTGAAATTTTTTAAAAAAATTTTTAAAATTTTTTTAAAAATATTTTTTAGATTTTTTTTAAATTTTTTTTTTTAATTTTTTTTTTCGAAAATTCTTTTATAATTTTTTTTTTAATTATTTTTTATTTTTTTTTCGTTTTTTTAAATTTTTTTTAAATTTTTTTTTCGAATTTTAAAAAAATTCAAAAAAAACTTCCAAAAAAAAATTTTAAAAAAAATCAAAAAAAATTTTAAAAAAATTTAAAAAAAAAACGAAAAAAAATTATAAAAAAAATTTCGAAAAAAAAGTGTTTAAAAAAAATTTTTCAAAAAATGTAAAAAAAAAAATATTTCAAAAAAAAATTAAAAAAAAAAAATTTAAAAAAATTTAAAAAAAAATTTAAAAAAAAATTCAAAAAAAAATTAAAACGAAAATTTTTCGAAAAAAAAATTCAAAAAAAAAATTCGAGAAAAATTTTTAAAAAAATTAAAAAAAAAACGAAAAAAAATTTAAAAAAAATAAAAAAAAAATTTTAAAAAAATTTCGAAAAAAAATTTCGAAAAAAAAATTTTCAAAAAAAAAAATTTCAAAACAATTTTGAAAAAAATAAAAAAAAATTAGAAAAAAAATTTAGAAAAAAAAATTTAAAAAAAAAGTTTCAAAAAAAATTTCAAAATAAATTTTAAAAAAATTTCGAAATAAAAACAAAACAAAAATTCTAAAAAAAAATTTTAAAAAAAAAATTCAAAAAAAAATTTTAAAAAAAATTCAAAACATTTTTTTTTATTTTTTTCAAATTTTTTTTCGAATTTTTTTTTAAAATTTTTTTTCGAAAAATTTTCGTTTTGAAATTTTTTTTAAAATTTTTTTTTTGAAGTTTTTTTTGAATTTTTTTTTTAAATTTTCTTTTTGAATTTTTTTTTATTTTTTTTGTAAATTTTTTTTTTTGTAAATTTTTTTTGAAATTTGTTTTCGAATTTTCTTTTTGAAAATTTTTTTTTGAATTTTTTTTTTGAATTTTTTTTTTAAATTTTTTTTCTGGAAATTTTTTCTGTATTTTTTTTGAAATTTTTTTAAAAAATTTTTAAAATTTTTTAAAAATATTTTTTCGATTTTTTTTTTCAATTTTTTTTGCGAAAATTTTTTTGAAATTTTTTTTTGAAACTTTTTTTTAAAAAAAAATGTTTCAAAAAAAATTTCAAAATAAATTTTAAAAAAATTTCGAAAAAAAAAACAAAACGAAAATTCTAAAAAAAAAATCAAAAAAAAATTTTCAAAAATAAAATTCGAAAACAAATTTCAAAAAAAAATTTCGAAAAAAAAATTTTCAAAATAAAAATTTTCAAAAAAAAAATTCGAAAAAAACTTTTTAAAAAAACAAAAAAAAAATTAAAAAAAAATTATAAAAAAAATTTCGAAAAAAAAAATTCAAAAAAAAAATTTAAAAAATTTTTTAAAAAAATTAAAAAAAAAAAATTAAAAAAAAATTTAAAAAAAAACGAAAAAAAATAAAACAAAATTAGAAAAAAAATAATAAAAAAAATTTAGAAAAAAAAATTTAGAAAAAAAAATTTAAAAAAAATTTTCAAAAAATTTCAAAAAAAAATTTTAAAAAAAATTTTTGAAAAATTTCAAAAAAAATTTTTAAAAAAATTCAAAAAAAATTTAAAACGAAAATTTTTCGAAAAAAAATTTAAAAAAAAATTCGAAAAAAAATTAAAAAAAACTAAAAAAAATAAAAAAAAATAAAAAAAAAATATAAAAAAAATTTCGAAAAAAAATTTCGAAAAAAAAATTTTCAAAAAAAAAAAAATTCAAAAAAATTTTCAAAAAAAAAAAATTGAAAAAAAAAATTTCAAAAAAAAAGTTCGAAAAAAAATTCAAAAAAAAAATTTAAAAAATTTTTTAAAAAAATTTAAAAAAAAAAATTAAAAAAAATTTTAAAAAAAAACGAAAAAAAATAAAACAAAATTAGAAAAAAAATAATAAAAAAAATTTAGAAAAAAAAATTTAGAAAAAAAAATTTAAAAAAAATTTTCAAAAAATTTCAAAAAAAAATTTTAAAAAAAATTTTTGAAAAATTTCAAAAAAAAATTTTAAAAAAATTCAAAAAAAATTTAAAACGAAAATTTTTCGAAAAAAAATTTAAAAAAAAATTCGAAAAAAAATTAAAAAAAACTAAAAAAAATAAAAAAAAATAAAAAAAAAATATAAAAAAAATTTCGAAAAAAAATTTCGAAAAAAAAATTTTCAAAAAAAAAAAAATTCAAAAAAATTTTCGAAAAAAAAAATTGAAAAAAAAAATTTCAAAAAAAAAGTTCGAAAAAAAATTTGAAAAAAATAAAAAAAAAATTAGAAAAAAAATTTAGAAAAAAAAATTTAAAAAAAAAGTTTCAAAAAAAATTTCAAAATAAATTTTAAAAAAATTTCGAAAAAAAAACAAAACAAAAATTCTAAAAAAAAAATCAAAAAAAAATTTTCAGAAAAAAATTAAAAAAAAAAATTTGAAAAAAATTTCAAAAAGAAAATTAGAAAAAATTCAAAAAAACTTCCGAAAAAAATTTTAAAAAAAATCAAAAAAAAATTTAGAACGGAAATTTTTCGAAAAAAAATTTCAAAAAAAAAATTCGAAAAAAAATTTTAAAAGTTAAAAAAAAAACGAAAAAAAAAATTAAAAAAAAAATTATTAAAAAAATTTCGAAAAAAAAATTTTCAAAAAAAAAATTGAAAACAAAAATTTAAAAAAAATCTAAAGAAAAATTTTTTTTAATTTTTAATTTTTTTAAATTTTTTCTGAAAAAATTTTTTTTTGAATTTTTTTTTTAAATTTTTTTTTGGAAATTTTTTCTGTATTTTTTTTTGAAATTTTTTAAAAAAATTTTTAAAATTTTTTTAAAAATATTTTTTAGATTTTTTTTAAATTTTTTTTTTTAAATTTTTTTTTTCGAAAATTCTTTTATAATTTTTTTTTTAATTATTTTTTATTTTTTTTTCGTTTTTTTAAATTTTTTTTAAATTTTTTTTCGAATTTTAAAAAAATTTTAAAAAAAAAATTTCAAAAAAATTTTCGAAAAAAAAAATTGAAAAAAAAAATTTTAAAAAAAATCTAAAAAATATTTTTAAAAAATTTCAAAAAAATACAGAAAAAATTTCAAAAAAAAATTTAAAAAAATTATTTTCAACAAAAAATTTAAAAAAAAAATTTTTAAAAAATGAAAAATTTAAAAAAAAATTTCAAAAAGAAAATTCGAAAACAAATTTCAAAAAAAATTTTCGAAAAAAAAATTTTCGAAAAAAAAATTTTCGAAAAAAAAATTTTCAAAAAAAGAAATTTTCAAAAAAGAAATTTAAAAAAAAATTCAAAATGAAAATTTTAAAAAAGATTTCAAAAAAAACTTCCAAAAAAAAATTTAAAAAAAAAATTTCAAAACGAAAATTTTTCGAAAAAAAATTTCAAAAAAAAAATTCGAAAAAAAATTGAAAAAAATAAAAAAAAATTAGAAAAAAAAATTTTAAAAAAATGTTTCAAAAAAAATTTCAAAATAAATTTTTAAAAAATTTCGAAAAAAAAACAAAACAAAAATTCTAAAAAAAATCAAAAAAAAAATTTCAAAAAAAAATTTCGAAAAAAAATTTTCAAAAAAAAAATTTTCAAAAAAAAATTTAAAAAAAATTTCATAAAGAAAATTTAAAAAAAATTTAAAAAAAACTTCCAAAAAAAAATAAAAAGAAAATTCAAAAAAAATTTAAAACGAAAATTTTTCGAAAAAAATTTCAAAAAAAAAATTCAAAAAAAAATTGAATAAAATTTAAAAAAAACGAAAAAAATAAAAATTAGAAAAAAAATTATAAAAAAAATTTAGAAAAAAAAATTTTAAAAAAAATTTTCAAAAAAAAAATTTTCAAAAAATTTCAAAAAAAAATTTTCAAAAAAATTCAAAAAAAATTTAAAACGAAAATTTTTCGAAAAAAAATTAAAAAAAAAAATTCGAAAAAAAATTTTAAAGAAATTTAAAAAAAACTAAAAAAATAAAAAAAAAATTTAAAAAAAATTATAAAAAAAATTTCGAAAAAAAATTTCGAAAAAAAAATTTTCAAAAAAAAAAATTTCAAAAAAATTTTCGAAAAAAAAATTGAAAAAATAAATTTCAAAATAAAAATTCGAAAAAAAATTTGAAAAAAATAAAAAAAAAATTAGAAAAAAAATTTAGAAAAAAAAATTTAAAAAAAAAGTTTCAAAAAAAATTTCAAAATAAATTTTAAAAAAATTTCGAAAAAAAACAAAACAAAAATTCTAAAAAAAAATCAAAAAAAATTTTCAGAAAAAAATTTAAAAAAAAAATTTTCAGAAAAAAATTTTAAAAAAAAATTTAAAAAAAATTTCAAATAGAAAATTTAAAAAAATTTAAAAAAATTCAAAAAAACTCAAAAAAAAAATTTAAAAAAAAAATCAAAAAAAAAATTAGAACGGAAATTTTTCGAAAAAAAATTTCAAAAAAAAAATTCGAAAAAAAATTTTAAAAAAATTAAAAAAAAACGAAAAAAAAAATTTAAAAAAAATTATTAAAAAAATTTCGAAAAAAAAATTTTCAAAAAAAAAATTTCAAAAAAATTTTCGAAAAAAAAAATTGAAAAAAAAAATTTAAAAAAAATTTTTTTTTAATTTTTAGATTTTTTAAAATTTTTTCTGAAAAATTTTTTTTTTGAATTTTTTTTTTTAATTTTTTTTGGAAATTTTTTCTGTATTTTTTTTTGAAATTTTTTAAAAATTTTTTTAAAATTTTTTTTAAAATATTTTTTAGATATTTTTTTCAATTTTTTTTTTTCAATTTTTTTTTCGAAAATTTTTTTATAATTTTTTTTAAAATTATTTTTCATTTTTTTTCGTTTTTTAAAAATTTTTTTAAATTTTTTTTCGAATTTTAAAAAAATTAAAAAAAAAATCTAAAAAATATTTTGAAAAAAATTTAAAAAAAATTTTTAAAAAATTTCAAAAAAAATACAGAAAAAATTTCCAAAAAAAAATTAAAAAAAAAAATTAAAAAAAAATGTTTTCAGAAAAAATTTAAAAAAATTAAAAATTGAAAAAAAATTTTTTTTAGATTTTTTTTTAAATTTTTTTTTTCAATTTTTTTTTTCGAAAATTTTTTTGAAATTTTTTTTTTGAAAATTTTTTTTTCGAAATTTTTTTAATAATTTTTTTTTAATTTTTTTGAAATTTTTTTTCGAAAAATTTCCGTTCTTATTTTTTTTTTGAATTTTTTTTTTAAATTTTTTTGAATTTTTTTTAATTTTCTATTTGAAATTTTTTTTTTAAATTTTTTTCTGAAAATTTTTTTTGATTTTTTTTTTAGAATTTTTGTTTTGTTTTTTTTCGAAATTTTTTTAAAATTTATTTTGAAATTTTTTTTGAAACTTTTTTTTTAAATTTTTTTTTCTAAATTTTTTCTGTATTTTTTTTTGAAATTTTTAAAAAAATTTTTTAAAATTTTTTTAAAAATATTTTTTAGATTTTTTTTTAAATTTTTCATTCAATTTTTTTTTTTCGAAAATTTTTTTATAATTTTTTTTTAAATTATTTTTTATTTTTTTTCGTTTTTTTAAATTTTTTTTAAATTTTTTTTTCGAATTTTAAAAAAATTAAAAAAAAAAAATTCAAAAAAATTTTCGAAAAAAAAAATTGAAAAAAAAAATTTAAAAAAAAATCTAAAAAATATTTTTAAAAAATTTCAAAAAAAATACAGAAAAAATTTCAAAAAAAAATTTTAAAAAATAATTTTCAACAAAAAATTAAAAAAAAAAAATTTTAAAAAATGAAAAATTTAAAAAAAAATTTCAAAAAAAAATTTTCAAAAAGAAAATTCGAAAACAAATTTCAAAAAAAAATTTCGAAAAAAAAATTTCCAAAAAAAAAATTTTCGAAAAAAAAATTTTCAAAAAAAGAAATTTTCAAAAAAGAAATTTAAAAAAAAATTCAAAATGAAAATTTTAAAAAAGATTTCAAAAAAAACTTCCAAAAAAAATTTAAAAAAAAATTTCAAAACGAAAATTTTTCGAAAAAAAATTTCAAAAAAAAAAATCGAAAAAAAATTTGAAAAAAATAAAAAAAAATTAGAAAAAAAAATTTAAAAAAAATGTTTCAAAAAAAATTTCAAAATAAATTTTTAAAAAATTTCGAAAAAAAAACAAAACAAAAATTCTAAAAAAAATCAAAAAAAAATTTTCAAAAATAAAATTCGAAAACAAATTTCGAAAAAAAATTTTCAAAAAAAAAATTTTCAAAAAAAAATTTAAAAAAAATTTCATAAAGAAAATTTTAAAAAAATTCAAAAAAAACTTCCAAAAAAAAATAAAAAGAAAATTCAAAAAAAATTTAAAACGAAAATTTTTCGAAAAAAAATTTCAAAAAAAAAATTCAAAAAAAAATTGAAAAAAATTTAAAAAAAACGAAAAAAATAAAAATTAGAAAAAAAATTATAAAGAAAATTTACAAAAAAAAAATTCAAAAAAAAAATTTCAAAAAAAAAATTTTCAAAAAATTTCAAAAAAAAAAATTTAAAAAAAAAATTAAAAAAATTTCAGAAAAAAATTTTAAAAAAAATTCAAAAAAAATTTCAAAAAAAAAATTCGAAAAAAAATTTAAAAAAAATTTAAAAAAAACGAAAAAAAATAAAAAAAATTAGAAAAAAAATAATAAAAAAAATTTAGAAAAAAAAATTTAAAAAAAAAATTGTCAAAAAAAAAATTTTCAAAAAATTTCAAAAAAAAATTTAAAAAAAAATTTTTGAAATATTTCAAAAAAAAAATTTCAAAAAAATTCAAAAAAAATTTAAAACGAAAATTTTTCGAAAAAAAATTAAAAAAAAAAATTCGAAAAAAAATTTTAAAAAAATTTTAAAAAAACTAAAAAAATGAAAAAAAAATTTAAAAAGAATTATAAAAAAAATTTCGAAAAAAAATTTCGAAAAAAAAATTTTCAAAAAAAAAAATTTCAAAAAAATTTTCGAAAACAAAATTGAAAAAAAATTTCAAAATAAAAATTCGAAAAAAAAATTGAAAAAAATAAAAAAAAAATTAGAAAAAAAATTTAGAAAAAAAAATTTAAAAAATAAGTTTCAAAAAAAATTTCAAAATAAATTTTAAAAAAATTTCGAAAAAAAACAAAACAAAAATTCTAAAAAAAAATCAAAAAAAAATTTTCAGAAGAAAATTTAAAAAAAAAAATTTAAAAAAAATTTCAAATAGAAAATTTAAAAAAATTCAAAAAACCCAAAAAAAAAAATTTTAAAAAAAATTCAAAAAAAAAATTAGAACGGAAATTTTTCGAAAAAAAATTTCAAAAAAAAAATTCGAAAAAAAATTTTAAAAAAATTTTAAAAAAACGAAAAAAAAAATTAAAAAAAAATTAAAAAAAATTTCGAAAAAAAAATTTTCAAAAAAAAAATTTTAAAAAAATTTTCGAAAAAAAAAATTGAAAAAAAAATTTTAAAAAAAATCTAAAAAAAATTTTTTTTTAATTTTTAATTTTTTAAAATTTTTTCTGAAAAATTTTTTTTTTGAATTTTTTTTTTTTAATTTTTTTTTGGAAATTTTTTCTGTATTTTTTTTTGAAATTTTTTAAAAAAATTTTTAAATTTTTTTTTTAAATATTTTTTAGATTTTTTTTTTAATTTTTTTTTTTCGAAAATTTTTTTATAATTTTTTTTTTAATTATTTTTTATTTTTTTTCGTTTTTTAAAATTTTTTTTAAATTTTTTTTTCGAATTTTAAAAAAATAAAAAAAAAAATCTAAAAAATATTTTTAAAAAAATTTTAAAAAATTTTTCAAAAAATTTCAAAATAAAATACAGAAAAAATTTCCAAAAAAAAATTAAAAAAAAAAAATTCAAAAAAAAATGTTTTCAGAAAAAATTTTAAAAAATTAAAAATTAAAAAAAAATTTTTTTTAGATTTTTTTTTAAATTTTTTTTTTTCAATTTTTTTTTTCGAAAATTTTTTTGAAATTTTTTTTTTGAAAATTTTTTTAATAATTTTTTTTTAAATTTTTTTTTCGTTTTTTTTAAATTTTTTTTCGAATTTTTTTTTTGAAATTTTTTTTCGAAAAATTTCCGTTCTAATTTTTTTTTTGAATTTATTTTGAAATTTTTTTTGAAACTTTTTTTTAAAATTTTTTTTTCTAAATTTTTTTTCTAATTTTTTTTTTATTTTTTTCAAATTTTTTTTCGAACTTTTTTTTTGAAATTTTTTTTTTCAATTTTTTTTTCGAAAATTTTTTTGAATTTTTTTTTTTTTGAAAATTTTTTTTTCGAAATTTTTTTTCGAAATTTTTTTTATAATTTTTTTTTATTTTTTTTTTTATTTTTTTAGTTTTTTTTAAATTTTTTTAAAAATTTTTTTCGAATTTTTTTTTTTTAATTTTTTTTCGAAAAATTTTCGTTTTAAATTTTTTTTGAATTTTTTTGAAAATTTTTTTTTGAAATTTTTCAAAAATTTTTTTTTTAATTTTTTTTTGAAATTTTTTGAAAATTTTTTTTTTGAAAATTTTTTTTAAAATTTTTTTTTCTAAATTTTTTTTATTATTTTTTTTCTAATTTTTTTTATTTTTTTTCGTTTTTTTTTAATTTTTTTTTAATTTTTTTCGAATTTTTTTTTTGAAATTTTTTTTTAAATTTTTTTTTGAAATTTTTTTAATTTTTTTTTTATTTTTTTTTAAATTTTTTTTTTTTGAAATTTTTTGAAAATTTTTTTTTTGAAATTTTTTTTTTGAAATTTTTTTTTCTAAATTTTCTTTATAATTTTTTTTCTAATTTTTATTTTTTTCGTTTTTTTTAAATTTTTTTCAATTTTTTTTTTAATTTTTTTTTTGAAATTTTTTTTCGAAAAATTTTCGTTTTAAATTTTTTTTGAATTTTTTTTTATTTTTTTTTCGTTTTTTTTTTAATTTTTTTTAATTTTCAAAAAAAATAAAAAAAAAATTAAAAAAAATTTCAACAAGAAAATTAAAAAAAATTCAAAAAAAACTTCCAAAAAAAAATTTAAAAAAAAATCAAAAAAAATTTTAAAAAAATTTAAAAAAAAAACGAAAAAAAATTTTAAAAAAAATTTCGAAAAAAAAGTGTTTAAAAAAAAATTTTCAAAAAATGTAAAAAAAAAATATTTCAAAAAAAAATTAAAAAAAAAAATTTAAAAAAATTTTAAAAAAAATTTAAAAAAAAATTCAAAAAAAAATTAAAACGAAAATTTTTCGAAAAAAAATTTCAAAAAAAAAATTCGAGAAAAAATTTTAAAAAAATTAAAAAAAAAACGAAAAAAAATTTAAAAAAAATAAAAAAAAAAATTTTTAAAAAATTTCGAAAAAAAATTTCGAAAAAAAAATTTTCAAAAAAAAAAATTTCAAAACAATTTTGAAAAAAATAAAAAAAAATTAGAAAAAAAATTTAGAAAAAAAAATTTAAAAAAAAAGTTTCAAAATAAATTTTAAAAAAATTTCGAAATAAAAACAAAACAAAAATTCTAAAAAAAAATTAAAGAAAAAAAATTCAAAAAGAAAATTTAAAAAAAAATTCAAAAAAAACTTCCAAAAAAAAATTTAAAAAAAAATTCAAAACATTTTTTTTTATTTTTTTCAAATTTTTTTTCGAATTTTTTTTTTGAAATTTTTTTTCGAAAAATTTTCGTTTTGAAATTTTTTTTAAAATTTTTTTTTGGAAGTTTTTTTTGAATTTTTTTTTTAAATTTTCTTTTTGAATTTTTTTTTATTTTTTTTCGAAATTTTTTTTTTTGTAAATTTTTTTTGAAATTTGTTTTCGAATTTTCTTTTTGAAAATTTTTTTTTGAATTTTTTTTTTGAATTTTTTTTTAAAATTTTTTTTCTGGAAATTTTTTCTGTATTTTTTTTGAAATTTTTTTAAAAAATTTTCAAAATTTTTTAAAAATATTTTTTCGATTTTTTTTTTCAATTTTTTTTGCGAAAATTTTTTTGAAATTTTTTTTTGAAACTTTTTTTTAAAAAAAAATGTTTCAAAAAAAATTTCAAAATAAATTTTAAAAAAATTTCGAAAAAAAAAACAAAACGAAAATTCTAAAAAAAAAATCAAAAAAAAATTTTCAAAAATAAAATTCGAAAACAAATTTCAAAAAAAAATTTCGAAAAAAAAATTTTCAAAATAAAAATTTTCAAAAAAAAAATTCGAAAAAAACTTTTTAAAAAAACGAAAAAAAATTTAAAAAAAATTATAAAAAAAATTTCGAAAAAAAAAATTCAAAAAAAAAATTTAAAAAATTTTTTAAAAAAATTTCAAAAAAAAAATTCGAAAAAAAATTAAAAAAAAATTTAAAAAAAAAACGAAAAAAAATTTCAAAAAAAAATTTAAAAAAAAATTTTTGAAAAATTTCAAAAAAAAATTTTTAAAAAAATTCAAAAAAAATTTAAAACGAAAATTTTTCGAAAAAAAATTAAAAAAAAAATTCGAAAAAAAATTTAAAAAAAACTAAAAAAAATAAAAAAAAATAAAAAAAAATTATAAAAAAAATTTCGAAAAAAAATTTCGAAAAAAAAATTTTCAAAAAAAAAAAAATTCAAAAAAATTTTCGAAAAAAAAATTGAAAAAAAAAATTTCAAAAAAAAAGTTCGAAAAAAAATTTGAAAAAAATAAAAAAAAAATTAGAAAAAAAATTTAGAAAAAAAAATTAAAAAAAAAAGTTTCAAAAAAAATTTCAAAATAAATTTTAAAAAAATTTCGAAAAAAAAACAAAACAAAAATTCTAAAAAAAAAATCAAAAAAAAATTTTCAGAAAAAAATTAAAAAAAAAAATTTGAAAAAAATTTCAAAAAGAAAATTAGAAAAAATTCAAAAAAACTTCCAAAAAAAATTTTAAAAAAAATCAAAAAAAAATTTAGAACGGAAATTTTTCGAAAAAAAATTTCAAAAAAAAAATTCGAAAAAAAATTTTAAAAAAATTAAAAAAAAACGAAAAAAAAAAAATTAAAAAAAAAATTATTAAAAAAATTTCGAAAAAAAAATTTTCAAAAAAAAAAATTTCAAAATAATTTTCGAAAAAAAAAATTGAAAAAAAAAATTTAAAAAAAATCTAAAGAAAAATTTTTTTTTTAATTTTCAATTTTTTTAAATTTTTTCTGAAAAAATTTTTTTTTGAATTTTTTTTTTTAATTTTTTTTTGGAAATTTTTTCTGTATTTTTTTTTTGAAATTTTTTAAAAAAATTTTTAAAATTTTTTTAAAAATATTTTTTAGATTTTTTTTTAAATTTTTTTTTTTAAATTTTTTTTTTCGAAAATTCTTTTATAATTTTTTTTTTAATTATTTTTTATTTTTTTTCGTTTTTTTAAATTTTTTTAAATTTTTTTTTTCGAATTTTAAAAAAATTAAAAAAAAAAATTTCAAAAAAATTTTCGAAAAAAAAAATTGAAAAAAAAAATTTAAAAAAAAATCTAAAAAATATTTTTAAAAAATTTCAAAAAAAATACAGAAAAAATTTCAAAAAAAAATTTAAAAAAATAATTTTCAACAAAAAATTAAAAAAAAAAAAATTTTAAAAAATGAAAAATTTAAAAAAAAATTTCAAAAAGAAAATTCGAAAACAAATTTCAAAAAAAATTTTCGAAAAAAAAATTTTCGAAAAAAAAATTTTCGAAAAAAAAATTTTCAAAAAAAGAAATTTTCAAAAAAGAAATTTAAAAAAAATTCAAAATGAAAATTTTAAAAAAGATTTCAAAAAAAACTTCCAAAAAAAAATTAAAAAAAAAAATTTAAAAAAAAAATTTCAAAACGAAAATTTTTCGAAAAAAAATTTCAAAAAAAAAATTCGAAAAAAAAATTGAAAAAAATAAAAAAAAATTAGAAAAAAAAATTTAAAAAAAATGTTTCAAAAAAAATTTCAAAATAAATTTTTAAAAAATTTCGAAAAAAAAACAAAACAAAAATTCTAAAAAAAATCAAAAAAAAATTTTCAAAAATAAAATTCGAAAACAAATTTCAAAAAAAAATTTCGAAAAAAAATTTTCAAAAAAAAAATTTTCAAAAAAAAATTTAAAAAAAATTTCATAAAGAAAATTTAAAAAAAATTCAAAAAAAACTTCCAAAAAAAAATAAAAAGAAAATTCAAAAAAAATTTAAAACGAAAATTTTTCGAAAAAAATTTCAAAAAAAAAATTCAAAAAAAAATTGAATAAAATTTAAAAAAAACGAAAAAAATAAAAATTAGAAAAAAAATTATAAAGAAAATTTAGAAAAAAAAATTTCAAAAAAAAAATTTCAAAAAAAAATTTTCAAAAAATTTCAAAAAAAAAAATTAAAAAAAAAAAAATAAAAAATAAATTAAAAAAATTTCAAAAAATAATTTTAAAAAAAATTCAAAAAAAATTTCAAAAAAAAAATTCGAAAAAAAATAAAAAAAAAATTAAAAAAAAAACGAAAAAAAATAAAAAAAATTAGAAAAAAAATAATAAAAAAAATTTAGAAAAAAAAAATTAAAAAAAAATTTTCAAAAAAAAAATTTCAAAAAATTTCAAAAAAAAATTTAAAAAAAAATTTTTGAAATATTTCAAAAAAAATTTTTCAAAAAAATTCAAAAAAAATTTAAAACGAAAATTTTTCGAAAAAAAATTTTAAAAAAAAAATTCGAAAAAAATTTTTAAAAAAATTTAAAAAAAACTAAAAAAATAAAAAAAAAATTTAAAAAAAATTATAAAAAAAATTTCGAAAAAAAATTTCGAAAAAAAAATTTTCAAAAAAAAAAAATTCAAAAAAATTTTCGAAAAAAAAATTGAAAAAAAAAATTTCAAAATAAAAATTCGAAAAAAAATTTGAAAAAAATAAAAAAAAAATTAGAAAAAAAATTTAGAAAAAAAATTAAAAAAAAAAGTTTCAAAAAAAATTTCAAAATAAATTTTAAAAAAATTTCGAAAAAAAACAAAACAAAAATTCTAAAAAAAAATCAAAAAAAAATTTTCAGAAAAAAATTTTAAAAAAAAATTTAAAAAAAATTTCAAATAGAAAATTAAAAAAAATTTTTTTTAAAAATTTTTTTCTGAAAATTTTTTTTTGATTTTTTTTTAGAATTTTTGTTTTGTTTTTTTTCGAAATTTTTTAAAATTTATTTTGAATTTTTTTTTGAAACTTTTTTTTAAAATTTTTTTTTCTAAATTTTTTTTCTAATTTTTTTTTTATTTTTTTCAAATTTTTTTTCGAATTTTTATTTTGAAATTTTTTTTTTCAATTTTTTTTTCGAAAATTTTTTTGAAATTTTTTTTTTTGAAAATTTTTTTTTCGAAATTTTTTTTCGAAATTTTTTTTATAATTTTTTTTAATTTTTTTTTTATTTTTTTAGTTTTTTTTAAATTTTTTTAAAAATTTTTTTCGAATTTTTTTTTTTAATTTTTTTTCGAAAAATTTTCGTTTTAAATTTTTTTTGAATTTTTTTGAAAATTTTTTTTTGAAATTTTTCAAAAATTTTTTTTTAAATTTTTTTTTGAAATTTTTTGAAAATTTTTTTTTTGAAAATTTTTTTTAAAATTTTTTTTTCTAAATTTTTTTTATTATTTTTTTTCTAATATTTTTTATTTTTTTTCGTTTTTTTTTAATTTTTTTTTAATTTTTTTCGAATTTTTTTTTTGAAATTTTTTTTAAATTTTTTTTTGAAATTTTTTTAATTTTTTTTTTTATTTTTTTTTTTAATTTTTTTTTTTTTGAAATTTTTTGAAAATTTTTTTTTTGAAATTTTTTTTTTGAAATTTTTTTTTCTAAATTTTCTTTATAATTTTTTTTCTAATTTTTATTTTTTTCGTTTTTTTTAAATTTTTTTTTTAATTTTTTTTTTGAAATTTTTTTCGAAAAATTTTCGTTTTAAATTTTTTTTGAATTTTTTTTTATTTTTTTTTCGTTTTTTTTTTTAATTTTTTTTAATTTTCAAAAAAAATAAAAAAAAAATTAAAAAAAATTTCAACAAGAAAATTAAAAAAAATTCAAAAAAAACTTCCAAAAAAAAATTTAAAAAAAAATCAAAAAAAATTTTAAAAAAATTTAAAAAAAAAACGAAAAAAAATTTTAAAAAAAATTTCGAAAAAAAAGTGTTTAAAAAAAAATTTTCAAAAAATGTAAAAAAAAAATATTTCAAAAAAAAATTTAAAAAAAAAAATTTAAAAAAATTTAAAAAAAAATTTAAAAAAAAATTCAAAAAAAAATTAAAACGAAAATTTTTCGAAAAAAAATTTCAAAAAAAAAATTCGAGAAAAATTTTTAAAAAAATTAAAAAAAAAACGAAAAAAAATTAAAAAAAAATAAAAAAAAAAATTTTAAAAAAATTTCGAAAAAAAATTTCGAAAAAAAAATTTTCAAAAAAAAAAATTTTAAAACAATTTTGAAAAAAATTAAAAAAAATTAGAAAAAAAATTTAGAAAAAAAAATTTAAAAAAAAAGTTTCAAAAAAAATTTCAAAATAAATTTTAAAAAAATTTCGAAATAAAAACAAAACAAAAATTCTAAAAAAAAATTAAAAAAAAAAATTCAAAAAGAAAATTTAAAAAAAAATTCAAAAAAAACTTCCAAAAAAAAATTTAAAAAAAAATTCAAAACATTTTTTTTTATTTTTTTCAAATTTTTTTTCGAATTTTTTTTTTGAAATTTTTTTTCGAAAAATTTTCGTTTTGAAATTTTTTTTAAAATTTTTTTTTTGAAGTTTTTTTTGAATTTTTTTTTTAAAAAAGAAAATTTTGAATTTTTTTTTATTTTTTTTCGAAATTTTTTTTTTTGTAAATTTTTTTTTAAATTTGTTTTCGAATTTTCTTTTTGAAAATTTTTTTTTTAATTTTTTTTTTGAATTTTTTTTTAAATTTTTTTTCTGGAAATTTTTTCTGTGTTTTTTTTGAAATTTTTTTAAAAAATTTTTAAAATTTTTTAAAAATATTTTTTCGATTTTTTTTTTCAATTTTTTTTGCGAAAATTTTTTTGAAATTTTTTTTTGAAACTTTTTTTAAAAAAAAAATGTTTCAAAAAAAATTTCAAAATAAATTTTAAAAAAATTTCGAAAAAAAAAACAAAACGAAAATTCTAAAAAAAAAATCAAAAAAAAATTTTCAAAAATAAAATTCGAAAACAAATTTCAAAAAAAAATTTCGAAAAAAAAATTTTCAAAATAAAAATTTTCAAAAAAAAAATTCGAAAAAAACTTTTTAAAAAAACGAAAAAAAATTAAAAAAAAATTATAAAAAAAATTTCGAAAAAAAAAATTCAAAAAAAAAATTTAAAAAATTTTTTAAAAAAATTTCAAAAAAAAAATTCGAAAAAAAATTAAAAAAAAATTAAAAAAAAACGAAAAAAAATAAAAAAAAATTAGAAAAAAAAGAATAAAAAAAATTTAGAAAAAAAAATTTAGAAAAAAAAATTTAAAAAAAATTTTCAAAAAATTTCAAAAAAAAATTTAAAAAAAAATTTTTGAAAAATTTCAAAAAAAAAATTTTAAAAAAATTCAAAAAAAATTTAAAACGAAAATTTTTCGAAAAAAAATTAAAAAAAAAATTCGAAAAAAAATTTAAAAAAAACTAAAAAAAATAAAAAAAAATAAAAAAAAATTATAAAAAAAATTTCGAAAAAAAATTTCGAAAAAAAAATTTTCAAAAAAAAAAAATTCAAAAAAATTTTCGAAAAAAAAAATTGAAAAAAAAAATTTCAAAAAAAAAGTTCGAAAAAAAATTTGAAAAAAATAAAAAAAAAATTAGAAAAAAAATTTAGAAAAAAAAATTTTAAAAAAAAGTTTCAAAAAAAATTTCAAAATAAATTTTAAAAAAATTTCGAAAAAAAAACAAAACAAAAATTCTAAAAAAAAAATCAAAAAAAAATTTTCAGAAAAAAATTAAAAAAAAAAATTTGAAAAAAATTTCAAAAAGAAAATTAGAAAAAATTCAAAAAAACTTCCAAAAAAAATTTAAAAAAAAATCAAAAAAAAATTTAGAACGGAAATTTTTCGAAAAAAAATTTCAAAAAAAAAATTCGAAAAAAATTTTTAAAAAAATTAAAAAAAAACGAAAAAAAAAAATTAAAAAAAAAATTATTAAAAAAATTTCGAAAAAAAAATTTTCAAAAAAAAAAATTTCAAAATAATTTTCGAAAAAAAAAATTGAAAAAAAAAATTAAAAAAAAATCTAAAGAAAAATTTTTTTTTTAATTTTCAATTTTTTTAAATTTTTTCTGAAAAAATTTTTTTTTGAATTTTTTTTTTAATTTTTTTTTGGAAATTTTTTCTGTATTTTTTTTTTGAAATTTTTTAAAAAAATTTTTAAAATTTTTTTAAAAATATTTTTTAATTTTTTTTTAAATTTTTTTTTTTAAATTTTTTTTTTCGAAAATTCTTTTATAATTTTTTTTTTAATTATTTTTTATTTTTTTTCGTTTTTTTAAAGTTTTTTAAATTTTTTTTTTCGAATTTTAAAAAAATTTAAAAAAAAAAATTTCAAAAAAATTTTCGAAAAAAAAAATTGAAAAAAAAAATTTAAAAAAAAATCTAAAAAATATTTTTAAAAAATTTCAAAAAAAAATTTTTTTTGAATTTTTTTTAAAATTTTTTTAATTTTTTTTTTAAATTTTTTTTTTTTGAAATTTTTTGAAAATTTTTTTTTTGAAATTTTTTTTTTGAATTTTTTTTTTGTAAATTTTCTTTATAATTTTTTTTCTAATTTTTATTTTTTTCGTTTTTTTAAAAATTTTTTCAATTTTTTTTTGAATTTTTTTTTTGAAATTTTTTTTCGAAAAATTTTCGTTTTAAATTTTTTTTGAATTTTCTTTTTATTTTTTTTTTGGAAGTTTTTTTTGAATTTTTTTAAAATTTTCTTTATGAAATTTTTTTTAAATTTTTTTTTGAAAATTTTTTTTTTGAAAATTTTTTTTCGAAATTTTTTTTTGAAATTTGTTTTCGAATTTTATTTTTGAAAATTTTTTTTTGATTTATTTTTAGAATTTTTGTTTTGTTTTTTTTTCGAAATTTTTTAAAAATTTATTTTGAAATTTTTTTTGAAACATTTTTTTTAAATTTTTTTTTCTAATTTTTTTTTATTTTTTTCAAATTTTTTTTCGATTTTTTTTTTTGAAATTTTTTTTCGAAAAATTTTCGTTTTGAAATTTTTTTTTAAATTTTTTTTTGGAAGTTTTTTTTGAAATCTTTTTTAAAATTTTCATTTTGAATTTTTTTTTAAATTTCTTTTTTGAAAATTTCTTTTTTTGAAAATTTTTTTTTCGAAAATTTTTTTTTCGAAAATTTTTTTTCGAAATTTTTTTTTGAAATTTGTTTTCGAATTTTCTTTTTGAAAATTTTTTTTTGAAATTTTTTTTTAAATTTTTCATTTTTTAAAATTTTTTTTTTTAAATTTTTTGTTGAAAATTATTTTTTTAAATTTTTTTTTGAAATTTTTTCTGTATTTTTTTTGAAATTTTTTAAAAATATTTTTTAGATTTTTTTTTAAATTTTTTTTTTCAATTTTTTTTTTCGAAAATTTTTTTGAATTTTTTTTTTAAATTTTTTTAAAATTCGAAAAAAAAATTTAAAAAAAATTTAAAAAAACGAAAAAAAATAAAAAATAATTTAAAAAAAAATTATAAAAAAATTTTCGAAAAAAAAAAATTGAAAAAAAAAATTTAAGAAAAAATCTAAAAAATATTTTTAAAAAAATTTTAAAAATTTTTTTAAAAAATTTCAAAAAAAATACAGAAAAAATTTAGAAAAAAAAATTTAAAAAAAAAGTTTCAAAAAAAATTTCAAAATAAATTTTAAAAAAATTTCGAAAAAAAACAAAACAAAAATTCTAAAAAAAAAATCAAAAAAAATTTTCAGAAAAAAATTTAAAAAAAAAATTTCAAATAGAAAATTAAAAAAAATTCAAAAAAACCCAAAAAAAAAAATTTAAAAAAAAATTCAAAAAAAAAATAAGAACGGAAATTTTTCGAAAAAAAATTTCAAAAAAATTTTAAAAAAACGAAAAAAAAAATTTAAAAAAAATTATAAAAAAAATTTCGAAAAAAAAATTTTCAAAAAAAAAATTTCAAAAAAATTTTCGAAAAAAAAAATTGAAAAAAAAAAATCTAAAAAAAATTTTTTTTCAATTTTTAATTTTTTAAAATTTTTTCTGAAAACATTTTTTTTGAATTTTTTTTTTAAATTTTTTTTTGGAAATTTTTTCTGTATTTTTTTTGAAATTTTTTAAAAAAATTTTAAAAATTTTTTTCAAAATATTTTTTAGATTTTTTTTTAAATTTTTTTAAAATTCGAAAAAAAATTTAAAAAAATTTTTAAAAAACGAAAAAAAGTAGAAAATAATTTAAAAAAAAATTTTAAAAAAATTTTCGAAAAAAAAATTGAAAAAAAAAATTAAAAAAAATATCTAAAAAATATTTTAAAAAAAATTTTAAAAAAATTTTTAAAAAATTTCGAAAAAAAATACAGAAAAAATTTCCAAAAAAAATTAAAAAAAAAAAATTCAAAAAAAAAATTTTTCAGAAAAAATTTTAAAAAATTAAAAATTAAAAAAAAAATTTTTTTTAAATTTTTTTTTTCAATTTTTTTTTTCGAAAATTTTTTTGAAATTTTTTTTTTGAAAATTTTTTTTTCGAAATTTTTTTAATAATTTTTTTTTAAATTTTTTTTTTCGTTTTTTTTTAAATTTTTTTAAAATTTTTTTTCGAATTTTTTTTTTGAAATTTTTTTTCGAAAAATTTCCGTTCTAATTTTTTTTTTGAATTTTTTTTTAAATTTTTTTTTTTGGGTTTTTTTGAATTTTTTTTAATTTTCTATTTGAAATTTTTTTTAAATTTTTTTTTAAAATTTTTTTCTGAAAATTTTTTTTTGATTTTTTTTTAGAATTTTTGTTTTGTTTTTTTTCGAAATTTTTTTAAAATTTATTTTGAAATTTTTTTTGAAACTTTTTTTTTTAATTTTTTTTTCTAAATTTTTTTTCTAATTGTTTTTTTATTTTTTTCAAATTTTTTTTCGAATTTTTATTTTGAAATTTTTTTTTTCAATTTTTTTTTCGAAAATTTTTTTGAAATTTTTTTTTTTGAAAATTTTTTTTTCGAAATTTTTTTTCGAAATTTTTTTTATAATTTTTTTTAAATTTTTTTTTTATTTTTTTAGTTTTTTTTAAATTTTTTTAAAATTTTTTTTCGAATTTTTTTTTTTTAATTTTTTTTCGAAAAATTTTCGTTTTAATTTTTTTTTGAATTTTTTTTTAAATTTTTTTTTAAATTTTTTTAAATTTTTTTTTTTAAATTTTTTTTTGAAATATTTTTTTTTTACATTTTTTGAAAATTTTTTTTTAAACACTTTTTTTTCGAAATTTTTTTTAAAATTTTTTTTCGTTTTTTTTTTAAATTTTTTTAAAATTTTTTTTGATTTTTTTTTAAATTTTTTTTTGGAAGTTTTTTTTGAATTTTTTTTAATTTTCTTGTTGAAATTTTTTTTAATTTTTTTTTTATTTTTTTTGAAAATTAAAAAAAATTAAAAAAAAAAACGAAAAAAAAATAAAAAAAAATTCAAAAAAAATTTAAAACGAAAATTTTTCGAAAAAAATTTCAAAAAAAAAATTAAAAAAAAAATTGAAAAAAATTTAAAAAAAACGAAAAAAATAAAAATTAGAAAAAAAATTATAAAGAAAATTTAGAAAAAAAAATTTCAAAAAAAAAATTTCAAAAAAAAAATTTTCAAAAAATTTCAAAAAAAAAAAAATTAAAAAAAAAAATAAAAAAAAAAATTAAAAAAATTTCAAAAAAAAATTTAAAAAAAATTTCAAAAAAAAAATTCGAAAAAAATTAAAAAAAAATTAAAAAAAAACGAAAAAAAATAAAAAATATTAGAAAAAAAATAATAAAAAAAATTTAGAAAAAAAAATTTTAAAAAAAATTTTCAAAAAAAAAATTTTCAAAAAATTTCAAAAAAAAATTTAAAAAAAAATTTTTGAAAAATTTCAAAAAAAAATTTTCAAAAAAATTCAAAAAAAATTTAAAACGAAAATTTTTCGAAAAAAAATTAAAAAAAAAAATTCGAAAAAAATTTTTAAAAAAATTTAAAAAAAACTAAAAAAATAAAAAAAAAATTAAAAAAAATTATAAAAAAAATTTCGAAAAAAAATTTCGAAAAAAAAATTTTCAAAAAAAAAAATTTCAAAAAAATTTTCGAAAAAAAAATTGAAAAAAAAAATTTCAAAAAAAAATTTTCAAAAAATTTCAAAAAAAAAAATTAAAAAAAAAAAAATAAAAAATAAATTAAAAAAATTTCAAAAAATAATTTTAAAAAAAATTCAAAAAAAATTTCAAAAAAAAAATTCGAAAAAAAATAAAAAAAAAATTAAAAAAAAAACGAAAAAAAATAAAAAAAATTAGAAAAAAAATAATAAAAAAAATTTAGAAAAAAAAAATTAAAAAAAAATTTTCAAAAAAAAAATTTCAAAAAATTTCAAAAAAAAATTTAAAAAAAAATTTTTGAAATATTTCAAAAAAAATTTTTCAAAAAAATTCAAAAAAAATTTAAAACGAAAATTTTTCGAAAAAAAATTTTAAAAAAAAAATTCGAAAAAAATTTTTAAAAAAATTTAAAAAAAACTAAAAAAATAAAAAAAAAATTTAAAAAAAATTATAAAAAAAATTTCGAAAAAAAATTTCGAAAAAAAAATTTTCAAAAAAAAAAAATTCAAAAAAATTTTCGAAAAAAAAATTGAAAAAAAAAATTTCAAAATAAAAATTCGAAAAAAAATTTGAAAAAAATAAAAAAAAAATTAGAAAAAAAATTTAGAAAAAAAATTAAAAAAAAAAGTTTCAAAAAAAATTTCAAAATAAATTTTAAAAAAATTTCGAAAAAAAACAAAACAAAAATTCTAAAAAAAAATCAAAAAAAAATTTTCAGAAAAAAATTTTAAAAAAAAATTTAAAAAAAATTTCAAATAGAAAATTAAAAAAAATTTTTTTTAAAAATTTTTTTCTGAAAATTTTTTTTTGATTTTTTTTTAGAATTTTTGTTTTGTTTTTTTTCGAAATTTTTTAAAATTTATTTTGAATTTTTTTTTGAAACTTTTTTTTAAAATTTTTTTTTCTAAATTTTTTTTCTAATTTTTTTTTTATTTTTTTCAAATTTTTTTTCGAATTTTTATTTTGAAATTTTTTTTTTCAATTTTTTTTTCGAAAATTTTTTTGAAATTTTTTTTTTTGAAAATTTTTTTTTCGAAATTTTTTTTCGAAATTTTTTTTATAATTTTTTTTAATTTTTTTTTTATTTTTTTAGTTTTTTTTAAATTTTTTTAAAAATTTTTTTCGAATTTTTTTTTTTAATTTTTTTTCGAAAAATTTTCGTTTTAAATTTTTTTTGAATTTTTTTGAAAATTTTTTTTTGAAATTTTTCAAAAATTTTTTTTTAAATTTTTTTTTGAAATTTTTTGAAAATTTTTTTTTTGAAAATTTTTTTTAAAATTTTTTTTTCTAAATTTTTTTTATTATTTTTTTTCTAATATTTTTTATTTTTTTTCGTTTTTTTTTAATTTTTTTTTAATTTTTTTCGAATTTTTTTTTTGAAATTTTTTTTAAATTTTTTTTTGAAATTTTTTTAATTTTTTTTTTTATTTTTTTTTTTAATTTTTTTTTTTTTGAAATTTTTTGAAAATTTTTTTTTTGAAATTTTTTTTTTGAAATTTTTTTTTCTAAATTTTCTTTATAATTTTTTTTCTAATTTTTATTTTTTTCGTTTTTTTTAAATTTTTTTCAATTTTTTTTTTAATTTTTTTTTTGAAATTTTTTTCGAAAAATTTTCGTTTTAAATTTTTTTTGAATTTTTTTTTATTTTTTTTTCGTTTTTTTTTTTAATTTTTTTTAATTTTCAAAAAAAATAAAAAAAAAATTAAAAAAAATTTCAACAAGAAAATTAAAAAAAATTCAAAAAAAACTTCCAAAAAAAAATTTAAAAAAAAATCAAAAAAAATTTTAAAAAAATTTAAAAAAAAAACGAAAAAAAATTTTAAAAAAAATTTCGAAAAAAAAGTGTTTAAAAAAAAATTTTCAAAAAATGTAAAAAAAAAATATTTCAAAAAAAAATTTAAAAAAAAAAATTTAAAAAAATTTAAAAAAAAATTTAAAAAAAAATTCAAAAAAAAATTAAAACGAAAATTTTTCGAAAAAAAATTTCAAAAAAAAAATTCGAGAAAAAATTTTAAAAAAATTAAAAAAAAAACGAAAAAAAATTAAAAAAAAATAAAAAAAAAAATTTTAAAAAAATTTCGAAAAAAAATTTCGAAAAAAAAATTTTCAAAAAAAAAAATTTTAAAACAATTTTGAAAAAAATTAAAAAAAATTAGAAAAAAAATTTAGAAAAAAAAATTTAAAAAAAAAGTTTCAAAAAAAATTTCAAAATAAATTTTAAAAAAATTTCGAAATAAAAACAAAACAAAAATTCTAAAAAAAAATTAAAAAAAAAAATTCAAAAAGAAAATTTAAAAAAAAATTCAAAAAAAACTTCCAAAAAAAAATTTAAAAAAAAATTCAAAACATTTTTTTTTATTTTTTTCAAATTTTTTTTCGAATTTTTTTTTTGAAATTTTTTTTCGAAAAATTTTCGTTTTGAAATTTTTTTTAAAATTTTTTTTTTGAAGTTTTTTTTGAATTTTTTTTTTAAATTTTCTTTTTGAATTTTTTTTTATTTTTTTTCGAAATTTTTTTTTTTGTAAATTTTTTTTTAAATTTGTTTTCGAATTTTCTTTTTGAAAATTTTTTTTTTAATTTTTTTTTTGAATTTTTTTTTAAATTTTTTTTCTGGAAATTTTTTCTGTGTTTTTTTTGAAATTTTTTTAAAAAATTTTTAAAATTTTTTAAAAATATTTTTTCGATTTTTTTTTTCAATTTTTTTTGCGAAAATTTTTTTGAAATTTTTTTTTGAAACTTTTTTTAAAAAAAAAATGTTTCAAAAAAAATTTCAAAATAAATTTTAAAAAAATTTCGAAAAAAAAAACAAAACGAAAATTCTAAAAAAAAAATCAAAAAAAAATTTTCAAAAATAAAATTCGAAAACAAATTTCAAAAAAAAATTTCGAAAAAAAAATTTTCAAAATAAAAATTTTCAAAAAAAAAATTCGAAAAAAACTTTTTAAAAAAACGAAAAAAAATTAAAAAAAAATTATAAAAAAAATTTCGAAAAAAAAAATTCAAAAAAAAAATTTAAAAAATTTTTTAAAAAAATTTCAAAAAAAAAATTCGAAAAAAAATTAAAAAAAAATTAAAAAAAAACGAAAAAAAATAAAAAAAAATTAGAAAAAAAAGAATAAAAAAAATTTAGAAAAAAAAATTTAGAAAAAAAAATTTAAAAAAAATTTTCAAAAAATTTCAAAAAAAAATTTAAAAAAAAATTTTTGAAAAATTTCAAAAAAAAAATTTTAAAAAAATTCAAAAAAAATTTAAAACGAAAATTTTTCGAAAAAAAATTAAAAAAAAAATTCGAAAAAAAATTTAAAAAAAACTAAAAAAAATAAAAAAAAATAAAAAAAAATTATAAAAAAAATTTCGAAAAAAAATTTCGAAAAAAAAATTTTCAAAAAAAAAAAATTCAAAAAAATTTTCGAAAAAAAAAATTGAAAAAAAAAATTTCAAAAAAAAAGTTCGAAAAAAAATTTGAAAAAAATAAAAAAAAAATTAGAAAAAAAATTTAGAAAAAAAAATTTTAAAAAAAAGTTTCAAAAAAAATTTCAAAATAAATTTTAAAAAAATTTCGAAAAAAAAACAAAACAAAAATTCTAAAAAAAAAATCAAAAAAAAATTTTCAGAAAAAAATTAAAAAAAAAAATTTGAAAAAAATTTCAAAAAGAAAATTAGAAAAAATTCAAAAAAACTTCCAAAAAAAATTTAAAAAAAAATCAAAAAAAAATTTAGAACGGAAATTTTTCGAAAAAAAATTTCAAAAAAAAAATTCGAAAAAAATTTTTAAAAAAATTAAAAAAAAACGAAAAAAAAAAATTAAAAAAAAAATTATTAAAAAAATTTCGAAAAAAAAATTTTCAAAAAAAAAAATTTCAAAATAATTTTCGAAAAAAAAAATTGAAAAAAAAAATTAAAAAAAAATCTAAAGAAAAATTTTTTTTTTAATTTTCAATTTTTTTAAATTTTTTCTGAAAAAATTTTTTTTTGAATTTTTTTTTTAATTTTTTTTTGGAAATTTTTTCTGTATTTTTTTTTTGAAATTTTTTAAAAAAATTTTTAAAATTTTTTTAAAAATATTTTTTAATTTTTTTTTAAATTTTTTTTTTTAAATTTTTTTTTTCGAAAATTCTTTTATAATTTTTTTTTTAATTATTTTTTATTTTTTTTCGTTTTTTTAAAGTTTTTTAAATTTTTTTTTTCGAATTTTAAAAAAATTTAAAAAAAAAAATTTCAAAAAAATTTTCGAAAAAAAAAATTGAAAAAAAAAATTTAAAAAAAAATCTAAAAAATATTTTTAAAAAATTTCAAAAAAAAATTTTTTTTGAATTTTTTTTAAAATTTTTTTAATTTTTTTTTTAAATTTTTTTTTTTTGAAATTTTTTGAAAATTTTTTTTTTGAAATTTTTTTTTTGAATTTTTTTTTTGTAAATTTTCTTTATAATTTTTTTTCTAATTTTTATTTTTTTCGTTTTTTTAAAAATTTTTTCAATTTTTTTTTGAATTTTTTTTTTGAAATTTTTTTTCGAAAAATTTTCGTTTTAAATTTTTTTTGAATTTTCTTTTTATTTTTTTTTTGGAAGTTTTTTTTGAATTTTTTTAAAATTTTCTTTATGAAATTTTTTTTAAATTTTTTTTTGAAAATTTTTTTTTTGAAAATTTTTTTTCGAAATTTTTTTTTGAAATTTGTTTTCGAATTTTATTTTTGAAAATTTTTTTTTGATTTATTTTTAGAATTTTTGTTTTGTTTTTTTTTCGAAATTTTTTAAAAATTTATTTTGAAATTTTTTTTGAAACATTTTTTTTAAATTTTTTTTTCTAATTTTTTTTTATTTTTTTCAAATTTTTTTTCGATTTTTTTTTTTGAAATTTTTTTTCGAAAAATTTTCGTTTTGAAATTTTTTTTTAAATTTTTTTTTGGAAGTTTTTTTTGAAATCTTTTTTAAAATTTTCATTTTGAATTTTTTTTTAAATTTCTTTTTTGAAAATTTCTTTTTTTGAAAATTTTTTTTTCGAAAATTTTTTTTTCGAAAATTTTTTTTCGAAATTTTTTTTTGAAATTTGTTTTCGAATTTTCTTTTTGAAAATTTTTTTTTGAAATTTTTTTTTAAATTTTTCATTTTTTAAAATTTTTTTTTTTAAATTTTTTGTTGAAAATTATTTTTTTAAATTTTTTTTTGAAATTTTTTCTGTATTTTTTTTGAAATTTTTTAAAAATATTTTTTAGATTTTTTTTTAAATTTTTTTTTTCAATTTTTTTTTTCGAAAATTTTTTTGAATTTTTTTTTTAAATTTTTTTAAAATTCGAAAAAAAAATTTAAAAAAAATTTAAAAAAACGAAAAAAAATAAAAAATAATTTAAAAAAAAATTATAAAAAAATTTTCGAAAAAAAAAAATTGAAAAAAAAAATTTAAGAAAAAATCTAAAAAATATTTTTAAAAAAATTTTAAAAATTTTTTTAAAAAATTTCAAAAAAAATACAGAAAAAATTTAGAAAAAAAAATTTAAAAAAAAAGTTTCAAAAAAAATTTCAAAATAAATTTTAAAAAAATTTCGAAAAAAAACAAAACAAAAATTCTAAAAAAAAAATCAAAAAAAATTTTCAGAAAAAAATTTAAAAAAAAAATTTCAAATAGAAAATTAAAAAAAATTCAAAAAAACCCAAAAAAAAAAATTTAAAAAAAAATTCAAAAAAAAAATAAGAACGGAAATTTTTCGAAAAAAAATTTCAAAAAAATTTTAAAAAAACGAAAAAAAAAATTTAAAAAAAATTATAAAAAAAATTTCGAAAAAAAAATTTTCAAAAAAAAAATTTCAAAAAAATTTTCGAAAAAAAAAATTGAAAAAAAAAAATCTAAAAAAAATTTTTTTTCAATTTTTAATTTTTTAAAATTTTTTCTGAAAACATTTTTTTTGAATTTTTTTTTTAAATTTTTTTTTGGAAATTTTTTCTGTATTTTTTTTGAAATTTTTTAAAAAAATTTTAAAAATTTTTTTCAAAATATTTTTTAGATTTTTTTTTAAATTTTTTTAAAATTCGAAAAAAAATTTAAAAAAATTTTTAAAAAACGAAAAAAAGTAGAAAATAATTTAAAAAAAAATTTTAAAAAAATTTTCGAAAAAAAAATTGAAAAAAAAAATTAAAAAAAATATCTAAAAAATATTTTAAAAAAAATTTTAAAAAAATTTTTAAAAAATTTCGAAAAAAAATACAGAAAAAATTTCCAAAAAAAATTAAAAAAAAAAAATTCAAAAAAAAAATTTTTCAGAAAAAATTTTAAAAAATTAAAAATTAAAAAAAAAATTTTTTTTAAATTTTTTTTTTCAATTTTTTTTTTCGAAAATTTTTTTGAAATTTTTTTTTTGAAAATTTTTTTTTCGAAATTTTTTTAATAATTTTTTTTTAAATTTTTTTTTTCGTTTTTTTTTAAATTTTTTTAAAATTTTTTTTCGAATTTTTTTTTTGAAATTTTTTTTCGAAAAATTTCCGTTCTAATTTTTTTTTTGAATTTTTTTTTAAATTTTTTTTTTTGGGTTTTTTTGAATTTTTTTTAATTTTCTATTTGAAATTTTTTTTAAATTTTTTTTTAAAATTTTTTTCTGAAAATTTTTTTTTGATTTTTTTTTAGAATTTTTGTTTTGTTTTTTTTCGAAATTTTTTTAAAATTTATTTTGAAATTTTTTTTGAAACTTTTTTTTTTAATTTTTTTTTCTAAATTTTTTTTCTAATTGTTTTTTTATTTTTTTCAAATTTTTTTTCGAATTTTTATTTTGAAATTTTTTTTTTCAATTTTTTTTTCGAAAATTTTTTTGAAATTTTTTTTTTTGAAAATTTTTTTTTCGAAATTTTTTTTCGAAATTTTTTTTATAATTTTTTTTAAATTTTTTTTTTATTTTTTTAGTTTTTTTTAAATTTTTTTAAAATTTTTTTTCGAATTTTTTTTTTTTAATTTTTTTTCGAAAAATTTTCGTTTTAAATTTTTTTTGAATTTTTTTGAAAATTTTTTTTTGAAATATTTCAAAAAATTTTTTTTAAATTTTTTTTTGAAATTTTTTGAAAATTTTTTTTTAATTTTTTTTTTCTAAATTTTTTTTATTATTTTTTTTCTAATTTTTTTTATTTTTTTTCGTTTTTTTTTTAATTTTTTTTTTATTTTTTTTCGAATTTTTTTTTTGAAATTTTTTTTGAATTTTGTTTTAAATTATTTTTTGAAATTTTTTTAATTTATTTTTTATTTTTTTTTTTAAATTTTTTTTTTTGAAATTTTTTGAAAATTTTTTTTTTGAAATTTTTTTTTTGAAATTTTTTTTTCTAAATTTTCTTTATAATTTTTTTTCTAATTTTTATTTTTTTCGTTTTTTTTAAATTTTATTCAATTTTTTTTTGAATTTTTTTTTTGAAATTTTTTTCGAAAAATTTTCGTTTTAAATTTTTTTTGAATTTTCTTTTTATTTTTTTTTGGAAGTTTTTTTTGAATTTTTTTTAAATTTTCTTTATGAAATTTTTTTTTTGAAAATTTTTTTTCGAAATTTTTTTTTGAAATTTGTTTTCGAATTTTATTTTTGAAATTTTTTTTTTGATTTTTTTTAGAATTTTTGTTTTGTTTTTTTTTCGAAATTTTTTAAAAATTTATTTTGAAATTTTTTTTGAAACATTTTTTTTTAATTTTTTTTTCTAATTTTTTTTTATTTTTTTCAATTTTTTTTTCGAATTTTTTTTTTGAAATTTTTTTTCGAAAAATTTTCGTTTTGAAATTTTTTTTTTAAATTTTTTTTTTAAATTTTTTTTTGGAAGTTTTTTTTGAAATCTTTTTTAAAATTTTCATTTTGATTTTTTTTTAAATTTCTTTTTTGAAAATTTCTTTTTTTGAAAATTTTTTTTTCGAAAATTTTTTTTTCGAAAATTTTTTTTGAAATTTGTTTTCGAATTTTCTTTTTGAAATTTTTTTTTAAATTTTTCATTTTTTAAAATTTTTTTTTTTTAATTTTTTGTTGAAAATTATTTTTTTAAATTTTTTTTTGAAATTTTTTCTGTATTTTTTTTGAAATTTTTTAAAAATATTTTTTAGATTTTTTTTTAAATTTTTTTTTTCAATTTTTTTTTTCGAAAATTTTTTTGAAATTTTTTTTTTTAAATTTTTTTAAAATTCGAAAAAAAAAATTTAAAAAAATTTAAAAAAACGAAAAAAAATAAAAAATAATTAAAAAAAAAATTATAAAAGAATTTTCGAAAAAAAAAATTTAAAAAAAAAAATTTAAAAAAAAATTAAAAAATATTTTTAAAAAAATTTTAAAAATTTTTTTAAAAAATTTCAAAAAAAAAATACAGAAAAAATTTCCAAAAAAAAATTAAAAAAAAAATTCAAAAAAAAATTTTTTCAGAAAAAATTTAAAAAAATTGAAAATTAAAAAAAAAATTTTTCTTTAGATTTTTTTTTAATTTTTTTTTTCAATTTTTTTTTTCGAAAATTATTTTGAATTTTTTTTTTAATTTTTTTTTGGAAATTTTTTCTGTATTTTTTTTTTGAAATTTTTTAAAAAAATTTTTAAAATTTTTTTAAAAATATTTTTTAATTTTTTTTTAAATTTTTTTTTTTAAATTTTTTTTTTCGAAAATTCTTTTATAATTTTTTTTTTAATTATTTTTTATTTTTTTTCGTTTTTTTAAATTTTTTTAAATTTTTTTTTTCGAATTTTAAAAAAATTTAAAAAAAAAAATTTCAAAAAAATTTTCGAAAAAAAAAATTGAAAAAAAAAATTTAAAAAAAAATCTAAAAAATATTTTTAAAAAATTTCAAAAAAAATACAGAAAAAATTTCAAAAAAAAATTTAAAAAAATAATTTTCAACAAAAAATTAAAAAAAAAAAATTTTAAAAAATGAAAAATTTAAAAAAAAATTTCAAAAAGAAAATTCGAAAACAAATTTCAAAAAAAATTTTCGAAAAAAAAATTTTCGAAAAAAAAATTTTCGAAAAAAAAATTTTCAAAAAAAGAAATTTTCAAAAAAGAAATTTAAAAAAAAATCAAAATGAAAATTTTAAAAAAGATTTCAAAAAAAACTTCCAAAAAAAAATTTAAAAAAAAAATTTAAAAAAAAAATTTCAAAACGAAAATTTTTCGAAAAAAAATTTCAAAAAAAAAATTCGAAAAAAAAATTGAAAAAAATAAAAAAAAATTAGAAAAAAAAATTAAAAAAAAATGTTTCAAAAAAAATTTCAAAATAAATTTTTAAAAAATTTCGAAAAAAAAACAAAACAAAAATTCTAAAAAAAATCAAAAAAAAAAATTTCAAAAATAAAATTCGAAAACAAATTTCAAAAAAAAATTTCGAAAAAAAATTTTCAAAAAAAAAATTTCATAAAGAAAATTTAAAAAAAATTCAAAAAAAACTTCCAAAAAAAAATAAAAAGAAAATTCAAAAAAAATTTAAAACGAAAATTTTTCGAAAAAAATTTCAAAAAAAAAATTCAAAAAAAAATTGAATAAAATTTAAAAAAAACGAAAAAAATAAAAATTAGAAAAAAAATTATAAAGAAAATTTAGAAAAAAAAATTTCAAAAAAAAAATTTCAAAAAAAAAATTTTCAAAAAATTTCAAAAAAAAAAATTTAAAAAAAAAAATAAAAAATAAATTAAAAAAATTTCAAAAAATAATTTAAAACAAAATTCAAAAAAAATTTCAAAAAAAAAATTCGAAAAAAAATAAAAAAAAATTAAAAAAAAAACGAAAAAAAATAAAAAAAATTAGAAAAAAAATAATAAAAAAAATTTAGAAAAAAAAAATTTAAAAAAAATTTTCAAAAAATTTCAAAAAAAAATTAAAAAAAAAATTTTTGAAATATTTCAAAAAAAAATTTTCAAAAAAATTCAAAAAAAATTTAAAACGAAAATTTTTCGAAAAAAAATTAAAAAAAAAAAATTCGAAAAAAAATTTTAAAAAAATTTAAAAAAAACTAAAAAAATAAAAAAAAAATTTAAAAAAAATTATAAAAAAAATTTCGAAAAAAAATTTCGAAAAAAAAATTTTCAAAAAAAAAAATTTCAAAAAAATTTTCGAAAAAAAAATTGAAAAAAAAAATTTCAAAATAAAAATTCGAAAAAAAATTTGAAAAAAATAAAAAAAAAATTAGAAAAAAAATTTAGAAAAAAAAATTAAAAAAAAAAGTTTCAAAAAAAATTTCAAAATAAATTTTAAAAAAATTTCGAAAAAAAACAAAACAAAAATTCTAAAAAAAAATCAAAAAAAAATTTTCAGAAAAAAATTTTAAAAAAAAATTTAAAAAAAATTTCAAATAGAAAATTAAAAAAAATTCAAAAAAACCCAAAAAAAAAATTTAAAAAAAAATTCAAAAAAAAAATTAGAACGGAAATTTTTCGAAAAAAAATTTCAAAAAAAAAATTCGAAAAAAAATTTTAAAAAAATTTAAAAAAAAACGAAAAAAAAAATTTAAAAAAAAATTATTAAAAAAATTTCGAAAAAAAAATTTTCAAAAAAAAAATTTCAAAAAAATTTTCGAAAAAAAAAATTGAAAAAAAAAATTTAAAAAAAATTTTTTTTTTAATTTTTAATTTTTTAAAATTTTTTCTGAAAAATTTTTTTTTTTGAATTTTTTTTTTTTAATTTTTTTTGGAAATTTTTTCTGTATTTTTTTTCGAAATTTTTTAAAAATTTTTTTAAAATTTTTTTTAAAATATTTTTTAGATATTTTTTTTAATTTTTTTTTTCAATTTTTTTTTCGAAAATTTTTTTAAAATTTTTTTTTAAATTATTTTCTACTTTTTTTCGTTTTTTAAAAATTTTTTTAAATTTTTTTTCGAATTTTAAAAAAATTTAAAAAAAAATCTAAAAAATATTTTGAAAAAAATTTTTAAAAATTTTTTAAAAAATTTCAAAAAAAATACAGAAAAAATTTCCAAAAAAAAATTTAAAAAAAAAATTCAAAAAAAATGTTTTCAGAAAAAATTTTAAAAAATTAAAAATTGAAAAAAAATTTTTTTTAGATTTTTTTTTTTCAATTTTTTTTTTCGAAAATTTTTTTGAAATTTTTTTTTTGAAAATTTTTTTTTCGAAATTTTTTTTATAATTTTTTTTTAATTTTTTTTTTCGTTTTTTTTAAATTTTTTTGAAATTTTTTTTCGAAAAATTTCCGTTCTTATTTTTTTTTTGAATTTTTTTTTAAATTTTTTTTTTTGGGTTTTTTTGAATTTTTTTTAATTTTCTATTTGAAATTTTTTTTTAAAATTTTTTTCTGAAAATTTTTTTTGATTTTTTTTTTAGAATTTTTGTTTTGTTTTTTTTCGAAATTTTTTTAAAATTTATTTTGAAATTTTTTTTGAAACTTTTTTTTTAAATTTTTTTTTCTAAATTTTTTCTGTATTTTTTTTGAAATTTTTTAAAAAAATTTTTAAAATTTTTTTAAAAATATTTTTTAGATTTTTTCTTAAATTTTTTTTTTCAATTTTTTTTTTTCGAAAATTTTTTTATAATTTTTTTTTAAATTATTTTTTATTTTTTTTCGTTTTTTTAAATTTTTTTTAAATTTTTTTTTCGAATTTTAAAAAAATTTAAAAAAAAAATTCAAAAAAATTTTCGAAAAAAAAAATTGAAAAAAAAAATTTAAAAAAAAATCTAAAAAATATTTTTAAAAAATTTCAAAAAAAATACAGAAAAAATTTCAAAAAAAAATTTAAAAAAATAATTTTCAACAAAAAATTAAAAAAAAAAAATTTTAAAAAATGAAAAATTTCAAAAAAAATTTCAAAAAAAAATTTTCAAAAAGAAAATTCGAAAACAAATTTCAAAAAAAAATTTCGAAAAAAAATTTTCGAAAAAAAAATTTTCGAAAAAAAAATTTTCAAAAAAAGAAATTTTCAAAAAAGAAATTTAAAAAAAAATTCAAAATGAAAATTTTAAAAAAGATTTCAAAAAAAACTTCCAAAAAAAAATTTAAAAAAAAATTTCAAAACGAAAATTTTTCGAAAAAAAATTTCAAAAAAAAAATCGAAAAAAAATTTGAAAAAAATAAAAAAAAATTAGAAAAAAAAATTTAAAAAAAATGTTTCAAAAAAAATTTCAAAATAAATTTTTAAAAAATTTCGAAAAAAAAACAAAACAAAAATTCTAAAAATAAATCAAAAAAAAATTTTCAAAAATAAAATTCGAAAACAAATTTCAAAAAAAAATTTCGAAAAAAAATTTTCAAAAAAAAAATTTTCAAAAAAAAATTTAAAAAAAATTTCATAAAGAAAATTTTAAAAAAATTCAAAAAAAACTTCCAAAAAAAAAATAAAAAGAAAATTCAAAAAAAATTTAAAACGAAAATTTTTCGAAAAAAAATTTCAAAAAAAAAATTCAAAAAAAAATTGAAAAAATTTTTAAAAAAACGAAAAAAATAAAAATTAGAAAAAAAATTATAAAGAAAATTTACAAAAAAAAAATTCAAAAAAAAAATTTCAAAAAAAAAATTTTCAAAAAATTTCAAAAAAAAAAAATTTAAAAAAAAAATTAAAAAAATTTTAAAAAAAATTCAAAAAAAATTTCAAAAAAAAAATTCGAAAAAAAATTTAAAAAAAATTTAAAAAAAACGAAAAAAAATAAAAAAAATTAGAAAAAAAATAATAAAAAAAATTTAGAAAAAAAAATTTAAAAAAAAATTTTGAAAAAAAAAAATTTCAAAAAAAAATTTAAAAAAAATTTTTTGAAATATTTCAAAAAAAAAATTTCAAAAAAATTCAAAAAAAATTTAAAACGAAAATTTTTCGAAAAAAAATTTAAAAAAAAAAATTCGAAAAAAAATTTTAAAAAAATTTAAAAAAAACTAAAAAAATAAAAAAAAAATTTAAAAAAAATTATAAAAAAAATTTCGAAAAAAAATTTCGAAAAAAAAATTTTCAAAAAAAAAAATTTCAAAAAAATTTTCGAAAAAAAAATTGAAAAAAAAATTTCAAAATAAAAATTCGAAAAAAAAATTGAAAAAAATAAAAAAAAAATTAGAAAAAAAATTTAGAAAAAAAAATTTAAAAAATAAGTTTCAAAAAAAATTTCAAAATAAATTTTAAAAAAATTTCGAAAAAAAACAAAACAAAATTTCTAAAAAAAAATCAAAAAAAAATTTTCAGAAAAAAATTTTAAAAAAAAATTTAAAAAAAATTTCAAATAGAAAATTTAAAAAAATTCAAAAAAACCCAAAAAAAAAATTTAAAAAAAAATTCAAAAAAAAAATTAGAACGGAAATTTTTCGAAAAAAAATTTCAAAAAAAAAATTCGAAAAAAAATTTTAAAAAAATTTAAGAAAAACGAAAAAAAAAATTTAAAAAAAATTATTAAAAAAATTTCGAAAAAAAAATTTTCAAAAAAAAAATTTCAAAAAAATTTTCGAAAAAAAAAATTGAAAAAAAATTTTTAAAAAAATCTAAAAAAAATTTTTTTTTAATTTTTAATTTTTTAAAATTTTTTCTGAAAAATTTTTTTTTTGAATTTTTTTTTTTAATTTTTTTTAGAAATTTTTTCTGTATTTTTTTTTGAAATTTTTTAAAAAAATTTTTAAATTTTTTTTTTAATATTTTTTAGATTTTTTTTTTCAATTTTTTTTTTCAATTTTTTTTTTCGAAAATTTTTTTATAATTTTTTTTAAAATTATTTTTTATTTTTTTTCGTTTTTTAAAATTTTTTTTAAATTTTTTTTTCAAATTTTAAAAAAATAAAAAATAAATTAAAAAAATTTCAAAAAATAATTTAAAACAAAATTCAAAAAAAATTTCAAAAAAAAAATTCGAAAAAAAATAAAAAAAAATTAAAAAAAAAACGAAAAAAAATAAAAAAAATTAGAAAAAAAATAATAAAAAAAATTTAGAAAAAAAAAATTTAAAAAAAATTTTCAAAAAATTTCAAAAAAAAATTTAAAAAAAAATTTTTGAAATATTTCAAAAAAAAATTTTCAAAAAAATTCAAAAAAAATTTAAAACGAAAATTTTTCGAAAAAAAATTAAAAAAAAAAAATTCGAAAAAAAATTTTAAAAAAATTTAAAAAAAACTAAAAAAATAAAAAAAAAATTTAAAAAAAATTATAAAAAAAATTTCGAAAAAAAATTTCGAAAAAAAAATTTTCAAAAAAAAAAATTTCAAAAAAATTTTCGAAAAAAAAATTGAAAAAAAAAATTTCAAAATAAAAATTCGAAAAAAAATTTGAAAAAAATAAAAAAAAAATTAGAAAAAAAATTTAGAAAAAAAAATTAAAAAAAAAAGTTTCAAAAAAAATTTCAAAATAAATTTTAAAAAAATTTCGAAAAAAAACAAAACAAAAATTCTAAAAAAAAATCAAAAAAAAATTTTCAGAAAAAAATTTAAAAAAAAAATTTAAAAAAAATTTCAAATAGAAAATTAAAAAAAATTCAAAAAAACCCAAAAAAAAAATTTAAAAAAAAATTCAAAAAAAAAATTAGAACGGAAATTTTTCGAAAAAAAATTTCAAAAAAAAAATTCGAAAAAAAATTTTAAAAAAATTTAAAAAAAAACGAAAAAAAAAATTTAAAAAAAAATTATTAAAAAAATTTCGAAAAAAAAATTTTCAAAAAAAAAATTTCAAAAAAATTTTCGAAAAAAAAAATTGAAAAAAAAAATTTAAAAAAAATTTTTTTTTTAATTTTTAATTTTTTAAAATTTTTTCTGAAAAATTTTTTTTTTTGAATTTTTTTTTTTTAATTTTTTTTGGAAATTTTTTCTGTATTTTTTTTCGAAATTTTTTAAAAATTTTTTTAAAATTTTTTTTAAAATATTTTTTAGATATTTTTTTTAATTTTTTTTTTCAATTTTTTTTTCGAAAATTTTTTTAAAATTTTTTTTTAAATTATTTTCTACTTTTTTTCGTTTTTTAAAAATTTTTTTAAATTTTTTTTCGAATTTTAAAAAAATTTAAAAAAAAATCTAAAAAATATTTTGAAAAAAATTTTTAAAAATTTTTTAAAAAATTTCAAAAAAAATACAGAAAAAATTTCCAAAAAAAAATTTAAAAAAAAAATTCAAAAAAAATGTTTTCAGAAAAAATTTTAAAAAATTAAAAATTGAAAAAAAATTTTTTTTAGATTTTTTTTTTTCAATTTTTTTTTTCGAAAATTTTTTTGAAATTTTTTTTTTGAAAATTTTTTTTTCGAAATTTTTTTTATAATTTTTTTTTAATTTTTTTTTTCGTTTTTTTTTAAATTTTTTTGAAATTTTTTTTCGAAAAATTTCGGTTCTTATTTTTTTTTTGAATTTTTTTTTAAATTTTTTTTTTTGGGTTTTTTTGAATTTTTTTTAATTTTCTATTTGAAATTTTTTTTTAAAATTTTTTTCTGAAAATTTTTTTTGATTTTTTTTTTAGAATTTTTGTTTTGTTTTTTTTCGAAATTTTTTTAAAATTTATTTTGAAATTTTTTTTGAAACTTTTTTTTTAAATTTTTTTTTCTAAATTTTTTCTGTATTTTTTTTGAAATTTTTTAAAAAAATTTTTAAAATTTTTTTAAAAATATTTTTTAGATTTTTTCTTAAATTTTTTTTTTCAATTTTTTTTTTTCGAAAATTTTTTTATAATTTTTTTTTAAATTATTTTTTATTTTTTTTCGTTTTTTTAAATTTTTTTTAAATTTTTTTTTCGAATTTTAAAAAAATTTAAAAAAAAAATTCAAAAAAATTTTCGAAAAAAAAAATTGAAAAAAAAAATTTAAAAAAAAATCTAAAAAATATTTTTAAAAAATTTCAAAAAAAATACAGAAAAAATTTCAAAAAAAAATTTAAAAAAATAATTTTCAACAAAAAATTAAAAAAAAAAAATTTTAAAAAATGAAAAATTTCAAAAAAAATTTCAAAAAAAAATTTTCAAAAAGAAAATTCGAAAACAAATTTCAAAAAAAAATTTCGAAAAAAAATTTTCGAAAAAAAAATTTTCGAAAAAAAAATTTTCAAAAAAAGAAATTTTCAAAAAAGAAATTTAAAAAAAAATTCAAAATGAAAATTTTAAAAAAGATTTCAAAAAAAACTTCCAAAAAAAAATTTAAAAAAAAATTTCAAAACGAAAATTTTTCGAAAAAAAATTTCAAAAAAAAAATCGAAAAAAAATTTGAAAAAAATAAAAAAAAATTAGAAAAAAAAATTTAAAAAAAATGTTTCAAAAAAAATTTCAAAATAAATTTTTAAAAAATTTCGAAAAAAAAACAAAACAAAAATTCTAAAAATAAATCAAAAAAAAATTTTCAAAAATAAAATTCGAAAACAAATTTCAAAAAAAAATTTCGAAAAAAAATTTTCAAAAAAAAAATTTTCAAAAAAAAATTTAAAAAAAATTTCATAAAGAAAATTTTAAAAAAATTCAAAAAAAACTTCCAAAAAAAAAATAAAAAGAAAATTCAAAAAAAATTTAAAACGAAAATTTTTCGAAAAAAAATTTCAAAAAAAAAATTCAAAAAAAAATTGAAAAAATTTTTAAAAAAACGAAAAAAATAAAAATTAGAAAAAAAATTATAAAGAAAATTTACAAAAAAAAAATTCAAAAAAAAAATTTCAAAAAAAAAATTTTCAAAAAATTTCAAAAAAAAAAAATTTAAAAAAAAAATTAAAAAAATTTTAAAAAAAATTCAAAAAAAATTTCAAAAAAAAAATTCGAAAAAAAATTTAAAAAAAATTTAAAAAAAACGAAAAAAAATAAAAAAAATTAGAAAAAAAATAATAAAAAAAATTTAGAAAAAAAAATTTAAAAAAAAATTTTGAAAAAAAAAAATTTCAAAAAAAAATTTAAAAAAAATTTTTTGAAATATTTCAAAAAAAAAATTTCAAAAAAATTCAAAAAAAATTTAAAACGAAAATTTTTCGAAAAAAAATTTAAAAAAAAAAATTCGAAAAAAAATTTTAAAAAAATTTAAAAAAAACTAAAAAAATAAAAAAAAAATTTAAAAAAAATTATAAAAAAAATTTCGAAAAAAAATTTCGAAAAAAAAATTTTCAAAAAAAAAAATTTCAAAAAAATTTTCGAAAAAAAAATTGAAAAAAAAATTTCAAAATAAAAATTCGAAAAAAAAATTGAAAAAAATAAAAAAAAAATTAGAAAAAAAATTTAGAAAAAAAAATTTAAAAAATAAGTTTCAAAAAAAATTTCAAAATAAATTTTAAAAAAATTTCGAAAAAAAACAAAACAAAATTTCTAAAAAAAAATCAAAAAAAAATTTTCAGAAAAAAATTTTAAAAAAAAATTTAAAAAAAATTTCAAATAGAAAATTTAAAAAAATTCAAAAAAACCCAAAAAAAAAATTTAAAAAAAAATTCAAAAAAAAAATTAGAACGGAAATTTTTCGAAAAAAAATTTCAAAAAAAAAATTCGAAAAAAAATTTTAAAAAAATTTAAGAAAAACGAAAAAAAAAATTTAAAAAAAATTATTAAAAAAATTTCGAAAAAAAAATTTTCAAAAAAAAAATTTCAAAAAAATTTTCGAAAAAAAAAATTGAAAAAAAATTTTTAAAAAAATCTAAAAAAAATTTTTTTTTAATTTTTAATTTTTTAAAATTTTTTCTGAAAAATTTTTTTTTTGAATTTTTTTTTTTAATTTTTTTTAGAAATTTTTTCTGTATTTTTTTTTGAAATTTTTTAAAAAAATTTTTAAATTTTTTTTTTAATATTTTTTAGATTTTTTTTTTCAATTTTTTTTTTCAATTTTTTTTTTCGAAAATTTTTTTATAATTTTTTTTAAAATTATTTTTTATTTTTTTTCGTTTTTTAAAATTTTTTTTAAATTTTTTTTTCAAATTTTAAAAAAATAAAAAAAAAAATCTAAAAAATATTTTTAAAAAAATTTTAAAAAATTTTTTAAAAAATTTCAAAAAAAAATACAGAAAAACTTTCCAAAAAAAAATTTAAAAAAAAATTCAAAAAAAAATGTTTTCAGAAAAAATTTAAAAAAATTAAAAATTAAAAAAAAATTTTTTTTAGATTTTTTTTTAAATTTTTTTTTTCAATTTTTTTTTTCGAAAATTTTTTTGAAATTTTTTTTTTGAAAATTTTTTTAATAATTTTTTTTTAAATTTTTTTTCGTTTTTTTAAATTTTTTTTTCGAATTTTTTTTTTGAAATTTTTTTTCGAAAAATTTCCGTTCTAATTTTTTTTTTGAATTTTTTTTTAAATTTTTTTTTTGGTTTTTTTTGAATTTTTTTTAATTTTCTATTTGAAATTTTTTTAAATTTTTTTTTTAAATTTTTTTCTGAAAATTTTTTTTTGATTTTTTTTAGAATTTTTGTTTTGTTTTTTTTCGAAATTTTTTAAAATTTATTTTGAATTTTTTTTTGAAACTTTTTTTTAAAATTTTTTTTTTTCTAAATTTTTTTTCTAATTTTTTTTTTATTTTTTTCAAATTTTTTTTCGAGTTTTTATTTTGAAAATTTTTTTTTCAATTTTTTTTTCGAAAATTTTTTTGAAATTTTTTTTTTGAAAATTTTTTTTTCGAAATTTTTTTTCGAAATTTTTTTTATAATTTTTTTTAATTTTTTTTTTTATTTTTTTAGTTTTTTTTAAATTTTTTTAAAATTTTTTTTCGAATTTTTTTTTTAAAATTTTTTTTCGAAAAATTTTCGTTTTAAATTTTTTTTGAATTTTTTTGAAAATTTTTTTTTGAAATTTTTCAAAAATTTTTTTTCAAATTTTTTTTTGAAATTTTTTGAAAATTTTTTTTTAAATTTTTTTTTCTAAATTTTTTTTATTATTTTTTTTCTAATTTTTTTTATTTTTTTTCGTTTTTTTTAAATTTTTTTTTAATTTTTTTTCGAATTTTTTTTTTGAAATTTTTTTTGAATTTTTTTTTAAATTTTTTTTTGAAATTTTTTTAATTTTTTTTTTTATTTTTTTTTTAAATTTTTTTTTTTGAAATTTTTTGAAAATTTTTTTTTTGAAATTTTTTTTTTGAAATTTTTTTTGAATTTTTTTTTGAATTTTTTTTTTAAATTTTTTTTCTGGAAATTTTTTCTGTATTTTTTTTGAAATTTTTTTAAAAAATTTTTAAAATTTTTTAAAAATATTTTTTCGATTTTTTTTTTCAATTTTTTTTGCGAAAATTTTTTTGAAATTTTTTTTTGAAACTTTTTTTAAAAAAAAAATGTTTCAAAAAAAATTTCAAAATAAATTTTAAAAAAATTTCGAAAAAAAAAACAAAACGAAAATTCTAAAAAAAAAATCAAAAAAAAATTTTCAAAAATAAAATTCGAAAACAAATTTCAAAAAAAAATTTCGAAAAAAAAATTTTCAAAATAAAAATTTTCAAAAAAAAAATTCGAAAAAAACTTTTTAAAAAAACGAAAAAAAATTAAAAAAAAATTTCGAAAAAAAAAATTCAAAAAAAAAATTTAAAAATTTTTTTTAAAAAATTTCAAAAAAAAAATTCGAAAAAAAATTAAAAAAAAATTAAAAAAAAAACGAAAAAAAATAAAAAAAAATTAGAAAAAAAATAATAAAAAAAATTTAGAAAAAAAAATTTAGAAAAAAAAATTTAAAAAAAATTTTCAAAAAATTTCAAAAAAAAATTTTAAAAAAAATTTTTGAAAAATTTCAAAAAAAAATTTTTAAAAAAATTCAAAAAAAATTTAAAACGAAAATTTTTCGAAAAAAAATTTAAAAAAAAATTCGAAAAAAAATTTAAAAAAAACTAAAAAAAATAAAAAAAAATAAAAAAAAATTATAAAAAAAATTTCGAAAAAAAATTTCGAAAAAAAAATTTTCAAAAAAAAAAATTCAAAAAAATTTTCGAAAAAAAAAATTGAAAAAAAAAATTTCAAAAAAAAAGTTCGAAAAAAAATTTGAAAAAAATAAAAAAAAATTAGAAAAAAATTTAGAAAAAAAAATTAAAAAAAAAAGTTTCAAAAAAAATTTCAAAATAAATTTTAAAAAAATTTCGAAAAAAAAACAAAACAAAAATTCTAAAAAAAAAATCAAAAAAAAATTTTCAGAAAAAAATTAAAAAAAAAAATTTGAAAAAAATTTCAAAAAGAAAATTAGAAAAAATTCAAAAAAACTTCCAAAAAAAATTTAAAAAAAAATCAAAAAAAAATTTAGAACGGAAATTTTTCGAAAAAAAATTTCAAAAAAAAAATTCGAAAAAAAATTTTAAAAAAATTAAAAAAAAACGAAAAAAAAAAATTAAAAAAAAAATTATTAAAAAAATTTCGAAAAAAAAATTTTCAAAAAAAAAAATTTCAAAATAATTTTCGAAAAAAAAAATTGAAAAAAAAAATTAAAAAAAAAATCTAAAGAAAAATTTTTTTATTAATTTTCAATTTTTTTAAATTTTTTCTGAAAAAATTTTTTTTTGAATTTTTTTTTTAAATTTTTTTTTGGAAATTTTTTTAAAATTCGAAAAAAAAAATTAAAAAAAATTTAAAAAAACGAAAAAAAATAAAAAATAATTAAAAAAAAAATTATAAAAGAATTTTCGAAAAAAAAAATTTAAAAAAAAATCTAAAAAATATTTTTAAAAAAATTTTAAAAATTTTTTTAAAAAATTTCAAAAAAAAATACAGAAAAAATTTCCAAAAAAAAATTTAAAAAAAAAATTCAAAAAAAAATTTTTTCAGAAAAAATTTTAAAAAATTGAAAATTAAAAAAAAAATTTTTCTTTAGATTTTTTTTTTAATTTTTTTTTTCAATTTTTTTTTTCGAAAATTATTTTGAAATTTTTTTTTTTGAAAATTTTTTTTTCGAAATTTTTTTAATAATTTTTTTTTTAATTTTTTTTTTTCGTTTTTTTTTAAATTTTTTAAAATTTTTTTTCGAATTTTTTTTTTGAAATTTTTTTTCGAAAAATTTCCGTTCTAAATTTTTTTTTGATTTTTTTTAAAATTTTTTTTGGAAGTTTTTTTGAATTTTTTCTAATTTTCTTTTTGAAATTTTTTTCAAATTTTTTTTTTTTATTTTTTTCTGAAAATTTTTTTTTGATTTTTTTTTTAGAATTTTTGTTTTGTTTTTTTTTCGAAATTTTTTTAAAATTTATTTTGAAATTTTTTTTGAAACTTTTTTTTAAAATTTTTTTTTCTAAATTTTTTTCTAATTTTTTTTTATTTTTTGCAAATTTTTTTTCGAACTTTTTTTTTGAAATTTTTTTTTTTCAATTTTTTTTTTCGAAAATTTTTTTGAATTTTTTTTTTTTGAAAATTTTTTTTTCGAAATTTTTTTTCGAAATTTTTTTTATAATTTTTTTTTTATTTTTTTTTATTTTTTTTAGTTTTTTTAAAATTTTTTTTCGAATTTTTTTTTTAATTTTTTTTCGAAAAATTTTCGTTTTAAATTTTTTTTGAATTTTTTTAAAAATTTTTTTTTGAAATTTTTCAAAAATTTTTTTTTAAAATTTTTTTTTGAAATTTTTTGAAAATTTTTTTTAAATTTTTTTTTCTAATTTTTTTTTTCTAAATTTTTTTTATTATTTTTTTTCTAATTTTTTTTTATTTTTTTTCGTTTTTTTTTTAATTTTTTTTAAATTTTTTTTCGAATTTTTTTTTTGAAATTTTTTAAAAAAATTTTTTAAATTTTTTTTTTGAATTTTTTTTTTCGAAATTTTTTTTTAATTTTTTTTCGTTTTTTTTTTTTGAAAATTTTTATTTTGAAAATTTTTTTTTCGAAATTTTTTTTTAAATTTTTTTTTGGAAATTTTTTCTGTATTTTTTTTTGAAATTTTTTAAAAAAATTTTTTAAATTTTTTTAAAAATATTTTTTAGATTTTTTTTTAAATTTTTTTTTTTAAATTTTTTTTTTCGAAAATTCTTTTATAATTTTTTTTTAAATTATTTTTTATTTTTTTTCGTTTTTTTAAATTTTTTTTAATTTTTTTTTTCGAATTTTAAAAAAATTTAAAAAAAAAAATTTCAAAAAAATTTTCGAAAAAAAAAATTGAAAAAAAAATTTAAAAAAAAATCTAAAAAATATTTTTAAAAAATTTCAAAAAAAATACAGAAAAAATTTCAAAAAAAAATTTAAAAAAATAATTTTCAACAAAAAATTAAAAAAAAAAATTTAAAAAAATGAAAAATTTTAAAAAAAATTTCAAAAAGAAAATTCGAAAACAAATTTCAAAAAAAATTTTCGAAAAAAAAATTTTCGAAAAAAAAATTTTCGAAAAAAAAATTTTCGAAAAAAAAATTTTCAAAAAAAGAAATTTTCAAAAAAGAAATTTAAAAAAAAAATCAAAATGAAAATTTTAAAAAAGATTTCAAAAAAAACTTCCAAAAAAAAATTTTAAAAAAAAATTTAAGAAAAAAATTTCAAAACGAAAATTTTTCGAAAAAAAATTTAAAAAAAAAAATTCGAAAAAAAAATTGAAAAAAATAAAAAAAAATTAGAAAAAAAAATTTAAAAAAAATGTTTCAAAAAAAATTTCAAAATAAATTTTTAAAAAATTTCGAAAAAAAAACAAAACAAAAATTCTAAAAAAAATCAAAAAAAAAATTTTCAAAAATAAAATTCGAAAACAAATTTCAAAAAAAAATTTCGAAAAAAAATTTTCAAAAAAAAAATTTTCAAAAAAAAATTAAAAAAAAATTTCATAAAGAAAATTTAAAAAAAATTCAAAAAAAACTTCAAAAAAAAAATAAAAAGAAAATTCAAAAAAAATTTAAAACGAAAATTTTTCGAAAAAAATTTCAAAAAAAAAATTCAAAAAAAAATTGAATAAAATTTAAAAAAAACGAAAAAAATAAAAATTAGAAAAAAAATTATAAAGAAAATTTAGAAAAAAAAATTTCAAAAAAAAAATTTCAAAAAAAAAATTTTCAAAAAATTTCAAAAAAAAAAATTTAAAAAAAAAATAAAAAATAAATTAAAAAAATTTCAAAAAATAATTTTAAAAAAAATTCAAAAAAAATTTCAAAAAAAAAATTCGAAAAAAAATAAAAAAAAATTAAAAAAAAACGAAAAAAAATTAAAAAAATTAGAAAAAAAATAATAAAAAAAATTTAGAAAAAAAAAATTAAAAAAAAATTTTCAAAAAAAAAATTTTCAAAAAATTTCAAAAAAAAATTAAAAAAAAATTTTTTGAAATATTTCAAAAAAAAAATTTCAAAAAAATTCAAAAAAAATTTAAAACGAAAATTTTTCGAAAAAAAATTTAAAAAAAAAATTCGAAAAAAAATTTTAAAAAAATTTAAAAAAAACTAAAAAAATAAAAAAAAAATTTAAAAAAAATTATAAAAAAAATTTCGAAAAAAAATTTCGAAAAAAAAATTTTCAAAAAAAAAAATTTCAAAAAAATTTTCGAAAAAAAAATTGAAAAAAAAAATTTCAAAATAAAAATTCGAAAAAAAATTTGAAAAAAATAAAAAAAAAATTAGAAAAAAAATTTAGAAAAAAAAATTTAAAAAAAAAGTTTCAAAAAAAATTTCAAAATAAATTTTAAAAAAATTTCGAAAAAAAACAAAACAAAAATTCTAAAAAAAAATCAAAAAAAAATTTTCAGAAAAAAATTTAAAAAAAAAATTTAAAAAAAATTTCAAATAGAAAATTAAAAAAAATTCAAAAAAACCCAAAAAAAAAATTTAAAAAAAAATTCAAAAAAAAATTAGAACGGAAATTTTTCGAAAAAAAATTTCAAAAAAAAAATTCGAAAAAAAATTTTAAAAAAATTTTAAAAAAACGAAAAAAAAAATTAAAAAAAAATTATTAAAAAAATTTCGAAAAAAAAATTTTCAAAAAAAAAATTTCAAAAAAATTTTCGAAAAAAAAAATTGAAAAAAAAATTTAAAAAAATTTTTTTTTTAATTTTCAATTTTTTTAAATTTTTTCTGAAAAAATTTTTTTTTTAATTTTTTTTTTTAATTTTTTTTTGGAAATTTTTTCTGTATTTTTTTTTGAAATTTTTTAAAAAAATTTTTAAAATTTTTTTAAAAATATTTTTTAGATTTTTTTTTAAATTTTTTTTTTTAAATTTTTTTTTTCGAAAATTCTTTTATAATTTTTTTTTTAATTATTTTTTATTTTTTTTCGTTTTTTTAAATTTTTTTAAATTTTTTTTTTCGAATTTTAAAAAAATTTAAAAAAAAAAATTTCAAAAAAATTTTCGAAAAAAAAAATTGAAAAAAAAAATTTAAAAAAAAATCTAAAAAATATTTTTAAAAAATTTCAAAAAAAATACAGAAAAAATTTCGAAAAAAAATTTAAAAAAATAATTTTCAACAAAAAATTAAAAAAAAAAAAATTTTAAAAAATGAAAAATTTAAAAAAAAATTTCAAAAAGAAAATTCGAAAACAAATTTCAAAAAAAATTTTCGAAAAAAAAATTTTCGAAAAAAAAATTTTCGAAAAAAAAATTTTCAAAAAAAGAAATTTTCAAAAAGAAATTTAAAAAAAAAATCAAAATGAAAATTTTAAAAAAGATTTAAAAAAAAACTCCAAAAAAAAAATTAAAAAAAAAAATTTAAAAAAAAGATTTCAAAACGAAAATTTTTCGAAAAAAAATTTCAAAAAAAAATTCGAAAAAAAAATTGAAAAAAATAAAAAAAATTAGAAAAAAAAATTTTAAAAAAATGTTTCAAAAAAAATTTCAAAATAAATTTTTAAAAAATTTCGAAAAAAAAACAAAACAAAAATTCTAAAAAAAATCAAAAAAAATTTTTCAAAAATAAAATTCGAAAACAAATTTCAAAAAAAAATTTCGAAAAAAAATTTTCAAAAAAAAAATTTTCAAAAAAAAATTAAAAAAAAATTTCATAAAGAAAATTTAAAAAAAATTCAAAAAAAACTTCCAAAAAAAAATAAAAAGAAAATTCAAAAAAAATTTAAAACGAAAATTTTTCGAAAAAAATTTCAAAAAAAAAATTCAAAAAAAAATTGAATAAAATTTAAAAAAAACGAAAAAAATAAAAATTAGAAAAAAAATTATAAAGAAAATTTAGAAAAAAAAATTTCAAAAAAAAAATTTCAAAAAAAAAATTTTCAAAAAATTTCAAAAAAAAAATTAAAAAAAAAAAATAAAAAATAAATTAAAAAAATTTCAAAAAATAATTTTAAAAAAAATTCAAAAAAAATTTCAAAAAAAAAATTCGAAAAAAAATAAAAAAAAATTAAAAAAAAAACGAAAAAAAATTAAAAAAATTAGAAAAAAAATAATAAAAAAAATTTAGAAAAAAAAAATTAAAAAAAATTTTTCAAAAAAAAAATTTTCAAAAAATTTCAAAAAAAAATTTAAAAAAAAATTTTTGAAATATTTCAAAAAAAAATTTTCAAAAAAATTCAAAAAAAATTTAAAACGAAAATTTTTCGAAAAAAAATTAAAAAAAAAAATTCGAAAAAAAATTTTAAAAAAATTTAAAAAAAACTAAAAAAATAAAAAAAAAATTTAAAAAAATTATAAAAAAAATTTCGAAAAAAAATTTCGAAAAAAAAATTTTCAAAAAAAAAAATTTCAAAAAAATTTTCGAAAAAAAAATTGAAAAAAAAAATTTCAAAATAAAAATTCGAAAAAAAATTTGAAAAAAATAAAAAAAAAATTAGAAAAAAAATTTAGAAAAAAAAATTTAAAAAAAAAGTTTCAAAAAAAATTTCAAAATAAATTTTAAAAAAATTTCGAAAAAAAACAAAACAAAAATTCTAAAAAAAAATCAAAAAAAAATTTTCAGAAAAAAATTTAAAAAAAAAATTTAAAAAAAATTTCAAATAGAAAATTAAAAAAAATTCAAAAAAACCCAAAAAAAAAATTTAAAAAAAAATTCAAAAAAAAATTAGAACGGAAATTTTTCGAAAAAAAATTTCAAAAAAAAAATTCGAAAAAAAATTTTAAAAAAATTTTAAAAAAACGAAAAAAAAAATTTAAAAAAAATTATTAAAAAAATTTCGAAAAAAAAATTTTCAAAAAAAAAATTTCAAAAAAATTTTCGAAAAAAAAAATTGAAAAAAAAAATTTAAAAAAAAATTTTTTTTAATTTTTAATTTTTTAAAATTTTTTCTGAAAAATTTTTTTTTTGAATTTTTTTTTTTAAATTTTTTTTGGAAATTTTTTCTGTATTTTTTTTCGAAATTTTTTAAAAATTTTTTTAAAATTTTTTTAAAAATATTTTTTAGATATTTTTTTAAATTTTTTTTTTCAATTTTTTTTTCGAAAATTTTTTTATAATTTTTTTTAAAATTATTTTTTACTTTTTTTCGTTTTTTAAAAATTTTTTTAAATTTTTTTTCGAATTTTAAAAAAATTAAAAAAAAAATCTAAAAAATATTTTGAAAAAAATTTTTAAAAATTTTTTAAAAAATTTCAAAAAAAATACAGAAAAAATTTCCAAAAAAAAATTTAAAAAAAAAATTCAAAAAAAATGTTTTCAGAAAAAATTTAAAAAAATTAAAAATTGAAAAAAAATTTTTTTTAGATTTTTTTTTTTTCAATTTTTTTTTTCGAAAATTTTTTTGAAATTTTTTTTTTGAAAATTTTTTTTTCGAAATTTTTTTTATAATTTTTTTTTAATTTTTTTTTTTCGTTTTTTTTAAATTTTTTTGAAATTTTTTTTCGAAAAATTTCCGTTCTTATTTTTTTTTTGAATTTTTTTTTAAATTTTTTTTTTTGGGTTTTTTTGAATTTTTTTTAATTTTCTATTTGAAATTTTTTTTTAAAATTTTTTTCTGAAAATTTTTTTTGATTTTTTTTTTAGAATTTTTGTTTTGTTTTTTTTCGAAATTTTTTTAAAATTTATTTTGAAATTTTTTTTGAAACTTTTTTTTTGAATTTTTTTTTCTAAATTTTTTCTGTATTTTTTTTGAAATTTTTTAAAAAAATTTTTAAAATTTTTTTAAAAATATTTTTTAGATTTTTTTTTAAATTTTTTTTTTCAATTTTTTTTTTTCGAAAATTTTTTTATAATTTTTTTTAAAATTATTTTTTATTTTTTTTCGTTTTTTTAAATTTTTTTTAAATTTTTTTTTCGAATTTTAAAAAAATTAAAAAAAAAAATTCAAAAAAATTTTCGAAAAAAAAAATTGAAAAAAAAAATTTAAAAAAAAATCTAAAAAATATTTTTAAAAAATTTCAAAAAAAATACAGAAAAAATTTCAAAAAAAAATTTAAAAAAATAATTTTCAACAAAAAATTTAAAAAAAAAAATTTTAAAAAATGAAAAATTTAAAAAAAAAATTCAAAAAAAAATTTTCAAAAAGAAAATTCGAAAACAAATTTCAAAAAAAAAATTCGAAAAAAAATTTTCGAAAAAAAAATTTTCGAAAAAAAAATTTTCAAAAAAAGAAATTTTCAAAAAAGAAATTTAAAAAAAAATTCAAAATGAAAATTTTAAAAAAGATTTCAAAAAAAACTTCCAAAAAAAAATTTAAAAAAAATTTCAAAACGAAAATTTTTCGAAAAAAAATTTCAAAAAAAAAAATCGAAAAAAAAATTGAAAAAAATAAAAAAAAATTTAAAAAAAATGTTTTAAAAAAAATTTCAAAATAAATTTTTAAAAAATTTCGAAAAAAAAACAAAACAAAAATTCTAAAAAAAATCAAAAAAAAATTTTCAAAAATAAAATTCGAAAACAAATTTCAAAAAAAAATTTCGAAAAAAAATTTCCAAAAAAAAAATTCAAAAAAAAATTGAAAAAATTTTTAAAAAAACGAAAAAAATAAAAATTAGAAAAAAAATTATAAAGAAAATTTACAAAAAAAAAATTCAAAAAAAAAATTTCAAAAAAAAAATTTTCAAAAAATTTCAAAAAAAAAAATTTAAAAAAAAAACTAAAAAATTTTTAAAAAAAATTCAAAAAAAATTTCAAAAAAAAAATTCGAAAAAAAATTTTAAAAAAATTAAAAAAAAACGAAAAAAAATAAAAAAAATTAGAAAAAAAATAATAAAAAAAATTTAGAAAAAAAAATTTAAAAAAAAATTTTCAAAAAAAAAAATTTCAAAAAATTTCAAAAAAAAATTTAAAAAAATTTTTTTGAAATATTTCAAAAAAAAAATTTCAAAAAAATTCAAAAAAAATTTAAAACGAAAATTTTTCGAAAAAAAATTAAAAAAAAAAAATTCGAAAAAAAATTTTAAAAAAATTTAAAAAAAACTAAAAAAATAAAAAAAAAATTTAAAAAAATTATAAAAAAAATTTCGAAAAAAAATTTCGAAAAAAAAATTTTCAAAAAAAAAAATTTCAAAAAAATTTTCGAAAAAAAAATTGAAAAAAAAATTTCAAAATAAGAATTCGAAAAAAAAATTGAAAAAAATAAAAAAAAAATTAGAAAAAAAATTTAGAAAAAAAAATTTAAAAAATAAGTTTCAAAAAAAATTTCAAAATAAATTTTAAAAAAATTTCGAAAAAAAACAAAACAAAAATTCTAAAAAAAAATCAAAAAAAAATTTTCAGAAAAAAATTTTAAAAAAAAATTTAAAAAAAATTTCAAATAGAAAATTTAAAAAAATTCGAAAAAACCCAAAAAAAAAAATTTTAAAAAAAATTCAAAAAAAAAATTAGAACGGAAATTTTTCGAAAAAAAATTTCAAAAAAAAAATTCGAAAAAAAATTTTAAAAAAATTTAAAAAAAACGAAAAAAAAAATTTAAAAAAAATTATTAAAAAAATTTCGAAAAAAAAATTTTCAAAAAAAAAATTTCAAAAAAATTTTCGAAAAAAAAAATTGAAAAAAAATTTTAAAAAAAATCTAAAAAAAATTTTTTTTTAATTTTTAATTTTTTAAAATTTTTTCTGAAAAATTTTTTTTTTGAATTTTTTTTTTTTTATTTTTTTTAGAAATTTTTTCTGTATTTTTTTTTGAAATTTTTTAAAAAAATTTTTAAATTTTTTTTTTAAATATTTTTTAGATTTTTTTTTAAATTTTTTTTTTCAATTTTTTTTTCGAAAATTTTTTTATAATTTTTTTTAAAATTATTTTTTATTTTTTTTCGTTTTTTAAAATTTTTTTAAAATTTTTTTTTCAAATTTTAAAAAAATTAAAAAAAAAATCTAAAAAATATTTTAAAAAAAATTTTAAAATTTTTTTAAAAAAATTTCAAAAAAAAATACAGAAAAACTTTCCAAAAAAAAATTAAAAAAAAAAAATTCAAAAAAAAATGTTTTCAGAAAAAATTTAAAAAAATTAAAAATTAAAAAAAAATTTTTTTTAGATTTTTTTTTTAATTTTTTTTTTCAATTTTTTTTTTCGAAAATTTTTTTGAAATTTTTTTTTTGAAAATTTTTTTAATAATTTTTTTTTAAATTTTTTTTTCGTTTTTTTTAAATTTTTTTTCGAATTTTTTTTTTGAAATTTTTTTTCGAAAAATTTCCGTTCTAATTTTTTTTTTGAATTTTTTTTTAAATTTTTTTTTTGGTTTTTTTTGAATTTTTTTTAATTTTCTATTTGAAATTTTTTTAAATTTTTTTTTTTTAATTTTTTTCTGAAAATTTTTTTTTGATTTTTTTTTAGAATTTTTGTTTTGTTTTTTTCGAAATTTTTTAAAATTTATTTTGAATTTTTTTTTGAAACTTTTTTTTAAAATTTTTTTTTTCTAAATTTTTTTTCTAATTTTTTTTTTATTTTTTTCAAATTTTTTTTCGAATTTTTATTTTGAAATTTTTTTTTTCAATTTTTTTTTCGAAAATTTTTTTGAAATTTTTTTTTTGAAAATTTTTTTTTCGAAATTTTTTTTCGAAATTTTTTTTATAATTTTTTTTAATTTTTTTTTTATTTTTTTAGTTTTTTTTAAATTTTTTTAAAATTTTTTTTCGAATTTTTTTTTTAAAATTTTTTTTCGAAAAATTTTCGTTTTAAATTTTTTTTTAATTTTTTTGAAAATTTTTTTTTGAAATTTTTCAAAAATTTTTTTTTAAATTTTTTTTTGAAATTTTTTGAAATTTTTTTTTTTGAAAATTTTTTTTAAAATTTTTTTTTCTAAATTTTTTTTATTATTTTTTTTCTAATTTTTTTTATTTTTTTTCGTTTTTTTTAAATTTTTTTTTAATTTTTTTTCGAATTTTTTTTTTGAAATTTTTTTTGAATTTTTTTTTAAATTTTTTTTTGAAATTTTTTTAATTTTTTTTTTTATTTTTTTTTTAAATTTTTTTTTTTTTTGAAATTTTTTGAAAATTTTTTTTTTGAAATTTTTTTTTTGAAATTTTTTTTTCTAAATTTTCTTTATAATTTTTTTTCTAATTTTTATTTTTTTCGTTTTTTTTAAATTTTTTTCAATTTTTTTTTTAATTTTTTTTTTGAAATTTTTTTTCGAAAAATTTTCGTTTTAAATTTTTTTTTATTTTTTTTTGGAAGTTTTTTTTGAATTTTTTTTAAATTTTCTTTATGAATTTTTTTTTAAATTTTTTTTTGAAAATTTTTTTTTTGAAATTTTTTTTTCGAAATTTTTTTTTGAAATTTGTTTTCGAATTTTATTTTTGAAAATTTTTTTTTGATTTTTTTTAGAATTTTTGTTTTGTTTTTTTTTCGAAATTTTATAAAAATTTATTTTGAAATTTTTTTTGAAACATCTTTTTTTAATTTTTTTTTCTAATTTTTTTTTATTTTTTTCAAATTTTTTTTCGAATTTTTTTTTTGAAATTTTTTTTCGAAAAATTTTCGTTTTGAAATTTTTTTTTTAATTTTTTTTTGGAAGTTTTTTTTGAAATCTTTTTTAAAATTTTCATTTTGAATTTTTTTTTAAATTTCTTTTTTGAAAATTTCTTTTTTTGAAAATTTTTTTTTCGAAAATTTTTTTTTCGAAAATTTTTTTTTCGAAAATTTTTTTTTCGAAATTTTTTTTTGAAATTTGTTTTCGAATTTTCTTTTTGAAAATTTTTTTTTGAATTTTTTTTTTAAATTTTTCATTTTTTAAAATTTTTTTTTTTTAATTTTTTGTTGAAAATTATTTTTTTTAATTTTTTTTTGAAATTTTTTCTGTATTTTTTTTGAACTTTTTTAAAAATATTTTTTAGATTTTTTTTAAAATTTTTTTTTTCAATTTTTTTTTTTCGAAAATTATTTTGAAATTTTTTTTTTTGAAAATTTTTTTTTCGAAATTTTTTTAATAATTTTTTTTTTAATTTTTTTTTCGTTTTTTTTAAATTTTTTTAAAAATTTTTTTCGAATTTTTTTTTTGAAATTTTTTTTCGAAAAATTTCCGTTCTAAATTTTTTTTTGATATTTTTTTAAATTTTTTTTTGGAAGTTTTTTTGAATTTTTTCTAATTTTCTTTTTGAAATTTTTTTCAAATTTTTTTTTTAAATTTTTTTCTGAAATTTTTTTTTTGATTTTTTTTTTAGAATTTTTGTTTTGTTTTTTTTTCGAAATTTTTTTGAAATTTATTTTGAAATTTTTTTTGAAACTTTTTTTTAAATTTTTTTTTCTAAATTTTTTTTCTAATTTTTTTTTTATTTTTTTCAAATTTTTTTTCGCACTTTTTTTTTGAAATTTTTTTTTCAATTTTTTTTTTCGAAAATTTTTTTGAAATTTTTTTTTTTGAAAATTTTTTTTTCGAAATTTTTTTTCGAATTTTTTTTTATAATTTTTTTTATTTTTTTTTTGAAAAATTTTCGTTTTAAATTTTTTTTGAATTTTTTTAAAAAAAAATTCAAAAAAAAATTTTCAAAAAGAAAATTCGAAAACAAATTTCAAAAAAAAAATTCGAAAAAAAATTTTCGAAAAAAAAATTTTCGAAAAAAAAATTTTCAAAAAAAGAAATTTTCAAAAAAGAAATTTAAAAAAAAATTCAAAATGAAAATTTTAAAAAAGATTTCAAAAAAAACTTCCAAAAAAAAATTTAAAAAAAATTTCAAAACGAAAATTTTTCGAAAAAAAATTTCAAAAAAAAAAATCGAAAAAAAAATTGAAAAAAATAAAAAAAAATTTAAAAAAAATGTTTTAAAAAAAATTTCAAAATAAATTTTTAAAAAATTTCGAAAAAAAAACAAAACAAAAATTCTAAAAAAAATCAAAAAAAAATTTTCAAAAATAAAATTCGAAAACAAATTTCAAAAAAAAATTTCGAAAAAAAATTTCCAAAAAAAAAATTCAAAAAAAAATTGAAAAAATTTTTAAAAAAACGAAAAAAATAAAAATTAGAAAAAAAATTATAAAGAAAATTTACAAAAAAAAAATTCAAAAAAAAAATTTCAAAAAAAAAATTTTCAAAAAATTTCAAAAAAAAAAATTTAAAAAAAAAACTAAAAAATTTTTAAAAAAAATTCAAAAAAAATTTCAAAAAAAAAATTCGAAAAAAAATTTTAAAAAAATTAAAAAAAAACGAAAAAAAATAAAAAAAATTAGAAAAAAAATAATAAAAAAAATTTAGAAAAAAAAATTTAAAAAAAAATTTTCAAAAAAAAAAATTTCAAAAAATTTCAAAAAAAAATTTAAAAAAATTTTTTTGAAATATTTCAAAAAAAAAATTTCAAAAAAATTCAAAAAAAATTTAAAACGAAAATTTTTCGAAAAAAAATTAAAAAAAAAAAATTCGAAAAAAAATTTTAAAAAAATTTAAAAAAAACTAAAAAAATAAAAAAAAAATTTAAAAAAATTATAAAAAAAATTTCGAAAAAAAATTTCGAAAAAAAAATTTTCAAAAAAAAAAATTTCAAAAAAATTTTCGAAAAAAAAATTGAAAAAAAAATTTCAAAATAAGAATTCGAAAAAAAAATTGAAAAAAATAAAAAAAAAATTAGAAAAAAAATTTAGAAAAAAAAATTTAAAAAATAAGTTTCAAAAAAAATTTCAAAATAAATTTTAAAAAAATTTCGAAAAAAAACAAAACAAAAATTCTAAAAAAAAATCAAAAAAAAATTTTCAGAAAAAAATTTTAAAAAAAAATTTAAAAAAAATTTCAAATAGAAAATTTAAAAAAATTCGAAAAAACCCAAAAAAAAAAATTTTAAAAAAAATTCAAAAAAAAAATTAGAACGGAAATTTTTCGAAAAAAAATTTCAAAAAAAAAATTCGAAAAAAAATTTTAAAAAAATTTAAAAAAAACGAAAAAAAAAATTTAAAAAAAATTATTAAAAAAATTTCGAAAAAAAAATTTTCAAAAAAAAAATTTCAAAAAAATTTTCGAAAAAAAAAATTGAAAAAAAATTTTAAAAAAAATCTAAAAAAAATTTTTTTTTAATTTTTAATTTTTTAAAATTTTTTCTGAAAAATTTTTTTTTTGAATTTTTTTTTTTTTATTTTTTTTAGAAATTTTTTCTGTATTTTTTTTTGAAATTTTTTAAAAAAATTTTTAAATTTTTTTTTTAAATATTTTTTAGATTTTTTTTTAAATTTTTTTTTTCAATTTTTTTTTCGAAAATTTTTTTATAATTTTTTTTAAAATTATTTTTTATTTTTTTTCGTTTTTTAAAATTTTTTTTAAATTTTTTTTTCAAATTTTAAAAAAATTAAAAAAAAAATCTAAAAAATATTTTAAAAAAAATTTTAAAATTTTTTTAAAAAAATTTCAAAAAAAAATACAGAAAAACTTTCCAAAAAAAAATTAAAAAAAAAAAATTCAAAAAAAAATGTTTTCAGAAAAAATTTAAAAAAATTAAAAATTAAAAAAAAATTTTTTTTAGATTTTTTTTTTAATTTTTTTTTTCAATTTTTTTTTTCGAAAATTTTTTTGAAATTTTTTTTTTGAAAATTTTTTTAATAATTTTTTTTTTAATTTTTTTTTCGTTTTTTTTAAATTTTTTTTCGAATTTTTTTTTTGAAATTTTTTTTCGAAAAATTTCCGTTCTAATTTTTTTTTTGAATTTTTTTTTAAATTTTTTTTTTGGTTTTTTTTGAATTTTTTTTAATTTTCTATTTGAAATTTTTTTAAATTTTTTTTTTTTAATTTTTTTCTGAAAATTTTTTTTTGATTTTTTTTTAGAATTTTTGTTTTGTTTTTTTCGAAATTTTTTAAAATTTATTTTGAATTTTTTTTTGAAACTTTTTTTTAAAATTTTTTTTTTCTAAATTTTTTTTCTAATTTTTTTTTTATTTTTTTCAAATTTTTTTTCGAATTTTTATTTTGAAATTTTTTTTTTCAATTTTTTTTTCGAAAATTTTTTTGAAATTTTTTTTTTGAAAATTTTTTTTTCGAAATTTTTTTTCGAAATTTTTTTTATAATTTTTTTTAATTTTTTTTTTATTTTTTTAGTTTTTTTTAAATTTTTTTAAAATTTTTTTTCGAATTTTTTTTTTTAAATTTTTTTTCGAAAAATTTTCGTTTTAAATTTTTTTTTAATTTTTTTGAAAATTTTTTTTTGAAATTTTTCAAAAATTTTTTTTTAAATTTTTTTTTGAAATTTTTTGAAATTTTTTTTTTTGAAAATTTTTTTTAAAATTTTTTTTTCTAAATTTTTTTTATTATTTTTTTTCTAATTTTTTTTATTTTTTTTCGTTTTTTTTAAATTTTTTTTTAATTTTTTTTCGAATTTTTTTTTTGAAATTTTTTTTGAATTTTTTTTTAAATTTTTTTTTGAAATTTTTTTTATTTTTTTTTTTATTTTTTTTTTAAATTTTTTTTTTTTTTGAAATTTTTTGAAAATTTTTTTTTTGAAATTTTTTTTTTGAAATTTTTTTTTCTAAATTTTCTTTATAATTTTTTTTCTAATTTTTATTTTTTTCGTTTTTTTTAAATTTTTTTCAATTTTTTTTTTAATTTTTTTTTTGAAATTTTTTTTCGAAAAATTTTCGTTTTAAATTTTTTTTTATTTTTTTTTGGAAGTTTTTTTTGAATTTTTTTTAAATTTTCTTTATGAATTTTTTTTTAAATTTTTTTTTGAAAATTTTTTTTTTGAAATTTTTTTTTCGAAATTTTTTTTTGAAATTTGTTTTCGAATTTTATTTTTGAAAATTTTTTTTTGATTTTTTTTAGAATTTTTGTTTTGTTTTTTTTTCGAAATTTTATAAAAATTTATTTTGAAATTTTTTTTGAAACATCTTTTTTTAATTTTTTTTTCTAATTTTTTTTTATTTTTTTCAAATTTTTTTTCGAATTTTTTTTTTGAAATTTTTTTTCGAAAAATTTTCGTTTTGAAATTTTTTTTTTAATTTTTTTTTGGAAGTTTTTTTTGAAATCTTTTTTAAAATTTTCATTTTGAATTTTTTTTTAAATTTCTTTTTTGAAAATTTCTTTTTTTGAAAATTTTTTTTTCGAAAATTTTTTTTTCGAAAATTTTTTTTTCGAAAATTTTTTTTTCGAAATTTTTTTTTGAAATTTGTTTTCGAATTTTCTTTTTGAAAATTTTTTTTTGAATTTTTTTTTTAAATTTTTCATTTTTTAAAATTTTTTTTTTTTAATTTTTTGTTGAAAATTATTTTTTTTAATTTTTTTTTGAAATTTTTTCTGTATTTTTTTTGAACTTTTTTAAAAATATTTTTTAGATTTTTTTTAAAATTTTTTTTTTCAATTTTTTTTTTTCGAAAATTATTTTGAAATTTTTTTTTTTGAAAATTTTTTTTTCGAAATTTTTTTAATAATTTTTTTTTTAATTTTTTTTTCGTTTTTTTTAAATTTTTTTAAAAATTTTTTTCGAATTTTTTTTTTGAAATTTTTTTTCGAAAAATTTCCGTTCTAAATTTTTTTTTGATATTTTTTTAAATTTTTTTTTGGAAGTTTTTTTGAATTTTTTCTAATTTTCTTTTTGAAATTTTTTTCAAATTTTTTTTTTAAATTTTTTTCTGAAATTTTTTTTTTGATTTTTTTTTTAGAATTTTTGTTTTGTTTTTTTTTCGAAATTTTTTTGAAATTTATTTTGAAATTTTTTTTGAAACTTTTTTTTAAATTTTTTTTTCTAAATTTTTTTTCTAATTTTTTTTTTATTTTTTTCAAATTTTTTTTCGCACTTTTTTTTTGAAATTTTTTTTTCAATTTTTTTTTTCGAAAATTTTTTTGAAATTTTTTTTTTTGAAAATTTTTTTTTCGAAATTTTTTTTCGAATTTTTTTTTATAATTTTTTTTATTTTTTTTTTGAAAAATTTTCGTTTTAAATTTTTTTTGAATTTTTTTAAAAATTTTTTTTTGAAATTTTTCAAAAATTTTTTTTTAATTTTTTTTTGAAATTTTTTGAAAATTTTTTTTTTGAAAATTTTTTTTAAAATTTTTTTTATTATTTTTTTTCTAATTTTTTTTATTTTTTTTCGTTTTTTTTAAATTTTTTTAAAATTTTTTTTCGAATTTTTTTTTTGAAATTTTTAAAAAAAATTTTTTAAATTTTTTTTTTGAATTTTTTTTTTCGAAATTTTTTTTATAATTTTTTTTAAATTTTTTTTCGTTTTTTTAAAAAATTTTTTTCGAATTTTTTTTTTGAAAATTTTTATTTTGAAAATTTTTTTTTCGAAATTTTTTTTTGAAATTTGTTTTCGAATTTTATTTTTGATTTTTTTTTTAGAATTTTCGTTTTGTTTTTTTTTTCGAAATTTTTTTAAAATTTATTTTGAAATTTTTTTTGAAACATTGTTTTTTTTTAAAAAAGTTTCAAAAAAAAATTTCAAAAAAATTTTCGCAAAAAAAATTTAAAAAAAATCGAAAAAATATTTTTAAAAAATTTTAAAAATTTTTTTAAAAAATTTCAAAAAAAAATACAGAAAAAATTTCCAGAAAAAAAATTTTAAAAAAAAATTCAAAAAAAAAATTCAAAAAAAATTTTTCAAAAAGAAAATTCGAAAACAAATTTCAAAAAAAATTTACAAAAAAAAATTTTTCGGAAAAAAATAAAAAAAAATTCAAAAAGAAAATTTAAAAAAAAAATTCAAAAAAAAACTTCCAAAAAAAAATTTTAAAAAAAATTTCAAAACGAAAATTTTTCGAAAAAAAATTTCAAAAAAAAAATTCGAAAAAAAAATTGAAAAAAATAAAAAAAAATGTTTTGAATTTTTTTTAAAATTTTTTTTTGGAAGTTTTTTTTGAATTTTTTTTAAATTTTCTTTTTGAATTTTTTTTTTAATTTTTTTTTTAGAATTTTTGTTTTGTTTTTATTTCGAAATTTTTTTAAAATTTATTTTGAAATTTTTTTTGAAACTTTTTTTTTTAATTTTTTTTTCTAAATTTTTTTTCTAATTTTTTTTTATTTTTTTCAAAATTGTTTTGAAATTTTTTTTTTTGAAAATTTTTATTTCGAAATTTTTTTTCGAAATTTTTTTTAAATTTTTTTTAAATTTTTTTTTTAATTTTTTTTTAATTTTTTTTCGTTTTTTTTTAAATTTTTTTAAAAATTTTTCTCGAATTTTTTTTTTGAAATTTTTTTTCGAAAAATTTTCGTTTTAATTTTTTTTTGAATTTTTTTTTAAATTTTTTTTAAAATTTTTTTAAAATTTTTTTTTTAAATTTTTTTTTGAAATATTTTTTTTTTTACATTTTTTGAAAATTTTTTTTTTTCGAAATTTTTTTTATAATTTTTTTTCGTTTTTTTTAAAAATTTTTTTAAAATTTTTTTTCGAATTTTTTTTTGGAATTTTTTTTCGAAAAATTTCGAAAAAAAACAAAACAAAAATTCTAAAAAAAATCAAAAAAAAAATTTTCAAAAAAAAATTAAAAAAAAAAAATTTAAAAAAAATTTCAAAAAGAAAATTAAAAAAAATTCAAAAAAAACTTCCAAAAAAAATTCAAAAAAAATTTAGAACGGAAATTTTTCGAAAAAAAATTCAAAAAACAAAATTCGAAAAAAAATTTTTAAAAAATTTAAAAAAAACGAAAAAAATATATAAAAAAATTTCGAAAAAAAAGTGTTTAAAAAAATTTTTTCAAAAAATGTAAAAAAAAATATTTCAAAAAAAAATTAAAAAAAAAAAGTTAAAAAAATTTCAAAAAAAAATTAAAAAAAAAAATTCAAAAAAAAATTGAAAAAAATTTTAAAAAAACGAAAAAAATAAAAATTAGAAAAAAAATTATAAAGAAAATTTAGAAAAAAAAATTTCAAAAAAAAAATTTCAAAAAAAAAATTTTCAAAAAATTTTTAAAAAAAAAAATTAAAAAAAAAATAAAAAATAAATTGAAAAAATTTCAAAAAAAATTTAAAAAAAAACGAAAAAAAATAAAAAAAATTAGAAAAAAAATAATAAAAAAAATTTAGAAAAAAAAATTTAAAAAAAAATTTTCAAAAAATTTCAAAAAAAAATGTTAAAAAAAATTTTTGAAATATTTCAAAAAAAAAATTTCAAAAAAATTCAAAAAAAATTTAAAACGAAAATTTTTCGAAAAAAAATTAAAAAAAAAAAATTCGAAAAAAAATTTTAAAAAAATTTAAAAAAAACTAAAAAAATAAAAAAAAATTTCAAAAAAAAAATTCGAAAAAAAATTAAAAAAAATTTTTAAAAAAAACGAAAAAAAATAAAAAAATTAGAAAAAAAAATAAAAAAAATTTAGAAAAAAAAATTTAAAAAAAAATTTTCAAAAAATTTCAAAAAAAAATTTTAAAAAAATTTTGTGAAATATTTCAAAAAAAAATTTTCAAAAAAATTCAAAAAAAATTTAAAACGAAAATTTTTCGAAAAAAAATTAAAAAAAAAAAATTCGAAAAAAAATTTTAAAAAAATTTAAAAAAAACTAAAAAAATAAAAAAAAATTTAAAAAAAATTATAAAAAAAAATTTCGAAAAAAAATTTCGAAAAAAAAATTTTCAAAAAAAAAAATTTCAAAAAAATTTTCGAAAAAAAAATTGAAAAAAAAAATTTCAAAATAAAAATTCGAAAAAAAATTTGACAAAAATAAAAAAAAATTAGAAAAAAAATTTAGAAAAAAAAATTTAAAAAAAAAGTTTCAAAAAAAATTTCAAAATAAATTTTAAAAAAATTTCGAAGAAAAACAAAACAAAAATTCTAAAAAAAAAATCAAAAAAAAATTTTCAGAAAAAAATTTAAAAAAAAAATTTAAAAAAAATTTCAAATAGAAAATTAAAAAAAATTCAAAAAAACCCAAAAAAAAAAAATTTAAAAAAAAATTCAAAAAAAAAATTAGAACGGAAATTTTTCGAAAAAAAATTTCAAAAAAAAAATTCGAAAAAAAATTTTAAAAAAATTTAAAAAAAACGAAAAAAAAAATTAAAAAAAAAATTATTAAAAAAATTTCGAAAAAAAAATTTTCAAAAAAAAAATTTCAAAAAAATTTTCGAAAAAAAAAATTGAAAAAAAAAATTTTTAAAAAATTTCAAAAAAAATACAGAAAAAATTTCCAAAAAAAAATTAAAAAAAAAAAATTGAAAAAAAAATTTTTTCAGAAAAAATTTTAAAAAATTAAAAATTAAAAAAAAAATTTTTTTAGATTTTTTTTTAAATTTTTTTTTTTCAATTTTTTTTTCGAAAATTTTTTTGAAATTTTTTTTTTGAAAATTTTTTTTTCGAAATTTTTTTAATAATTTTTTTTTTATTTTTTTTTTTCGTTTTTTTAAAATTTTTTTTCGAATTTTTTTTTTGAAATTTTTTTTCGAAAAATTTCCGTTCTAATTTTTTTTTTGAATTTTTTTTTAAATTTTTTTTTTTGGGTTTTTTTGAATTTTTTTTAATTTTCTATTTGAAATTTTTTTAAAATTTTTTTTTTAAATTTTTTTCTGAAAATTTTTTTTTGATTTTTTTTTTAGAATTTTGTTTTGTTTTTTTTCGAAATTTTTTTAAAATTTATTTTGAAATTTTTTTTGAAACTTTTTTTTTAAATTTTTTTTTCTAAATTTTTTTTCTAATTTTTTTTTTATTTTTTTCAAATTTTTTTTCGAATTTTTATTTTGAAATTTTTTTTTTCAATTTTTTTTTCGAAAATTTTTTTGAAATTTTGTTTTTTGAAAATTTTTTTTTCGAAATTTTTTTTTGAAATTTTTTTTATAATTTTTTTTAAATTTTTTTTTTATTTTTTTAGTTTTTTTTAAATTTTTTTAAAATTTTTTTTCGAATTTTTTTTTTTAAATTTTTTTTCGAAAAATTTTTGTTTTAAATTTTTTTTGAATTTTTTTGAAATTTTTTTTTTGATATATTTCAAAAAATTTTTTTAAAATTTTTTTTTGAAATTTTTTGAAAATTTTTTTTAAAATTTTTTTTTCTAAATTTTTTTTATTATTTTTTTTCTAATTTTTTTTATTTTTTTTTCGTTTTTTTTTTAATTTTTTTTTATTTTCAAAAAAAATAAAAAAAAAATTTAAAAAAATTTCAACAAGAAAATTAAAAAAAATTCAATAAAAACTTCCAAAAAAAAATTAAAAAAAAAATTCAAAAAAAATTTTAAAAAAATTAAAAAAAAAAACGAAAAAAAATTATAAAAAAAATTTCGAAAAAAAAGTGTTTAAAAAAAATTTTTCAAAAAATGTAAAAAAAAAAATATTTCAAAAAAAAATTTTAAAAAAAAATTTTAAAAAAATTTAAAAAAAATTTAAAAAAAAATTCAAAAAAAATTAAAACGAAAATTTTTCGAAAAAAAATTTCAAAAAAAAAATTCGAGAAAAAATTTTAAAAAAATTTAAAAAAAAAACGAAAAAAAATAAAAAAAAAATAAAAAAAAAAATTTTAAAAAAATTTCGAAAAAAAAATGTTCAAAAAAAAAAATTTCAAAACAATTTTGAAAAAAATAAAAAAAAATTAGAAAAAAAATTTAGAAAAAAAAATTTTAAAAAAAAGTTTCAAAAAAAATTTCAAAATAAATTTTAAAAAAATTTCGAAATAAAAACAAAACAAAAATTCTAAAAAAAAATTTAAAAAAAAAATTCAAAAAGAAAATTTAAAAAAAAATTCAAAAAAAACTTCCAAAAAAAAATTTAAAAAAAAATTCAAAACATTTTTTTTTATTTTTTTCAAATTTTTTTTCGAATTTTTTTTTTGAAATTTTTTTTCGAAAAATTTTCGTTTTGAAATTTTTTTTAAAATTTTTTTTTGGAAGTTTTTTTTGAATTTTTTTTTTAAATTTTCTTTTTGAATTTTTTTTTATTTTTTTTCGAAATTTTTTTTTTTGTAATTTTTTTTTGAAATTTGTTTTCGAATTTTCTTTTTGAAAATTTTTTTTTGAATTTTTTTTTTGAATTTTTTTTTAAAATTTTTTTTCTGGAAATTTTTTCTGTATTTTTTTTGAAATTTTTTAAAAAAATTTTTAAAATTTTTTAAAAATATTTTTTCGATTTTTTTTTCAATTTTTTTTGCGAAAATTTTTTTGAAATTTTTTTTTGAAACTTTTTTTAAAAAAAAATGTTTCAAAAAAAATTTCAAAATAAATTTTAAAAAAATTTCGAAAAAAAAAACAAAACGAAAATTCTAAAAAAAAAATCAAAAAAAAATTTTCAAAAATAAAATTCGAAAAAAAATTTCAAAAAAAAATTTCGAAAAAAAAATTTTCAAAATAAAAATTTTCAAAAAAAAAATTCGAAAAAATTTTTTTAAAAAAACGAAAAAAAATTTAAAAAAAATTATAAAAAAAATTTCGAAAAAAAAAATTCAAAAAAAAAATTTAAAAAATTTTTTAAAAAAATTCGAAAAAAAATTTAAAAAAAATTAAAAAAAAAAACGAAAAAAAATAAAAAAAAATTAGAAAAAAAATAATAAAAAAAATTAAGAAAAAAAAATTTAGAAAAAAAAATTTAGAAAAAAAAATTTGAAAAAAATTTTCAAAAAATTTCAAAAAAAAATTAAAAAAAAAAATTTTGAAAAATTTCAAAAAAAAAATTTTAAAAAAAATTCAAAAAAAATTTAAAACGAAAATTTTTCGAAAAAAAATTAAAAAAAAAATTCGAAAAAAAATTTAAAAAAAACTAAAAAAAATAAAAAAAAATTATAAAAAAAATTTCGAAAAAAAATTTCGAAAAAAAATTTTCAAAAAAAAAAAATTTCAAAAAAATTTTCGAAAAAAAAAATTGAAAAAAAAAATTTCAAAAAAAAAGTTCGAAAAAAAATTAGAAAAAAATAAAAAAAAAATTAGAAAAAAAATTTAGCAAAAAAAATTTAAAAAAAAAGTTTCAAAAAAAATTTCAAAATAAATTTTAAAAAAATTTCGAAAAAAAAACAAAACAAAAATTCTAAAAAAAAAATCAAAAAAAAAATTTCAGAAAAAAATTAAAAAAAAAAATTTGAAAAAAATTTCAAAAAGAAAATTAGAAAAAATTCAAAAAAACTTCCAAAAAAAAATTTTAAAAAAAATCAAAAAAAAATTTAGAACGGAAATTTTTCGAAAAAAAATTTCAAAAAAAAAATTCGAAAAAAAATTTTTAAAAAATTAAAAAAAAACGAAAAAAAAAAAATTAAAAAAAAAATTATTAAAAAAATTTCGAAAAAAAAATTTTCAAAAAAAAAAATTTCAAAATAATTTCCAAAAAAAAAAATTGAAAAAAAAAATTAAAAAAAAATCTAAAGAAAAATTTTTTTTTTAATTTTTAATTTTTTTAAATTTTTTCTGAAAAAATTGTTTTTTGAATTTTTTTTTAAAATTTTTTTTTGGAAATTTTTTCTGTATTTTTTTTTTGAAATTTTTTAAAAAAATTTTTAAAATTTTTTTAAAAATATTTTTTAGATTTTTTTTTAAATTTTTTTTTTTCAATTTTTTTTTTTCGAAAATTCTTTTATAATTTTTTTTTTAATTATTTTTTATTTTTTTTCGTTTTTTTAAATTTTTTTTAATTTTTTTTTTCGAATTTTAAAAAAATTAAAAAAATAAATTTCAAAAAAATTTTCGAAAAAAAAAATTGAAAAAAAAAATTTAAAAAAAAATCTAAAAAATATTTTTTTAAAATTTCAAAAAAAATACAGAAAAAATTTCAAAAAAAAATTTAAAAAAATAATTTTCAACAAAAAATTAAAAAAAAAAAAATTTAAAAAATGAAAAATTTAAAAAAAAATTTCAAAAAAAAAATTTCAAAAATAAAATTCGAAAACAAATTTCAAAAAAAATTTTCGAAAAAAAAATTTTCGAAAAAAAAATTTTCGAAAAAAAAATTTTCAAAAAAAGAAATTTTCAAAAAAGAAATTTAAAAAAAAATTCAAAATGAAAATTTTAAAAAAGATTTCAAAAAAAACTTCCAAAAAAAAATTAAAAAAAAAATTTCAAAACGAAAATTTTTCGAAAAAAAAATTTCAAAAAAAAAATTCGAAAAAAAAATTGAAAAAAATAAAAAAAAATTAGAAAAAAAAATTTTAAAAAAATGTTTCAAAAAAATTTCAAAATAAATTTTTAAAAAATTTCGAAAAAAAAACTAAACAAAAATTCTAAAAAAAATCAAAAAAAAAATTTTCAAAAATAAAATTCGAAAACAAATTTCAAAAAAAAATTTCGAAAAAAAATTTTCAAAAAAAAAATTTTCAAAAAAAAATTTTAAAAAAATTTCATAAAGAAAATTTAAAAAAAATTCAAAAAAAACTTCAAAAAAAAAATAAAAAGAAAATTCAAAAAAAATTTAAAACGAAAATTTTTCGAAAAAAAATTTCAAAAAAAAAATTCAAAAAAAAATTGAATAAAATTTAAAAAAAAACGAAAAAAATAAAAATTAGAAAAAAAATTATAAAGAAAATTTAGAAAAAAAAATTTCAAAAAAAAAATTTCAAAAAAAAAATTTTCAAAAAATTTCAAAAAAAAAAATTAAAAAAAAAATAAAAAATAAATTAAAAAAATTTCAAAAAAAAATTTTAAAAAAAATTCAAAAAAAATTTCAAAAAAAAAATTCGAAAAAAAATAAAAAAAAAATTAAAAAAAAAACGAAAAAAAATAAAAAAAATTAGAAAAAAAATAATAAAAAAAATTTAGAAAAAAAAATTTAAAAAAAAATTTTCAAAAAATTTCAAAAAAAAATTTAAAAAAAATTTTTGAAATATTTCAAAAAAAAATTTTCAAAAAAAATCAAAAAAAATTTAAAACGAAAATTTTTCGAAAAAAAATTTAAAAAAAAAATTCGAAAAAAATTTTTAAAAAAATTTAAAAAAACTAAAAAAATAAAAAAAAAATTTAAAAAAAATTATAAAAAAAATTTCGAAAAAAAAATTCGAAAAAAAAATTTTCAAAAAAAAAAATTTCAAAATAAATTTTAAAAAAATTTCGAAAAAAAACAAAACAAAAATTCCAAAAAAAAAATCAAAAAAAAATTTTCAGAAAAAAATTTAAAAAAAAAATTTAAAAAAAATTTCAAATAGAAAATTTAAAAAAATTCAAAAAAACCCAAAAAAAAAAATTAAAAAAAAAATTCAAAAAAAAAATTAGAACAGAAATTTTTCGAAAAAAAATTTCAAAAAAAAAATTCGAAAAAAAAATTTAAAAAAATTTAAAAAAAACGAAAAAAAAAATTATTAAAAAAATTTCGAAAAAAAAATTTTCAAAAAAAAAATTTCAAAAAAATTTTCGAAAAAAAAAATTGAAAAAAAAAATTTAAAAAAAAATCTAAAAAAAAATTTTTTTTAATTTTTAATTTTTTAAAATTTTTTCTGAAAAAATTTTTTTTTGAATTTTTTTTTTTTAATTTTTTTTGGAAATTTTTTCTGTATTTTTTTTTGAAATTTTTTAAAAATTTTTTTTAAATTTTTTTAAAAATATTTTTTAGATATTTTTTTAAATTTTTTTTTTCAATTTTTTTTTCGAAAATTTTTTTATAATTTTTTTAAAATTATTTTTTATTTTTTTTCGTTTTTTAAAATTTTTTTAAATTTTTTTTTTCGAATTTTAAAAAAATTAAAAAAAAAATCTAAAAAATATTTTGAAAAAAATTTTTAAAAAATTTTTAAAAAATTTCAAAAAAAATACAGAAAAAATTTCCAAAAAAAAATTTAAAAAAAAAATTCAAAAAAAAATTTTTCAGAAAAAATTTAAAAAAATTAAAAATTGAAAAAAATTTTTTTTTAGATTTTTTTTTAAATTTTTTTTTTCAATTTTTTTTTAATTTTTTTTTTCGTTTTTTTTAAATTTTTTTAAAATTTTTTTTCGAATTTTTTTTTTGAATTTTTTTTTCGAAAAATTTCCGTTCTAATTTTTTTTTGAATTTTTTTTTAAATTTTTTTTTTGGGTTTTTTTGATTTTTTTTTAATTTTCTATTTGAAATTTTTTTAAAAATTTTTTTCTGAAAATTTTTTTTGATTTTTTTTTTAGAATTTTTGTTTTGTTTTTTTTCGAAATTTTTTTAAAATTTATTTTGAAATTTTTTTTGAAACTTTTTTTTTTAATTTTTTTTTCTAAATTTTTTCTGTATTTTTTTTTGAAATTTTTTAAAACATTTTTTAAATTTTTTTTAAAAATATTTTTTAGATTTTTTTTTAAATTTTTTTTTTCAATTTTTTTTTTCGAAAATTTTTTTATAATTTTTTTTAAAATTATTTTTTATTTTTTTTCGTTTTTTAAAATTTTTTTTTAATTTTTTTTTCGAATTTTAAAAAAATTTTAAAAAAAAATTTCAAAAAAATTTTCGAAAAAAAAAATTGAAAAAAAAAATTTAAAAAAAAATCTAAAAAATATTTTTAAAAAATTTCAAAAAAAATACAGAAAAAATTTCAAAAAAAATACAGAAAAAATTTCAAAAAAAAATTTAAAAAAATAATTTTCAACAAAAAATTTAAAAAAAAAAATTTTAAAAAATGAAAAATTTAAAAAAAAATTTCAAAAAAAAATTTTCAAAAAGAAAATTCGAAAACAAATTTCAAAAAAAAATTTCGAAAAAAAAATTTTCGAAAAAAAAAATTTCGAAAAAAAAATTTTCAAAAAAAGAAATTTTCAAAAAAGAAATTTAAAAAAAAATTCAAAATGAAAATTTTAAAAAAGATTTCAAAAAAAACTTCCAAAAAAAAATTAAAAAAAAAATTTCAAAACGAAAATTTTTCGAAAAAAAATTTCAAAAAAAAAATTCGAAAAAAAATTTGAAAAAAATAAAAAAAAATTAGAAAAAAAAATTTAAAAAAAATGTTTCAAAAAAAATTTCAAAATAAATTTTTAAAAAATTTCGAAAAAAAAACAAAACAAAAATTCTAAAAAAAATCAAAAAAAAATTTTCAAAAATAAAATTCGAAAACAAATTTCGAAAAAAAATTTCAAAAAAAAAGTTCAAAAAAAAATTGAAAAAAATTTAAAAAAAACGAAAAAAATAAAAATTAGAAAAAAAATTATAAAGAAAATTTAGAAAAAAAAAATTCAAAAAAAAAATTTCAAAAAAAAATTTTCAAAAAATTTCAAAAAAAAAATTTAAAAAAAAAATAAAAAAAAAAATTAAAAAAATTTCAAAAAAAAATTTTAAAAAAAATTCAAAAAAAATTTCAAAAAAAAAATTCGAAAAAAAATTTAAAAAAAATTAAAAAAAAAACGAAAAAAAAAAAAAAATATTAGAAAAAAAATAATAAAAAAAATTTAGAAAAAAAAATTTTCAAAAAAAAAATTTTCAAAAAATTTCAAAAAAAAATTTAAAAAAAAATTTTTGGAATATTTCAAAAAAAAATTTCAAAAAAATTCAAAAAAAATTTAAAACGAAAATTTTTCGAAAAAAAAATTTAAAAAAAAAATTCGAAAAAAAATTTTAAAAAAATTTAAAAAAAACTAAAAAAATAAAAAAAAAATTTAAAAAAAATTATAAAAAAAATTTCGAAAAAAAATTTCGAAAAAAAAATTTTCAAAAAAAAAAATTTCAAAAAAATTTTCGAAAAAAAAATTGAAAAAAAAAATTTCAAAATAAAAATTCGAAAAAAAAATTGAAAAAAATAAAAAAAAATTAGAAAAAAAATTTAGAAAAAAAAATTTTAAAAAAAAGTTTCAAAAAAAATTTCAAAATAAATTTTAAAAAAATTTCGAAAAAAAACAAAACAAAAATTCTAAAAAAAAATCAAAAAAAAATTTTCAGAAAAAAATTAAAAAAAAAAATTTAAAAAAAATTTCAAATAGAAAATTAAAAAAAATTCAAAAATACCCAAAAAAAAAATTTAAAAAAAAATTCAAAAAAAAAATTAGAACGGAAATTTTTCGAAAAAAAATTTCAAAAAAAAAATTCGAAAAAAAATTTTAAAAAAATTTAAAAAAATTTTCGAAAAAAAAAATTGAAAAAAAAAATTAAAAAAAAAATCTAAAAAATATTTTTAAAAAAAATTTAAAAATTTTTTTAGATTTTTTTTTAAATTTTTTTTTCAATTTTTTTTTTCGAAAATTTTTTTGAAATTTTTTTTTTGAAAATATTTTTTTCGAAATTTTTTTATTAATTTTTTTTTAATTTTTTTTTTTCGTTTTTTTTAAAATTTTTTTAAAATTTTTTTTCGAATTTTTTTTTTGAAATTTTTTTTCGAAAAATTTCCGTTCTAATTTTTTTTTTGAATTTTTTTTTAAATTTTTTTTTTTGGGTTTTTTTGAATTTTTTTAAATTTTCTATTTGAAATTTTTTTTAAATTTTTTTTTTAAATTTTTTTCTGAAAATTTTTTTTTGATTTTTTTTTTAGAATTTTTGTTTTGTTTTTTTTCGAAATTTTTTTAAAATTTATTTTGAAATTTTTTTTGAAACTTTTTTTTTAAATTTTTTTTTCTAAATTTTTTTTCTAATTTTTTTTTATTTTTTTCAATTTTTTTTTCGAATTTTTATTTTGAAATTTTTTTTTTCAATTTTTTTTTCGAAAATTTTTTTGAAATTTTTTTTTTTGAAAATTTTTTTTTCGAAATTTTTTTTCGAAATTTTTTTTATAATTTTTTTTAAATTTTTTTTTTATTTTTTTAGTTTTTTTTAAATTTTTTTAAAATTTTTTTTCGAATTTTTTTTTTAAAATTTTTTTTCGAAAAATTTTCGTTTTAAATTTTTTTTGAATTTTTTTGAAATTTTTTTTTGAAATATTCCAAAAATTTTTTTTTTAATTTTTTTTTGAAATTTTTTGAAAATTTTTTTTTTGAAAATTTTTTTTTCTAAATATTTTTTATTATTTTTTTTCTAATTTTTTTTATTTTTTTTCGTTTTTTTTTTAATTTTTTTTAAATTTTTTTTCGAATTTTTTTTTTGAAATTTTTTTTGAATTTTTTTTAAAATTTTTTTTTGAAATTTTTTTAATTTTTTTTTTTATTTTTTTTTTAAATTTTTTTTTTGAAATTTTTTGAAAATTTTTTTTTGAAAATTTTTTTTTGAAATTTTTTTTTTGAATTTTTTTTTTTCTAAATTTTCTTTATAATTTTTTTTCTAATTTTTATTTTTTTCGTTTTTTTAAAATTTTTTTCAATTTTTTTTGAACTTTTTTTTTGAAATTTTTTTTCGAAATTTGTTTTCGAATTTTATTTTTGAAAATTTTTTTTTGATTTTTTTTAGAATTTTTGTTTTGTTTTTTTTTCGAAATTTTTTAAAAATTTATTTTGAAATTTTTTTTGAAACATTTTTTTTAAATTTTTTTTTCTAATTTTTTTTTATTTTTTTCAAATTTTTTTTCGAATTTTTTTTTTGAAATTTTTTTTCGAAAAATTTTCGTTTTGAAATTTTTTTTTTAATTTTTTTTTGGAAGTTTTTTTTGAAATCTTTTTTAAAATTTTCATTTTGAATTTTTTTTTTAATTTCTTTTTTGAAAATTTCTTTTTTTGAAAATTTTTCTTTCGAAAATTTTTTTTTCGAAAATTTTTTTTTCGAAATTTTTTTTGAAATTTGTTTTCGAATTTTCTTTTTGAAAATTTTTTTTTGAAATTTTTTTTTAAATTTTTCATTTTTTAAAATTTTTTTTTTAAATTTTTTGTTGAAAATTATTTTTTTAAATTTTTTTTTGAAATTTTTTCTGTATTTTTTTTGAAATTTTTTCTGTATTTTTTTTGAAATTTTTTAAAAATATTTTTTAGATTTTTTTTTTAATTTTTTTTTTCAATTTTTTTTTTCGAAAATTTTTTTGAAATTTTTTTTTTAAATTTTTTTAAAATTCGAAAAAAAAATTAAAAAAAAATTTTAAAAAACGAAAAAAAATAAAAAATAATTTTAAAAAAAATTATAAAAAAATTTTCGAAAAAAAAAATTGAAAAAAAAAATTAAAAAAAAAATCTAAAAAATATTTTTAAAAAAATTTTAAAAAATTTTTTGAAAAATTTCAAAAAAAAATACAGAAAAAATTTAGAAAAAAAAATTAAAAAAAAAAGTTTCAAAAAAAATTTCAAAATAAATTTTAAAAAAATTTCGAAAAAAAACAACAAAAATTCTAAAAAAAAAATCAAAAAAAATTTTCAGAAAAAAATTTTAAAAAAAATTTCAAATAGAAAATTAAAAAAAATTCAAAAAAACCCAAAAAAAAAATTTAAAAAAAAATTCAAAAAAAAATTAGAACGGAAATTTTTCGAAAAAAAATTTCAAAAAAAAAATTCGAAAAAAAATTTTAAAAAAATTTAAAAAAAACGAAAAAAAAAATTAAAAAAAAATTATTAAAAAAATTTCGAAAAAAAAATTTTCAAAAAAAAAATTTCAAAAAAATTTTCGAAAAAAAAAATTGAAAAAAAAAATTTAAAAAAAAATCTAAAAAAAAATTTTTTTCAATTTTTAATTTTTTAAAATTTTTTCTGAAAACATTTTTTTTGAATTTTTTTTTTTATTTAAATTTTTTTTTGGAAATTTTTTCTGTATTTTTTTTGAAATTTTTTAAAAATTTTTTAAAAATTTTTTTCAAAATATTTTTTAGATTTTTTTTTTAATTTTTTTAAAATTCGAAAAAAAAATTTAAAAAAAATTTTAAAAAACGAAAAAAAATAAAAAATAATTTTAAAAAAAATTATAAAAAAATTTTCGAAAAAAAATTGAAAAAAAAAATTAAAAAAAATATCTAAAAAATATTTTAAGAAAAATTTTAAAAAAATTTTTAAAAAATTTCAAAAAAAAATACAGAAAAAATTTCCAAAAAAAATAAAAAAAAAAAATTCAAAAAAAATTTTTTTTAGATTTTTTTTTAAATTTTTTTTTTCAATTTTTTTTTTCGAAAATTTTTTTGAAATTTTTTTTTTGAAAATTTTTTTAATAATTTTTTTTATAATTTTTTTTTCGTTTTTTTAAAAATTTTTTAAAATTTTTTTTCGAATTTTTTTTTTGAAATTTTTTTTCGAAAAATTTCCGTTCTATTTTTTTTTTTGAATTTTTTTTTAAATTTTTTTTTTGGTTTTTTTTGATTTTTTTTAAATTTTCTATTTGAAATTTTTTTAAAATTTTTTTTTTTAATTTTTTTCTGAAAATTTTTTTTTGATTTTTTTTTAGAATTTTTGTTTTGTTTTTTTTCGAAATTTTTTAAAATTTATTTTGAATTTTTTTTTGAAACTTTTTTTTTAAATTTTTTTTTCTAAATTTTTTTTCTAATTTTTTTTTTATTTTTTTCAAATTTTTTTTCGAATTTTTATTTTGAAATTTTTTTTTTCAATTTTTTTTTCGAAAATTTTTTTGAAATTTTTTTTTTTGAAAATTTTTTTTTCGAAATTTTTTTTCGAAATTTTTTTTATAATTTTTTTTAAATTTTTTTTTTATTTTTTTAGTTTTTTTAAAATTTTTTTAAAATTTTTTTTCGAATTTTTTTTTTTAATTTTTTTTCGAAAAATTTTCGTTTTAAATTTTTTTTGAATTTTTTTGAAAATTTTTTTTTGAAATTTTTCAAAAATTTTTTTTTTAATTTTTTTTTGAAAATTTTTTTTAAAATTTTTTTTTCTAAATTTTTTTTATTATTTTTTTCTAATTTTTTTTATTTTTTTTTCGTTTTTTTTAAATTTTTTTTTAATTTTTTTTCGAATTTTTTTTTTGAAATTTTTTGGAATTTTTTTTAAATTTTTTTTTTGAAATTTTTTTAATTTTTTTTTTTTTTATTTTTTTTTTTTTGAAATTTTTTGAAAATTTTTTTTTTGAAATTTTTTTTTCTAAATTTTCTTTATAATTTTTTTTCTAATTTTTATTTTTTTCGTTTTTTTTTAAATTTTTTTCAATTTTTTTTTGAATTTTTTTTTTGAAATTTTTTTTCTAATTTTTTTTTATTTTTTTCAAAATTGTTTTGAAATTTTTTTTTTTGAAAATTTTTTTTTCGAAATTTTTTTTCGAAATTTTTTTTAAATTTTTTTTTTTATTTTTTTTTTATTTTTTTTCGTTTTTTTTTTAATTTTTTTAAAATTTTTTCGCGAATTTTTTTTTTGAAATTTTTTTTCGAAAAATTTTCGTTTTAATTTTTTTTTGAATTTTTTTTTTATTTTCTTTTTAAATTTTTTTAAAATTTTTTTTTTAATTTTTTTTGAAATATTTTTTATTTACATTTTTTGAAAAATTTTTTTTAAACACTTTTTTTTCGAAATTTTTTTTATAATTTTCTTTTTGAAATTTTTTATAAATTTTTTTTTTGAAAAATTTTTTTTTGAAAATTCGAAAAAAAATTTGAAAAAAAAATTTTCAAAAAAAAAATTTCAAAAAAATTTTCGAAAAAAAAATTGAAAAAAAAAATTAAAAAAAAAATCTAAAGAAAAATTTTTTTTTAATTTTTAATTTTTTAAAATTTTTTCTGAAAAAATTTTTTTTTGAATTTTTTTTTTAAATTTTTTTTTGGAAATTTTTTCTGTATTTTTTTTTTGAAATTTTTTTAAAAAATTTTTAAAATTTTTTTAAAAATATTTTTTAGATTTTTTTTAAATTTTTTTTTTCAATTTTTTAATTTTTTTTTAAATTTTTTTTTTGAAAATTTTTTTAATTTTTTTTTTGAAATTTTTTTTTAATTTTTTTTTTTAATTTTTTTTTTTAAATTTCTTTTTTGAAATTTTTTTTTTGAAAATTTTTTTGAATTTTTTTTTTTGAAATTTTTTTTGGAAATTTTTTTTTTTGAATTTTTTTTTAAATTTTTTTGAGATTTTTTTTTTATTTTTTTTGAAATTTTTTTTTTTGAAATTTTTTTTTTTGAAATTTTTTTTTTTGAAATTTTTTTTTTGAAATTTTTTTTAAATTTTTTTTTTGAAATTTTTTTTTTAAATTTTTTTTATGAAATTTTTTTAAAATTTTTTATTTTTTTTTAAATTTTTTTTTTCGAAATTTTAATTTTTTTTAAAATTTTTTTTTTGAAAATTTTTTTGAAATTTTTTTTAAATTTTTTTTTGAATTTTTTTTTTCGAATTTTTTTTTTAATTTTTTTTTTATTTTTTTTTAATTTTTTTTTTGGAAATTTTTTTTTTGAAATTTTTTTTAAATTTTTTTTTTTTTTTTGAGAATTTTTTTGAAAATTTTTTTTTTGAAAACTTTTTTTCGAATTTTTTTTTATTTATTTTTTTAAATTTTTTTTTAAATTTTTTTTTGAAAAATTTTTTTTATTTTATTTTTGAAATTTTTTTTTGAAATTTTTTTTTTTAATTTTTTTTTTTAATTTTTTTTTTGAAATTTTTTTTTTTTTATTTTTTTTATGAAATTTTTTTAAATTTTTTTATTTATTTTTTAAATTTTTTTTTTTTTTTCTTCGAAATTTTAATTTTTTTTTTTGAAAATTTTTTTGAATTTTTTTTTTATTTTTTTGAGATTTTTTTTTTATTTTTTTTGAAATTTTTTCTTTTGAAATTTTTTTTTTTGAAATTTTTTTTAAATTTTTTTTATGAAATTTTTTTAAAATTTTTTATTTTTTTTTTTTTATTTTTTTTTCGAAATTTTAATTTTTTTTAAAATTTTTTTTTTGAAAATTTTTTTGAAATTTTTTTTTAATTTTTTTTTTGAATTTTTTTTTTCGAAATTTTTTTTTAATTTTTTTTTTTATTTTTTTTAAATTTTTTTTTTTATTTTTTTTAAATTTTTTTTTTGGAAATTTTTTTTTTTGAAATTTTTTTTAAATTTTTTTTTTTTATTTTTTTGAGAATTTTTTTTGAAATATTTTTTTTCGAAATTTTTTTTAAATTTTTTTTTTATTTTTTTTTTGGAATTTTTTTTTTTCGATTTTTTTAAAATTTTTTTTTAAAATTTTTTTTCGAAATTTTTTTTAAATTTTTTTTTTGGAATTTTTTTTTTTTTTTTCGAATTTTTTTTTTATTTATTTTTTTAAATTTTTTTTTAAATTTTTTTTTGAAAATTTTTTTTTATTTTCATTTGAATTTTTTTTTCGAATTTTTTTTTTCAATTTTTTTTGAAATTTTTTTTTGAAAATTTTTTTTTATTTTTTTTTGAAATTTTTTTTCGAATTTTTTTTTCAATTTTTTTTGAAATTTTTTTTTAAATTTTTTTTTGAGAATTTTTTTTTTTTTTTTCGAATTTTTTTTAATTTTTTTTTCGAAATTTTTTTAAAATTTTTTTTAAATTTATTTTTTGGAATTTTTTTTTTTAAATTTTTTTTCGAAATTTTTTTGAGAATTTTTTTTTAAATCTTTTTTTTGAAATTTTTTTTTTTGAAAATTTTTTTGAAATTTTTTTTTTTATTTTTTTTTCGAATTTTTTTTTTTTGAAATTTTTTTTAAATTTTTTTTTTATTTTTTTGAGAATTTTTTTTGAAATTTTTTTTTTTCGAAATTTTTTTTAAATTTTTTTTTTATTTTTTTTTCGAATTTTTTTTTTATTTTTTTTTGAATTTTTTTTTTTATTTTTTTTTTGAAATTTTTTTTGAAGATTTTTTCTATTTTTTTTTGAAATTTTTTTTAAATTTTTTTTTTAATTTTTTTTTTGAAATTTCTTTTTTGAAATTTTTTTTTCGAAAATTTTTTTGAATTTTTTTTTTTGAATTTTTTTTTTGAAATTTTTTTTTGAAATTTTTTTAAATTTTTTTTAAATTTTTTTTTTATTTTTTTTAAATTTTTTTTTTGGAAATTTTTTTTTTGAATTTTTTTTTAAATTTTTTTTTATTTTTTTTTATTTTTTTGAGATTTTTTTTTTATTTTTTTTGAAATTTTTTTTTTTTAATTTTTTTTTTGAAATTTTTTTTTAATTTTTTTTTTGAAATTTTTTTTTTAAATTTTTTTTATGAAATTTTTTTAAAATTTTTTATTTTTTTTTAATTTTTTTTTTTCGAAATTTTAATTTTTTTTAAAATTTTTTTTTTGAAAATTTTTTTGAAATTTTTATTAAATTTTTTTTTTGAAATTTTTTTTTGGAAATTTTTTTAAAATTTTTATTTTTATTTTTTTTAATTTTTTTTTTTGGAAATTTATTTTTTTGAAATTTTTTTAAAATTTTTTTGAGATTTTTTTTTGAAATTTTTTTTTCGAAATTTTTTTATGAAATTTTTTAAAAATTTTTAATTTTTTTTTTAATTTTTTTTTTTTTTTCGAAATTTTAATTTTTTTTAATTTTTTTTTTGAAAATTTTTTTGAAATTTTTTTTAAATTTTTTTTTTGAAATTTTTTTTTCGAAATTTTTGTTTAATTTTTTTTTTTATTTTTTTTTAATTTTTTTTTTGGAATTTTTTTTTTTGAAATTTTTTTTTTATTTTTTTTTTTTGAAATTTTTTTTTTTATTTTTTTTTTGAAAATTTTTTTTTAAAATTTTTTTTTCGGAATTTTTTTTAAAATTTTTTTTTTGGAAATTTTTTTTTTGAAATTTTTTTTTTATTTTTTTTTCGAAATTGTTTTGAGAAATTTTTTTTAAATTTTTTTTTCGAAATTTTTTTTAAATTTTTTTTTTGGAATTTTTTTTTTTTTATTTTTTTTTCGAATTTTTTTTTATTTATTTTTTTAAATTTTTTTTTTGAAATTTTTTTTTTTTGAATTTTTTTTTCGAAATTTATTTAAATTTTTTTTTCGAAAATTTTTTTGAATTTTTTTTTTTGAAATTTTTTTTTTTTTTTTTCGAAATTTTTTTGAGAATTTTTTTTTTAAATTTTTTTTTTGAAATTTTTTTTTTTGAAAATTTTTTTGAAATTTTTTTTATTTTTTTTTCGAATTTTTTTTTTGAAATTTTTTTTTTCAATTTTTTTTTCGAAAATTTTTTTGAAATTTTTTTTTTTGAAAATTTTTTTTTCGAAATTTTTTTTCGAAATTTTTTTTATAATTTTTTTTAAATTTTTTTTTTATTTTTTTAGTTTTTTTTAAATTTTTTTAAAATTTTTTTTCGAATTTTTTTTTTTAAATTTTTTTTCGAAAAATTTTCGTTTTAAATTTTTTTTGAATTTTTTTCGAAAATTTTTTTTTCGAAATTTTTTTTTGAAATTTGTTTTCGAATTTTCTTTTTGAAAATTTTTTTTTGAAATTTTTTTTTAAATTTTTCATTTTTTAAAATTTTTTTTTTAAATTTTTTGTTGAAAATTATTTTTTTAAATTTTTTTTTGAAATTTTTTCTGTATTTTTTTTGAAATTTTTTCTGTATTTTTTTTGAAATTTTTTAAAAATATTTTTTAGATTTTTTTTTAAATTTTTTTTTTCAATTTTTTTTTTCGAAAATTTTTTTGAAATTTTTTTTTTAAATTTTTTTAAAATTCGAAAAAAAAATTTAAAAAAAATTTTAAAAAACGAAAAAAAATAAAAAATAATTTTAAAAAAAATTATAAAAAAATTTTCGAAAAAAAAATTGAAAAAAAAAATTAAAAAAAAAATCTAAAAAATATTTTTAAAAAAATTTTAAAAAATTTTTTGAAAAATTTCAAAAAAAAATACAGAAAAAATTTAGAAAAAAAAATTAAAAAAAAAAGTTTCAAAAAAAATTTCAAAATAAATTTTAAAAAAATTTCGAAAAAAAACAAAACAAAAATTCTAAAAAAAAAATCAAAAAAAATTTTCAGAAAAAAATTTTAAAAAAAATTTCAAATAGAAAATTAAAAAAAATTCAAAAAAACCCAAAAAAAAAATTTAAAAAAAAATTCAAAAAAAAATTAGAACGGAAATTTTTCGAAAAAAAATTTCAAAAAAAAAATTCAAAAAAAAATTTTAAAAAAATTTAAAAAAAACGAAAAAAAAAATTAAAAAAAAATTATTAAAAAAATTTCGAAAAAAAAATTTTCAAAAAAAAAATTTCAAAAAAATTTTCGAAAAAAAAAAATTGAAAAAAAAAATTTAAAAAAAAATCTAAAAAAAAATTTTTTTCAATTTTTAATTTTTTAAAATTTTTTCTGAAAACATTTTTTTTGAATTTTTTTTTTTATTTAAATTTTTTTTTGGAAATTTTTTCTGTATTTTTTTTGAAATTTTTTAAAAATTTTTTAAAAATTTTTTTCAAAATATTTTTTAGATTTTTTTTTTAATTTTTTTAAAATTCGAAAAAAAAATTTAAAAAAAATTTTAAAAAACGAAAAAAAATAAAAAATAATTTTTAAAAAAATTATAAAAAAATTTTCGAAAAAAAATTGAAAAAAAAAATTAAAAAAAATATCTAAAAAATATTTTAAGAAAAATTTTAAAAAAATTTTTAAAAAATTTCAAAAAAAAATACAGAAAAAATTTCCAAAAAAAATTTAAAAAAAAAATTCAAAAAAAATTTTTTTTAGATTTTTTTTTAAATTTTTTTTTTCAATTTTTTTTTTCGAAAATTTTTTTGAAATTTTTTTTTTGAAAATTTTTTTAATAATTTTTTTTATAATTTTTTTTTCGTTTTTTTAAAAATTTTTTAAAATTTTTTTTCGAATTTTTTTTTTGAAATTTTTTTTCGAAAAATTTCCGTTCTATTTTTTTTTTTGAATTTTTTTTTAAATTTTTTTTTTGGTTTTTTTTGATTTTTTTTTAATTTTCTATTTGAAATTTTTTTAAAATTTTTTTTTTAAATTTTTTTCTGAAAATTTTTTTTTGATTTTTTTTTAGAATTTTTGTTTTGTTTTTTTTCGAAATTTTTTAAAATTTATTTTGAATTTTTTTTTGAAACTTTTTTTTTTAATTTTTTTTTCTAAATTTTTTTTCTAATTTTTTTTTATTTTTTTCAAATTTTTTTTCGAATTTTTATTTTGAAATTTTTTTTTCAAGTTTTTTTTCGAATATTTTTTTGAAATTTTTTTTTTTGAAAATTTTTTTTTCGAAATTTTTTTTCGAAATTTTTTTTATAATTTTTTTTAAATTTTTTTTTTTATTTTTTTAGTTTTTTTTAAATTTTTTTAAAATTTTTTTTCGAATTTTTTTTTTAAATTTTTTTTCGAAAAATTTTCGTTTTAAATTTTTTTTGAATTTTTTTGAAAATTTTTTTTTGAAATTTTTCAAAAATTTTTTTTTAAATTTTTTTTTGAAAATTTTTTTTAAAATTTTTTTTTCTAAATTTTTTTTATTATTTTTTTCTAATTTTTTTTATTTTTTTTTCGTTTTTTTTAAATTTTTTTTTAATTTTTTTTCGAATTTTTTTTTTGAAATTTTTTGGAATTTTTTTTAAATTTTTTTTTTGAAATTTTTTTAATTTTTTTTTTTTTTTTTTTTTATTTTTTTTTTTTTGAAATTTTTTGAAAATTTTTTTTTTGAAATTTTTTTTTCTAAATTTTCTTTATAATTTTTTTTCTAATTTTTATTTTTTTCGTTTTTTTTTAAATTTTTTTCAATTTTTTTTTGAATTTTTTTTTTGAAATTTTTTTTCTAATTTTTTTTTATTTTTTTCAAAATTGTTTTGAAATTTTTTTTTTTGAAAATTTTTTTTTCGAAATTTTTTTTCGAAATTTTTTTTAAATTTTTTTTTTTATTTTTTTTTTATTTTTTTTCGTTTTTTTTTTAATTTTTTTAAAATTTTTGCGCGAATTTTTTTTTTGAAATTTTTTTTCGAAAAATTTTCGTTTTAATTTTTTTTTGAATTTTTTTTTTATTTTCTTTTTAAATTTTTTTAAAATTTTTTTTTTAATTTTTTTTGAAAAATTTTTTTTTTACATTTTTTGAAAAATTTTTTTTAAACACTTTTTTTTCGAAATTTTTTTTATAATTTTCTTTTTGAAATTTTTTATAAATTTTTTTTTTGAAAAATTTTTTTTTGAAAATTCGAAAAAAAATTTGAAAAAAAAATTTTCAAAAAAAAAATTTCAAAAAAATTTTCGAAAAAAAAATTGAAAAAAAAAATTAAAAAAAAAATCTAAAGAAAAATTTTTTTTTTAATTTTTAATTTTTTTAAATTTTTTCTGAAAAAATTTTTTTTTGAATTTTTTTTTTAAATTTTTTTTTGGAAATTTTTTCTGTATTTTTTTTTGAAATTTTTTTAAAAAATTTTTAAAATTTTTTTAAAAATATTTTTTAGATTTTTTTTTAAATTTTTTTTTTTCAATTTTTTAATTTTTTTTTAAATTTTTTTTTTGAAAATTTTTTTAATTTTTTTTTTGAAATTTTTTTTTAATTTTTTTTTTAATTTTTTTTTTTAAATTTCTTTTTTGAAATTTTTTTTTTGAAAATTTTTTTGAATTTTTTTTTTTGAAATTTTTTTTGGAAATTTTTTTTTTTGAATTTTTTTTTAAATTTTTTTGAGATTTTTTTTTAATTTTTTTTGAAATTTTTTTTTTTGAAATTTTTTTTTTTGAAATTTTTTTTTTTGAAATTTTTTTTTTGAAATTTTTTTTAAATTTTTTTTTTGAAATTTTTTTTTTTAATTTTTTTATGAAATTTTTTTAAAATTTTTTATTTTTTTTTAAATTTTTTTTTTCGAAATTTTAATTTTTTTTAAAATTTTTTTTTTGAAAATTTTTTTGAAATTTTTTTTAAATTTTTTTTTTGAATTTTTTTTTTCGAATTTTTTTTTTAATTTTTTTTTTATTTTTTTTTAATTTTTTTTTTGGAAATTTTTTTTTTTGAAATTTTTTTTAAATTTTTTTTTTTTTTTTGAGAATTTTTTTGAAAATTTTTTTTTTGAAAACTTTTTTTCGAATTTTTTTTTATTTATTTTTTTAAATTTTTTTTTAAATTTTTTTTTGAAAAATTTTTTTTATTTTATTTTTGAAATTTTTTTTTGAAATTTTTTTTTTTAATTTTTTTTTTAATTTTTTTTTTGAAATTTTTTTTTTTTTATTTTTTTTATGAAATTTTTTTAAATTTTTTTATTTATTTTTTAAATTTTTTTTTTTTTTTCTTCGAAATTTTAATTTTTTTTTAAATTTTTTTTTTTGAAAATTTTTTTGAATTTTTTTTTTATTTTTTTGAGATTTTTTTTTATTTTTTTTGAAATTTTTTCTTTTGAAATTTTTTTTTTTGAAATTTTTTTTAAATTTTTTTTATGAAATTTTTTTAAAATTTTTTATTTTTTTTTTTAATTTTTTTTTCGAAATTTTAATTTTTTTTAAAATTTTTTTTTTGAAAATTTTTTTGAAATTTTTTTTTAATTTTTTTTTTGAATTTTTTTTTTCGAAATTTTTTTTTAATTTTTTTTTTATTTTTTTTAAATTTTTTTTTTGGAAATTTTTTTTTTGAAATTTTTTTTAAATTTTTTTTTTTTATTTTTTT
>OX101824.2:27072914-27210414 GCA_944452925.2 Chrysolina oricalcia
TTTTATGGAAGTTTTTTTTTTTGAAATTTTTTTTGAAATTTTTTTTTTGAAAATTTTTTTTTTATTTTTTTTTTGAAATTTTTTTTTTTTAATTTTTTTTTCGGAAATTTTTTTTTTAATTTTTTTTTTTTCAATTTTTTGAAATTTTTTTTTTTTAATTTTTTTTCGGAAATTTTTTTTAAATTTTTTTTTTGGAAATTTTTTTTTTTGAAATTTTTTTTAAATTTTTTTTTTATTTTTTTTTCGAATTTTTTTTTTTTTTTCGAAATTTTTTTGAGAATTTTTTTTTTAATTTTTTTTTTGAAAACTTTTTTGAAATTTTTTTTAAATTTTTTTTTTGAAATTTTTTTTTCGAATTTTTTTTTTAATTTTTTTTTTATTTTTTTAAAATTTTTTTTTGGAAATTTTTTTTTTGAAATTTTTTTAAAATATTTTTTTTTATTTTTTTGAGAATTTTTTTTAAAATTTTTTTTTATTTTTTTAAAATTTTTTTTTTTATTTTTTTGAGAATTTTTTTTTAAATTTTTTTTTTATTTTTTTGAGAATTTTTTTTTTAATTTTTTTTTTGAAAATTTTTTTTTTCGAAATTTTTTTTTTATTTTTATTTCGAAATTTTTTTGAGAATTTTTTTTAAAATTTTTTTTTGAAATTTTTTTTTTTGAAAATTTTTTTGAATTTTAATTTTTTGAATTTTTTTTTTTCGAAATTATTTTTTTTATTTTTTTTAAATTTTTTTTTTGATATTTTTTTTTCGAAAACTTTTTTGAAATTTTTTTTAAAATTTTTTTTTCGAATATTTTTTTTTTAATTTTTTTTTTGAAATTTTTTTTTGAAATTTTTTTTTTAAATTTTTTTTTTATTTTTTTTTCGAAATTTTTTTTTTAAATTTTTTTTAAATTTTTTTTTGGAATTTTTTTTTATTTATTTTTTTAATTTTTTTTTAAATTTTTTTTTTAAATTTTTTTTTCGAAATTTTTTTTTAATTTTTTTCGAAATTTTTTTTAAATTTTTTTTTTGGAATTTTTTTTTTTTTTTTTTTTTCTTCGAATTTTTTTTTTATTTATTTTTTTAAATTTTTTTTTAAATTTTTTTTTGAAAATTTTTTTTTATTTTTTTTTTGAAATTTTTTTGAATTTTTTTTTCGAATTTTTTTTTTCAATTTTTTTTGAAATTTTTTTTAAAATTTTTTTTAAAATTTTTTTTGAATTTTTTTTTTATTTTTTTTTCGAATTTTTTTTTTATTTTTTTTTAAATTTTTTTTTGAATTTTTTTTTTAATTTTTTTTTTTATTTTTTTTTCGAAATTTTTTTAAATTTTTTTTTTTGAATTTTTTTTTTATTTTTTTTTCGAATTTTTTTTTTATTTTTTTTAAAATTTTTTTTTCGAAATTTTTTTAAATTTTTTTTTTTATTTTTTTTAAATTTTTTTTTTTGAATTTTTTTTTTATTTTTTTTTCGAATTTTTTTTTTATTTTTTTTTAAATTTTTTTTTCGAAATTTTTTTTAAATTTTTTTTTTTTATTTTTTTTTAAATTTTTTTTTTGAATTTATTTTTAAATTTTTTTTTTTTGGAATTTTTTTTTTCGAAATTTTTTTTTAATTTTTTTTTTTATTTTCTTTTCGAATTTTTTTTTTCATTTATTTTTTTAAATTTTTTTGAAAAATTTTTTTAAAAATTTTTTTTAGAAAATTTTTTTTTTTTAATTTTTTTTTGAAATTTTTTTTTTAAATTTTTTTTTTGAAATTTTTTTTTTTGAAAATTTTTTTGAAATTTTTTTTGAAATTTTTTTTTTTTAAATTTTTTTTTTCGAAATTTTTTTTAAATTTTTTTTTTGATATTTTTTTTTTTCGAAATTTTTTTTTTAATTTTTTTTTTAAATTTTTTTTTTATTTTTTTTTCGAAATTTTTTTAAATTTTTTTTCCAAAAAAAAAATTTGGAATTTTTTTTTTTTTTTTGAATTTTTTTTTATTTATTTTTTTAATTTTTTTTTAAATTTTTTTTTTTTAATTTTTTTTTCGAATTTTTTTAAAAATTTTTTTCGAAATTTTTTTTAAATTTTTTTTTTGGATTTTTTTTTTTAATTTTTTTTCGAATTTTTTTTTTTTATTTATTTTTTTTTATTTTTTTTAAATTTTTTTTTAGGGAATTTTTTTTTTGAAATTTTTTTTAAATTTTTTTTTTTGAATTTTTTTTTTTTATTTTTTTTTTATTTTTTTGAGATTTTTTTTAAAATTTTTTTTTAATTTTTTTTTTGAAATTTTTTTTATGAAATTTTTTTAAAATTTTTTATTTTTTATTTTTTTTTCAAATTTTTTTTTCGGAAATTTTTTTTTTATTTTTTTTTTTAATTTTTTTTTTGAAATTTTTTTTTTTAATTTTTTTTTTATTTTTTTTTTGAAATTTTTTTAAAATTTTTTTAAATTTTTTTTTTGGAATTTTTTTAATTTTTTTTGAAGTTTTTTTTAAAAATTTTTTTTTCGAAATTTTTTTAAAATTTTTTTGAAATTTTTTTTTTATTTTTTTTTCGAAATTGTTTTGAGAAATTTTTTTTAAATTTTTTTTTCGAAATTTTTTTTAAATTTTTTTTTTGGAATTTTTTTTTTTTTATTTTTTTTTCGAATTTTTTTTTATTTATTTTTTTAAATTTTTTTTTTGAAATTTTTTTTTTTGAATTTTTTTTTCGAAATTTATTTAAATTTTTTTTTCGAAAATTTTTTTGAATTTTTTTTTTTGAAATTTTTTTTTTTTTTTTTCGAAATTTTTTTGAGAATTTTTTTTTTAAATTTTTTTTTTGAAATTTTTTTTTTTGAAAATTTTTTTGAAATTTTTTTTATTTTTTTTTCGAATTTTTTTTTTGAAATTTTTTTTAAATTTTTTTTTTTAATTTTTTTGAGAATTTTTTTTGAAATTTTTTTTTTCGAAATTTTTTTTAAATTTTTTTTTAATTTTTTTTCGAATTTTTTTTTTTAATTTATTTTTTAAAATTTTTTTGAAAAATTTTTTTTAAAATTTTTTTTAGAAAAATTTTTTTTTAAATTTTTTTTGAAAATTTTTTTTTTAAATTTTTTTTTTAATTTTTTTTTTTTATTTTTTTTTAAAAATTTTTTTTTTTTAAATTTTTTTTTAAAATTCTTTTAAATTTTTTTTTTAAATTCTTTTAAATTTTTTTTTTATGGAAGTTTTTTTTTTGAAATTTTTTTTGAAATTTTTTTTTTGAAAATTTTTTTTTTATTTTTTTTTTGAAATTTTTTTTTTTAAATTTTTTTTTCGGAAATTTTTTTTTTAATTTTTTTTTTTTCAATTTTTTGAAATTTTTTTTTTTTTAATTTTTTTTCGGAAATTTTTTTTAAATTTTTTTTTTGGAAATTTTTTTTTTTGAAATTTTTTTTAAATTTTTTTTTTATTTTTTTTTCGAATTTTTTTTTTTTTTTTTCGAAATTTTTTTGAGAATTTTTTTTTTAATTTTTTTTTTGAAAACTTTTTTGAAATTTTTTTTAAATTTTTTTTTTGAAATTTTTTTTTCGAATTTTTTTTTTAATTTTTTTTTTATTTTTTTAAAATTTTTTTTTGGAAATTTTTTTTTTGAAATTTTTTTAAAATATTTTTTTTTATTTTTTTTAAATTTTTTTTTTTTATTTTTTTGAGAATTTTTTTTTAAATTTTTTTTTTATTTTTTTGAGAATTTTTTTTTTAATTTTTTTTTTGAAAATTTTTTTTTTCGAAATTTTTTTTTTATTTTTATTTCGAAATTTTTTTGAGAATTTTTTTTAAAATTTTTTTTTGAAATTTTTTTTTTTGAAAATTTTTTTGAATTTTAATTTTTTGAATTTTTTTTTTTCGAAATTATTTTTTTTATTTTTTTTAAATTTTTTTTTTGATATTTTTTTTTCGAAAACTTTTTTGAAATTTTTTTTAAAATTTTTTTTTCGAATATTTTTTTTTTAATTTTTTTTTTGAAATTTTTTTTTTGAAATTTTTTTTTTATTTATTTTTTTAATTTTTTTTTAAATTTTTTTTTTTAATTTTTTTTTCGAAATTTTTTTTTAATTTTTTTCGAAATTTTTTTTAAATTTTTTTTTTGGATTTTTTTTTTTTTTTTTTTTCTTCGAATTTTTTTTTTATTTATTTTTTTAAATTTTTTTTTAAATTTTTTTTCGAAAATTTTTTTTTATTTTTTTTTTGAAATTTTTTTGAATTTTTTTTTCGAATTTTTTTTTTCAATTTTTTTTGAAATTTTTTTTAAAATTTTTTTTAAAATTTTTTTTGATTTTTTTTTTTATTTTTTTTTCGAATTTTTTTTTTATTTTTTTTAAAATTTTTTTTTGAATTTTTTTTTTAATTTTTTTTTTATTTTTTTTTCGAAATTTTTTTAAATTTTTTTTAAATTTTTTTTTTGAATTTTTTTTTTATTTTTTTTTCGATTTTTTTTTTTATTTTTTTTAAAATTTTTTTTTCGAAATTTTTTTAAATTTTTTTTTTTATTTTTTTTAAATTTTTTTTTTTGAATTTTTTTTTTATTTTTTTTTCGAATTTTTTTTTTATTTTTTTTAAAATTTTTTTTTCGAAATTTTTTTTAAATTTTTTTTTTAAATTTTTTTTTAAATTTTTTTTTTGAATTTATTTTTAAATTTTTTTTTTTTGGAATTTTTTTTTTTGAAATTTTTTTTTAATTTTTTTTTTATTTTCTTTTCGAATTTTTTTTTTCATTTATTTTTTAAAATTTTTTTGAAAAATTTTTTTAAAAATTTTTTTTAGAAAATTTTTTTTTTTAATTTTTTTTTGAAATTTTTTTTTTAAATTTTTTTTTTGAAATTTTTTTTTTTGAAAATTTTTTTGAAATTTTTTTTGAAATTTTTTTTTTTGAAATTTTTTTTTTCGAATTTTTTTTTAAATTTTTTTTTTGATATTTTTTTTTTTCGAAATTTTTTTTTTTATTTTTTTTTTAAATTTTTTTTCCAAAAAAAAAATTTGGAATTTTTTTTTTTTTTTTTGAATTTTTTTTTATTTATTTTTTTAATTTTTTTTTAAATTTTTTTTTTAAAATTTTTTTTTCGAATTTTTTTAAAAATTTTTTTCGAAATTTTTTTTAAATTTTTTTTTTTATTTATTTTTTTTTATTTTTTTTAAATTTTTTTTTAGGGAATTTTTTTTTTGAAATTTTTTTTAAATTTTTTTTTTTGAATTTTTTTTTTTTTTTTTTTTTATTTTTTTGAGATTTTTTTTAAAATTTTTTTTTAATTTTTTTTTTGAAATTTTTTTTATGAAATTTTTTTTAAATTTTTTATTTTTTATTTTTTTTTTAAATTTTTTTTTCGGAAATTTTTTTTTTATTTTTTTTTTTTATTTTTTTTTTGAAATTTTTTTTTTTAATTTTTTTTTTATTTTTTTTTTGAAATTTTTTTAAAATTTTTTTAAATTTTTTTTTTGGAATTTTTTTAATTTTTTTTGAATTTTTTTTTAAAAATTTTTTTTTCGAAATTTTTTTAAAATTTTTTTGAAATTTTTTTTTTCGAAATTATTTTTTTAATTTTTTTTACATTTTTTTTTTGATATTTTTTTTTTCGAAAACTTTTTTGAAATTTTTTTTTAAATTTTTTTTTCGAATATTTTTTTTTTAATTTTTTTTTTGAAATTTTTTTTTTGAAATTTTTTTTTTAATTTTTTTTTTTAATTTTTTTTTCGAAATTTTTTTTAAATTTTTTTTTCAAAATTTTTTTAAAATTTTTTTTTTGGAATTTTTTTTAATTTTTTTTTTATTTTTTTTAAATTTTTTTTTTGGAATTTTTTTTTTTTTTTTTCGAATTTTTTTTAATTTTTTTTTCGAAATTTTTTTAAAATTTTTTTTAAATTTATTTTTTGGATTTTTTTTTTTTAATTTTTTTTCGAAATTTTTTTGAGAATTTTTTTTTAATTTTTTTTTTTGAAATTTTTTTTTTTGAAAATTTTTTTGAAATTTTTTTTTTATTTTTTTTTCGAATTTTTTTTTTGAAATTTCTTTTAAATTTTTTTTTTATTTTTTTGAGAATTTTTTTTGAAATTTTTTTTTTTCGAAATTTTTTTTAAATTTTTTTTTTATTTTTTTTCGAATTTTTTTTTTATTTTTTTTTGAAATTTTTTTTTATTTTTTTTTGAAATTTTTTTTGAAGATTTTTTTTTGAAATTTTTTTTTAATTTTTTTTTTTAATTTTTTTTTTGAAATTTCTTTTTTAAAATTTTTTTTTCGAAAATTTTTTTGAATTTTTTTTTTGAATTTTTTTTTTGAAATTTTTTTTTGAAATTTTTTTAAAATTTTTTTTTAATTTTTTTTTTATTTTTTTTAAATTTTTTTTTTGGAAATTTTTTTTTTTGAAATTTTTTTTAAATTTTTTTTTTATTTTTTTTTCGAATTTTTTTTTTTTTTTTTCGAAATTTTTTTGAGAATTTTTTTTTTAATTTTTTTTTTGAAAACTTTTTTGAAATTTTTTTTAAATTTTTTTTTTGAAATTTTTTTTTCGAATTTTTTTTTTAATTTTTTTTTTATTTTTTTAAAATTTTTTTTTGGAAATTTTTTTTTTGAAATTTTTTTAAAATATTTTTTTTTATTTTTTTTAAATTTTTTTTTTTTATTTTTTTGAGAATTTTTTTTTAAATTTTTTTTTTATTTTTTTGAGAATTTTTTTTTTAATTTTTTTTTTGAAAATTTTTTTTTTCGAAATTTTTTTTTTATTTTTATTTCGAAATTTTTTTGAGAATTTTTTTTAAAATTTTTTTTTGAAATTTTTTTTTTTGAAAAATTTTTTGAATTTTAATTTTTTGAATTTTTTTTTTTCGAAATTATTTTTTTTATTTTTTTTAAATTTTTTTTTTGATATTTTTTTTTCGAAAACTTTTTTGAAATTTTTTTTAAAATTTTTTTTTCGAATATTTTTTTTTTAATTTTTTTTTTGAAATTTTTTTTTTGAAATTTTTTTTTTAAATTTTTTTTTTATTTTTTTTTCGAAATTTTTTTTTTAAATTTTTTTTAAATTTTTTTTTGGAATTTTTTTTTATTTATTTTTTTAATTTTTTTTTAAATTTTTTTTTTAAATTTTTTTTTCGAAATTTTTTTTTAATTATTTTCGAAATTTTTTTTAAATTTTTTTTTTGGAATTTTTTTTTTTTTTTTTTTTTCTTCGAATTTTTTTTTTATTTATTTTTTTAAATTTTTTTTAAAATTTTTTTTCGAAAATTTTTTTTTATTTTTTTTTTGAAATTTTTTTGAATTTTTTTTTCGAATTTTTTTTTTCAATTTTTTTTGAAATTTTTTTTAAAATTTTTTTTTAAATTTTTTTTGAATTTTTTTTTTATTTTTTTTTCGAATTTTTTTTTTATTTTTTTTAAAATTTTTTTTTGAATTTTTTTTTTAATTTTTTTTTTATTTTTTTTTCGAAATTTTTTTAAATTTTTTTTAAATTTTTTTTTTTGAATTTTTTTTTTATTTTTTTTTCGAATTTTTTTTTTATTTTTTTTAAAATTTTTTTTTCGAAATTTTTTTAAATTTTTTTTTTTATTTTTTTTAAATTTTTTTTTTTGAATTTTTTTTTTATTTTTTTTTCGAATTTTTTTTTTATTTTTTTTTAAATTTTTTTTTCGAAATTTTTTTTAAATTTTTTTTTTAAATTTTTTTTTAAATTTTTTTTTTGAATTTATTTTTAAATTTTTTTTTTTTGGAATTTTTTTTTTTGAAATTTTTTTTTAATTTTTTTTTTATTTTCTTTTCGAATTTTTTTTTTCATTTATTTTTTAAAATTTTTTTGAAAAATTTTTTTAAAAATTTTTTTTAGAAAATTTTTTTTTTTAATTTTTTTTTGAAATTTTTTTTTTAAATTTTTTTTTTGAAATTTTTTTTTTTGAAAATTTTTTTGAAATTTTTTTTGAAATTTTTTTTTTTGAAATTTTTTTTTTCGAATTTTTTTTTAATTTTTTTTTTGATATTTTTTTTTTTCGAAATTTTTTTTTTTATTTTTTTTTTAAATTTTTTTTTTATTTTTTTTTCGAAATTTTTTTAAATTTTTTTTCCAAAAAAAAAATTTGGAATTTTTTTTTTTTTTTTTGAATTTTTTTTTATTTATTTTTTTAATTTTTTTTTAAATTTTTTTTTTTAAATTTTTTTTTCGAATTTTTTTAAAAATTTTTTTCGAAATTTTTTTTAAATTTTTTTTTTGGATTTTTTTTTTTTAAATTTTTTTTCGAATTTTTTTTTTTATTTATTTTTTTTAATTTTTTTTAAATTTTTTTTTAGGGAATTTTTTTTTTGAAATTTTTTTTAAATTTTTTTTTTTGAATTTTTTTTTTTTTTTTTTTTTTATTTTTTTGAGATTTTTTTTAAAATTTTTTTTTAATTTTTTTTTTGAAATTTTTTTTATGAAATTTTTTTAAAATTTTTTATTTTTTATTTTTTTTTTTAATTTTTTTTTCGGAAATTTTTTTTTTATTTTTTTTTTTTATTTTTTTTTTGAAATTTTTTTTTTTAATTTTTTTTTTATTTTTTTTTTGAAATTTTTTTAAAATTTTTTTAAATTTTTTTTTTGGAATTTTTTTAATTTTTTTTGATTTTTTTTTTAAAAATTTTTTTTTTCGAAATTTTTTTAAAATTTTTTTGAAATTTTTTTTTTCGAAATTATTTTTTTAATTTTTTTTACATTTTTTTTTTGATATTTTTTTTTTCGAAAACTTTTTTGAAATTTTTTTTTAAATTTTTTTTTCGAATATTTTTTTTTTAATTTTTTTTTTGAAATTTTTTTTTTGAAATTTTTTTTTTAATTTTTTTTTTAAATTTTTTTTTCGAAATTTTTTTTAAATTTTTTTTTCAAAATTTTTTTAAAATTTTTTTTTTGGAATTTTTTTTAATTTTTTTTTTATTTTTTTTAAATTTTTTTTTTGGAATTTTTTTTTTTTTTTTTTCGAATTTTTTTTAATTTTTTTTTCGAAATTTTTTTAAAATTTTTTTTAAATTTATTTTTTGGATTTTTTTTTTTTTATTTTTTTTCGAAATTTTTTTGAGAATTTTTTTTTAATTTTTTTTTTTGAAATTTTTTTTTTTGAAAATTTTTTTGAAATTTTTTTTTTATTTTTTTTTCGAATTTTTTTTTTGAAATTTCTTTTAAATTTTTTTTTTATTTTTTTGAGAATTTTTTTTGAAATTTTTTTTTTTCGAAATTTTTTTTAAATTTTTTTTTTATTTTTTTTCGAATTTTTTTTTTATTTTTTTTTGAAATTTTTTTTTTATTTTTTTTTGAAATTTTTTTTGAAGATTTTTTTTTGAAATTTTTTTTTAATTTTTTTTTTTAATTTTTTTTTTGAAATTTCTTTTTTGAAATTTTTTTTTCGAAAATTTTTTTGAATTTTTTTTTTGAATTTTTTTTTGAAATTTTTTTTTGAAATTTTTTTAAAATTTTTTTTTAATTTTTTTTTTATTTTTTTTAAATTTTTTTTTTGGAAATTTTTTTTTTTTAATTTTTTTTTTAAATTTTTTTTTTATTTTTTTTTATTTTTTTGAGATTTTTTTTTTATTTTTTTTGAAATTTTTTTTTTTTAATTTTTTTTTGAAATTTTTTTTTAATTTTTTTTTTGAAATTTTTTTTTAAATTTTTTTTATGAAATTTTTTTAAAATTTTTTATTTATTTTTTAATTTTTTTTTTCGAAATTTTAATTTTTTTTAAAATTTTTTTTTTGAAAATTTTTTTGAAATTTTTTTTAAATTTTTTTTTTGAAATTTTTTTTTCGAAATTTTTTTTTAATTTTTATTTTTATTTTTTTTAATTTTTTTTTTTGGAAATTTATTTTTTTGAAATTTTTTTAAAATTTTTTTGAGATTTTTTTTTGAAATTTTTTTTTCGAAATTTTTTTAAAATTTTTTTTTTGAAAATTTTTTTTCGAATTTTTTTTTTATTTATTTTTTTAAATTTTTTTTTTAATTTTTTTTTGAAAATTTTTTTTTATTTTTTTTTTGAAATTGTTTTTTTGAAATTTTTTTTTTAATTTTTTTTTTAAATTTTTTTTTTGAATTTTTTTTTTTTATTTTTTTTATGAAATTTTTTTAAAATTTTTTATTTTTTTTTTTAATTTTTTTTTTTTCGAAATTTTAATTTTTTTTTAATTTTTTTTTTGAAAATTTTTTTGAAATTTTTTTTTCGAAATTTTTGTTTAATTTTTTTTTTATTTTTTTTTAATTTTTTTTTTGAAAATTTTTTTTTGAAATTTTTTTTTCGGAATTTTTTTTTTTAATTTTTTTTTTTCAATTCTTTGAAAATTTTTTTTTTTAATTTTTTTTTCGGAAATTTTTTTTAAATTTTTTTTTTGGAAATTTTTTTTTTGAAATTTTTTTTTTATTTTTTTTTCGAAATTGTTTTGAGAAATTTTTTTTAAATTTTTTTTTCGAAATTTTTTTTTAATTTTTTTTTTGAAATTTTTTTTTAAATTTTTTTTTTTTGAATTTTTTTTTCGAAATTTATTTAAATTTTTTTTTCGAAAATTTTTTTGAATTTTTTTTTTTGAAATTTTTTTTTTTTATTTTTTTTCGAAATTTTTTTGAGAATTTTTTTTTTTAATTTTTTTTTTTGAAATTTTTTTTTTTGAAAATTTTTTTGAAATTTTTTTTATTTTTTTTTCGAATTTTTTTTTTGAAATTTTTTTTAAATTTTTTTTTAAAATTTTTTTGAGAATTTTTTTTGAAATTTTTTTTTTCGAAATTTTTTTAAAATTTTTTTTAAATTTTTTTTCGAATTTTTTTTTTTAATTTTTTTTTTAAAATTTTTTTGAAAAATTTTTTTTAAAATTTTTTTTAGAAAAATTTTTTTTAAAATTTTTTTTGAAAATTTTTTTTTTAAATTTTTTTTTAAATTTTTTTTTAAATTTTTTTTTAAAATTTTTTTTTTTTTAATTTTTTTTTAAAATCCTTTTAAAATTTTTTTTTATGGAAGTTTTTTTTTTTGAAATTTTTTTTGAAATTTTTTTTTGAAAATTTTTTTTTTATTTTTTTTTTGAAATTTTTTTTTTTTAATTTTTTTTTCGGAAATTTTTTTTTAAATTTTTTTTTTTTCAATTTTTTGAAATTTTTTTTTTTTAATTTTTTTTTCGGAAATTTTTTTTAAATTTTTTTTTTGGAAATTTTTTTTTTTTGAAATTTTTTTTTTATTTTTTTTTTATTTTTTTTTCGAATTTTTTTTTTTTTTTTTCGAAATTTTTTTGAAAATTTTTTTTTAAATTTTTTTTTTTTGAAAACTTTTTTGAAATTTTTTTTAAATTTTTTTTTTGAAATTTTTTTTTCGATTTTTTTTTTAATTTTTTTTTTATTTTTTTAAAATTTTTTTTTGGAAATTTTTTTTTTGAAATTTTTTTAAAATTTTTTTTTTTATTTTTTTGAGAATTTTTTTTAAAATTTTTTTTTATTTTTTTCAAATTTTTTTTTTTTATTTTTTTGAGAATTTTTTTTTAAATTTTTTTTTTATTTTTTTGAGAATTTTTTTTTAAATTTTTTTTTTTGAAATTTTTTTTTTATTTTTATTTCGAAATTTTTTTGAGAATTTTTTTTAAAATTTTTTTTTGAAATTTTTTTTTTTGAAAATTTTTTTGAATTTTAATTTTTTGAATTTTTTTTTTTTTCGAAATTATTTTTTTAATTTTTTTTAAATTTTTTTTTTGATATTTTTTTTTCGAAAACTTTTTTGAAATTTTTTTTAAAATTTTTTTTTCGAATATTTTTTTTTTAATTTTTTTTTTGAAATTTTTTTTTTGAAATTTTTTTTTTTAATTTTTTTTTTATTTTTTTTTCGAAATTTTTTTTTAAAATTTTTTTTAAATTTTTTTTTTGGAATTTTTTTTTTTTTTTTGAATTTTTTTTATTTATTTTTTTAATTTTTTTTTAATTTTTTTTTTAAATATTTTTTTCGAAATTTTTTTTTAATTTTTTTCGAAATTTTTTTTAAATTTTTTTTTTGGAATTTTTTTTTTTTTTTCTTCGAATTTTTTTTTTATTTATTTTTTAAAATTTTTTTTAAAATTTTTTTTTGAAATTTTTTTTTTATTTTTTTTTTGAAATTTTTTAATTTTTTTTTCAAATTTTTTTTTTCAATTTTTTTTGAAATTTTTTTTAAAATTTTTTTTTTAATTTTTTTTGAATTTTTTTTTTATTTTTTTTTCGAATTTTTTTTTATTTTTTTTTAAATTTTTTTTTGAATTTTTTTTTTAATTTTTTTTTTTAATTTTTTTTTCGAAATTTTTTTAAATTTTTTTTTTTGAATTTTTTTTTTATTTTTTTTTCGAATTTTTTTTTTTATTTTTTTTTTAATTTTTTTTTCGAAATTTTTTTTACATTTTTTTTTTAAATTTTTTTTAAAATTTTTTTTTTGAATTTATTTTTAAATTTTTTTTTTTTGGAATTTTTTTTTTTGAAATTTTTTTTAATTTTTTTTTTATTTTCTTTTCGAATTTTTTTTTTCATTTATTTTTTTAAATTTTTTTGAAAAATTTTTTTTTAAATTTTTTTTAGAAATTTTTTTTTTTTAATTTTTTTTTGAAAATTTTTTTTTAAATTTTTTTTTTGAAATTTTTTTTTTTGAAAATTTTTTTGAAATTTTTTTTGAAATTTTTTTTTTTGAAATTTTTTTTTTCGAAATTTTTTTTAAATTTTTTTTTGATATTTTTTTTTTCGAAATTTTTTTTTTTATTTTTTTTTTAAATTTTTTTTCTAAATTTTTTTTTCGAAATTTTTTTAAATTTTTTTTCCAAAAAAAAAATTTGGAATTTTTTTTTTTTTTTGAATTTTTTTTATTTATTTTTTTAATTTTTTTTAAATTTTTTTTTTAAATTTTTTTTTCAAATTTTTTTTTAAATTTTTTTCGAAATTTTTTTAAATTTTTTTTTTTGGATTTTTTTTTTTTTATTTTTTTTTCGAATTTTTTTTTTTTATTTATTTTTTTTTATTTTTTTTAAATTTTTTTTTAGGGAATTTTTTTTTTGAAATTTTTTTTAAATTTTTTTTTTGAATTTTTTTTTTTATTTTTTTTTAATTTTTTTGAGATTTTTTTAACAATTTTTTTTTAATTTTTTTTTTGAAATTTTTTTTTTATTTTTTTTATGAAATTTTTTTAAAATTTTTTATTTTTTATTTTTTTTTTAAATTTTTTTTTCGGAAATTTTTTTTTTATTTTTTTTTTTAAATTTTTTTTTTGAAATTTTTTTTTTTTATTTTTTTTTTATTTTTTTTTTGAAATTTTTTTTAAATTTTTTTTAATTTTTTTTTTGGAATTTTTTTAATTTTTTTTTGAATTTTTTTTTAAAATTTTTTTTTCGAAATTTTTTTTAAATTTTTTTGAAATTTTTTTTTTTCGAAATTATTTTTTTAATTTTTTTTACATTTTTTTTTTGATATTTTTTTTTCGAAAACTTTTTTGAAATTTTTTTTTAAATTTTTTTTTCGAATATTTTTTTTTTAATTTTTTTTTGAAATTTTTTTTTGAAATTTTTTTTTTAATTTTTTTTTTAATTTTTTTTTCGAAATATTTTTTAAATTTTTTTTTCAAAATTTTTTTTAAATTTTTTTTTTGGAATTTTTTTTAATTTTTTTTTTTATTTTTTTTAAATTTTTTTTTTGGAAATTTTTTTTTTGAAAATTTTTTTGAAATTTTTTTTTAATTTTTTTTTTGAAATTTTTTTTTCGAATTTTTTTTTAAATTTTTTTTTTATTTTTTTTAAATTTTTTTTTGGAAATTTTTTTTTTTTAATTTTTTTTTAAATTTTTTTTTTATTTTTTTGGGAATTTTTTTTAAATTTTTTTTTTCGAATTTTTTTTTTTTTTGAAAATTTTTTTTTTTTGAAATTTTTTTTTTTATTTTTTTTTCGAAATTTTTTTGAGAAATTTTTTTTAAATTTTTTTTTCGAAATTTTTTTTAAATTTTTTTTTTGGATTTTTTTTTTAAATTTTTTTTTTGAAATTTTTTTTGAAATTTTTTTTTTAATTTTTTTTTTTTGAAATTTTTTTTCGAAATTTTTTTTAATTTTTTTTCGAAAATTTTTTTGAATTTTTTTTTTTGAAATTTTTTTTTTGAAATTTTTTTTCGAATTTTTTTTTTAATTTTTTTTTTTAATTTTTTTTTGAAATTTCTTTTTTGAAATTTTTTTTCGAAAATTTTTTAGAATTTTTTTTTTGAAATTTTTTTTTTGAAATTTTTTTAAAATTTTTTTTTAAATTTTTTTTTATTTTTTTTAAATTTTTTTTTGGAAATTTTTTTTTTTGAAATTTTTTTAAAATTTTTTTTTTTATTTTTTTTTTATTTTTTTGAGATTTTTTTTTAAATTTTTTTGAAATTTTTTTTTTTGAAATTTTTTTTTTTATTTTTTTTTTATGAAATTTTTTTAAAATTTTTTATTTTTTTTTTTAATTTTTTTATTTTTCGAAATTTTAATTTTTTTTTTATTTTTTTTTTTGAAAATTTTTTTGAAATTTTTTTTAAATTTTTTTTTTGAAATTTTTTTTTCGAAATTTTTGTTTAATTTTTTTTTTATTTTTTTTTAATTTTTTTTTTGGAATTTTTTTTTTTGAAATTTTTTTTTTATTTTTTTTTTTTGAAATTTTTTTTTTTTTATTTTTTTTTTGAAAATTTTTTTTTGAAATTTTTTTTTCGGAATTTTTTTTTTTAATATTTTTTTTTCAATTCTTTGAAAATTTTTTTTTTAAATTTTTTTTTCGGAAATTTTTTTTAAATTTTTTTTTTGGAAATTTTTTTTTTGAAATTTTTTTTAAATTTTTTTTTCGAAATTGTTTTGAGAAATTTTTTTTAAATTTTTTTTTCGAAATTTTTTTTAAATTTTTTTTTTGAAATTTTTTTTTAAATTTTTTTTTTGAATTTTTTTTTTCGAAATTTATTTAAATTTTTTTTTCGAAAATTTTTTTGAATTTTTTTTTTTGAATTTTTTTTTTTTTATTTTTTTTCGAAATTTTTTTGAGATTTTTTTTTTTTAATTTTTTTTTTTGAAATTTTTTTTTTTGAAAATTTTTTTGAAATTTTTGTTATTTTTTTTTCGAATTTTTTTTTTGAAATTTTTTTTAAATTTTTTTTTTATTTTTTTTTGAAATTTTTTTTTTCGAAATTTTTTTTAAATTTTTTTTTAATTTTTTTTCGAATTTTTTTTTTTAATTTATTTTTTAAAATTTTTTTGAAAAATTTTTTTTAAAATTTTTTTTAGAAAAATTTTTTTTTAAATTTTTTTTGAAAATTTTTTTTTTAAATTTTTTTTTTAATTTTTTTTTTTAATTTTTTTTTAAAAATTTTTTTTTTTAAATTTTTTTTTAAAATTCTTTTAAAATTTTTTTTTATGGAAGTTTTTTTTTTGAAATTTTTTTTTTGAAAATTTTTTTTTTATTTTTTTTTTGAAATTTTTTTTTTTTAATTTTTTTTTCGGAAATTTTTTTTTAAATTTTTTTTTTTCAATTATTTGAAATTTTTTTTTTTTTAATTTTTTTTTCGGAAATTTTTTTTAAATTTTTTTTTTGGAAATTTTTTTTTTTGAAATTTTTTTTTAATTTTTTTTTTATTTTTTTTTCGAATTTTTTTTTTTTTTTCGAAATTTTTTTGAGAATTTTATTTTAAATTTTTTTTTTGAAAACTTTTTTGAAATTTTTTTTAAATTTTTTTTTTGAAATTTTTTTTTCGAATTTTTTTTTTAATTTTTTTTTTATTTTTTTAAATTTTTTTTTTGGAAATTTTTTTTTTGAAATTTTTTTAAAATTTTTTTTTTTATTTTTTTGAGAATTTTTTTTTAAATTTTTTTAAATTTTTTTAAATTTTTTTTTTTAATTTTTTTTTCGGAAATTTTTTTTTAAATTTTTTTTTTTTCAATTTTTTGAAATTTTTTTTTTTTTAATTTTTTTTTCGGAAATTTTTTTTAAATTTTTTTTTTGGAAATTTTTTTTTTTTAAATTTTTTTTTAATTTTTTTTTTATTTTTTTTTCGAATTTTTTTTTTTTTTTTCGAAATTTTTTTGAGAATTTTTTTTTAAATTTTTTTTTTTGAAAACTTTTTTTTTTTAAATTTTTTTTTTATTTTCATTTCGAAATTTTTTTGAGAATTTTTTTTAAAATTTTTTTTTGAAATTTTTTTTTTTGAAAATTTTTTTGAATTTTAATTTTTTGAATTTTTTTTTTTTTCGAAATTATTTTTTTAATTTTTTTTAAATTTATTTTTTGATATTTTTTTTTCGAAAACTTTTTTGAAATTTTTTTTAAAATTTTTTTTTCGAATATTTTTTTTTTAATTTTTTTTTTGAAATTTTTTTTTCAAATTTTTTTTTTATTTTTTTTTCGAAAATTTTTTTTAAAATTTTTTTTAAATTTTTTTTTGGAATTTTTTTTTTTTTGAATTTTTTTTTATTTATTTTTTTAATTTTTTTTTAAATTTTTTTTTTTAATTTTTTTTTCGAAATTTTTTTTAAATTTTTTTCGAAATTTTTTTTAAATTTTTTTTTTGGAATTTTTTTTTTTTCTTCGAATTTTTTTTTTATTTATTTTTTTAAATTTTTTTTTAAATTTTTTTTTGAAAATTTTTTTTTATTTTTTTTTTTAAATTTTTTTGAATTTTTTTTTCGAATTTTTTTTTTCAATTTTTTTTGAAATTTTTTTTAAAATTTTTTTAAAAATTTTTTTTGAATTTTTTTTTATTTTTTTTTCGAATTTTTTTTTTATTTTTTTTAAAATTTTTTTTTGAATTTTTTTTAAATTTTTTTTTTAATTTTTTTTTCGAAATTTTTTTTAATTTTTTTTTAAATTTTTTTTAAATTTTTTTTTTTGAATTTTTTTTTTATTTTTTTTTCGAATTTTTTTTTTTATTTTTTTTTAAATTTTTTTTTCGAAATTTTTTTTAAATTTTTTTTTTTAATTTTTTTTTAAATTTTTTTTTTGAATTTATTTTTAAATTTTTTTTTTTTGGAATTTTTTTTTTTGAAATTTTTTTTTAATTTTTTTTTTATTTTCTTTTCGAATTTTTTTTTTCATTTATTTTTTTAAATTTTTTTGAAAAATTTTTTTTAAAATTTTTTTTAGAAAATTTTTTTTTTTAATTTTTTTTAAAATTTTTTTTTTTAATTTTTTTTTTGAAATTTTTTTTTTTGAAAATTTTTTTGGAATTTTTTTTGAAATTTTTTTTTTTGAAATTTTTTTTTTCGAAATTTTTTTTAAATTTTTTTTTTGATATTTTTTTTTTTCGAAATTTTTTTTTTTTATTTTTTTTCAGAAAAAAAAATTCGAAAAAAAAATTCAAAAAAAAATTCAAAAAAAATTTCAAAATGAATTTTAAAAAAAAATTCGAAAAAAAAATTTTTGAAAAATTCGAAAAAAAAATTCAAAAAAAAAATTTTCAAAAAAAATTTCAAAATTAAATTTTACAAAAATGAAATTTTCAAAGAAAAATATTTTTAAAAAATTTAAAAAGACGAAAAAAAATTTGAAAAAAATTTAAAAAAAAATTTAGAATTAGAAAAAAATATTAAAAAAAAAAATTCAAAAAAAATTTCAAAAAAATTTTTGAATGAAAAAATAAAAAAAAATTGAAAAAAAAATCGAAAAAAAATTATCAAAAAAAAATTTCCAAATAAAATTTTTCAAAAAAAAAATTTTCACAGAAAAATATTTTAAAAAAAATAAAAAAAAAATAGAAAAATTTCAAAAAAAAATTTTCAAAACGAAAATCTTTCAATAAAAATTTTCAAAAAAAAATTCGAAAAAAAATTTTAAAAAAATTGAAAAAAAAAATTCGAAACAAAATTTCGAAAAAAAAATTTCAAAAAAAAAATTTCAAAAAAATTTCAAAAAAAATTTTCGAAAAAAAAATTTAAAAAAAAATTTAAAAAAGAATTCTAAAAAAAAATTTAAAAAAAATTAAACAAAATTTTAAAAAAATTTTCGAAAAAAAAAATTGAAAAAAAAATTTTAAAAAATCTAAAAAATATTTTTAAACAAATTTTGAAAAATTTTTAAAAAAATTTCAAAAAAAATACAGAAAAAATTTCCAAAAAAAAATTAAAAAAAAAACTTCCAATAAAAAATTTTTAAAAAAATTTCAAAACGAAAATTTTTCGAAAAAAAATTTCAAAAAAAAATTCGAAAAAAAAATTGAAAAAAAATAAAAAAAATTGGAAAAAAAATTTTAAAAAAATTTTTAAAAACGAAAAAAAAATAAAAAAAAATTTAAAAAAAATTTTAAAAAAAATTCGAAAAAAAATTTCGAAAAAAAAATTTTCAAAAAAAAAAATTTCAAAAAAATTTTCGAAAGAAAAAATTGAAAAAAAAAATTTCAAGAAAAAAATTCGAAAAAAAAATTGAAAAAAAAAATTTAAAAAAAAATTAGAAAAAAAATTTAAAAAAAAAGTTTCAAAAAAAATTTCAAAATAAATTTTAAGAAAATTTCGAAAAAAAAACAAAACAAAAATTCGAAAAAAAAATCAAAAAAAAAAATTTCAAAAAGAAAATTCGAAAACATGTTTCAAAAAAAAATTTCGAAAAAAAAAATTTCAAAATGAAATTTTTCAAAAAAAAAAATTTTAAAAAAAATTCAAAAAGAAAATTAAAAAAAAAATTCAAAAAAACTTCCAAAAAAAATTTTTAAAAAAATTCAAAAAAAATTTAAAACGGAAATTTTTCGAAAAAAAATTCGTTTTAAATTTTTTTTGAATTTTTTTTTAAATTTTTTTTTGGAAGTTTTTTTTGAATTTTTTTTAAATTTTCTTTTTGAATTTTTTTTTTAATTTTTTATTTGAATAATTTTTTTTTGAAATTTTTTTTTTCGAAATTTTTTTTTGAAACATGTTTTCGAATTTTCTTTTTGAAATTTTTTTTTTAGAATTTTTGTTTTGTTTTTTTTTTCGAAATTTTTTTAAAATTTATTTTGAAATTTTCTTTGAAACTTTTTTTTTTAATTTTTTTTTCTAAATTTTTTTTCTAATTTTTTTTATTTTTTTCAATTTTTTTTTCGAATTTTTTTTTGAATTTTTTTTTTTCAATTTTTTTTTCGAAAATTTTTTTGAAATTTTTTTTTTGAAAATTTTTTTTTCGAAATTTTTTTTCGAAATTTTTTTTAAATTTTTTTTTTTATTTTTTTTCGTTTTTTAAAATTTTTTCTAAATTTTTTTTCCAATTTTTTTTTATTTTTTTCAAATTTTTTTTCGAATTTTTTTTTGAAATTTTTTTTCGAAAAATTTTTGTTTTGAAATTTTTCTTTTAATTTTTTTTTGGAAGTCTTTTTTGAATTTTTTTTTTTAATTTTCTTTTTGAATTTTTTTTTATTTTTTTTAAATTTTTTTTTCGAAATTTTTTTTTTTGATTTTTTTTTTAATTTCTTTTTTGAAAATTTCTTTTTTTGAAAATTTTTTTTTCGAACATTTTTTTTTGAAAATTTTTTTTTCGAAAATTTTTTTTGAAATTTGTTTTCGAATTTTCTGTTTGAAAATTTTTTTTTGAATTTTTTTTTTGAAATTTTTTTTAAAATTTTTTATTTATTAAATTTTTTCTAAAAAAAATTTTTTTTTGAAATTTTTTTTTTTTTTTTGAAATTCTTTCTGTATTTTTTTTTGAAATTTTTTTAAAATTTTTTTTGAAATTTTTTTTTTGAATTTTTTTTTTCTAAATTTTTTTTATAATTTTTTTTTTTTTTTTTCCGTTTTTTAAAAAATTTTTTTTCGAAATTTTTTTTTTTAATTTGTTTTCGAATTTTCTTTTTGAAATTTTTTTTTTTTTATTTTTTTGAAATTTTTTTTCGAAAAATTTTCGTTTTAAATTTTTTTTGAATTTTTTTTAAATTTTTTTTTGTAAGTTTTTTTTTATTTTTTTTTTTTTATTTTCTTTTTGAATTTTTTTTTAATTTTTTTTTTGAAAAATTTTTTTTTGAAATTTTTTTTTTCGAAATTTTTTTTTGAAACATGTTTTCGAATTTTCTTTTTGAAATTTTTTTAAATTTTTTTTTTGAAAAATTTTTTTTTGAAAATTTTTTTTTTCGAAATTTTTTTTTGAAACATGTTTTCGAATTTTCTTTTTGAAATTTTTTTTTTGATTTTTTTTTAGAATTTTTGTTTTGTTTTTTTTTCGAAATTTTTTAAAAATTTATTTTGAAATTTTTTTTGAAACTTTTTTTTGAAATTTTTTTTTCTAAATTTTTTTTAAAATTTTTTTTATATTTTTTTCAATTTTTTTTTCGAATTTTTTATTGAAATTTTTTTTTTTCATTTTTTTTTCGAAAATTTTTTTGAAATTTTTTTTTTGAAAATTTTTTTTTCGAAACTTTTTTTCGAAATTTTTTTTATAATTTTTTTAAATTTTTTTTTCGTTTTTTTTAAATTTTTTTTTAAAATGTTTTTTCGAATTTTTTTTTTGAAATTTTTTTTTAATTTTTTTTTTTAATTTTTTTTTTGAAATATTTTTTTTGAAAGTTTTTGAAAATTTTTTTTTAAATTTTTTTTTTCGAAATTTATTTTATAATTTTTTTTCTAATTTTTATTTTTTTTCGTTTTTTTCAAATTATTTTTTGAAATGTTTTTTCGAAAAATTTTCGTTTTAATTTTTTTTTGAATTTTTTTTTAAATTTTTTTTTGGAAGTTTTTTTTGAATTTTTTTTTAATTTTCTTTTTGAAATTTTTTTTTTGAAAAAAATTTTTTTGAAATTTTTTTTTTCGAAATTTTTTTTTGAAATCTGTTTTCGAATTTTCTTTTTGAAATTTTTTTTTTTGATTTTATTTTTAGAATTTTTGTTTTGTTTTTTTTTCGAAATTTTTTTAAAATTTATTTTGAAATTTTTTTTGAAACTTTTTTTTTTTTTTTTTTTCGAAATTTTTTTTCTAATTTTTTTTTATTTTTTTCAAATTTTTTTTCGAATTTTCTTTTTGAAAATTTTTTTTTGAATTTTTTTTTTGAATTTTTTTTTTGAATTTTTTTTTTAATTTTTCATTTTTTTATATAAAAAAAAATTTTTTTTTTGAAATAATTTTTTTTAATTTTTTTCCTAGAAATTTTTTCTGTATTTTTTTTTGAAATCTTTTTAAAAATTTTTTAAATTTTTTTTAAAAATATTTTTTAGATTTTTTTTAATTTTTTTTTTTAATTTTATTTTTTTCGAAAATTTTTTTGAAATTTTTTTTTGAAATTTTTTTTTTTGGAATTTTTTTTTTTCGAAAATTTTTTTGAAATTTTTTTTTTTGAAAATTTTTTTTTCGAAATTTTTTTTATAATTTTTTTTTAATTTTTTTTTATTTTTTATCGTTTTTTTAAAAAAAATTTAAAATTTTTTTTCGAATTTTTTTTTCGAAATTTTTTTTTCCAAAAATTTCCGTTCTAATTTTTTTTTGATTTTTTTTTTTAATTTTTTTTTTGAAGTTTTTTTTGATTTTTTTTAAATTTTCTTTTTGAAATTTTTTTTAAATTTTTTTTTTTAATTTTTTTTTTGAAAATTTTTTTTTTGATTTTTTTTTTAGAATTTTTGTTTTGTTTTTTTTCGAAATTTTTTTAAAATTTATTTGGAAATTTTTTTTGAAACTTTTTTTTTTAATTTTTTTTTCTAAATTTTTTTTCTAATTTTTTTTATTTTTTCCAAATTTTTTTTCGAATTTCTTTTTTGAAATTTTTTTTTTCAATTTTTTTTTTCGAAAATTTTTTTGAAATTTTTTTTTTTGAAAATTTTTTTTTCGAAATTTTTTTTATAATTTTTTTTAATTTTTTTTTTATTTTTTTTTCTTTTTTTTTCGAATTTTTTTTTTTATTTTTTTTCGAAAAATTTTCGTTTTAAATTTTTTTTGAATTTTTTTTTAAATTTTTTTTTGAAATATTTTAAAAATTTTTTTTTAAATTTTTTTTTGAATTTTTTTTTTTTTTTTGAAATTTTTTGAAAATTTTTTTTTTAATTTTTTTTTCTAAATTTTTTTATAATTTTTTTAATTTTTTTTTCGTTTTTTTTTAAATTTTTTTAAAATTTTTTTTCGAATTTTTTTTTTGAATTTTTTTTTCGAAAAATTTTCGTTTAAATTTTTTTTGAATTTTTTTTTTAATTTTCTTTTTGAAATTTTTTTTTTAATTTTTTTTTTGAAAATTTTTTTTTTTCATTTCTTTTTTCGAAATTTATTTTTGAAATTTGTTTTCGTTTTTTTTTGAAAATTTTTTTTTGATTTTTTTTTTTAGAATTTTTGTTTCGTTTTTTTTTTTAATTTTTTTTTCTAAATTTTTTTTATATTTTTTTTTATTTTTTTTCGTTTTTTTTTGAAATTTTTTTAAAAATTTTTTTGAAATTTTTTTTTTGAAATTTTTTTTCCTAAATTTTTTTTATAATTTTTTTTTTTTTTTTTTTCCGTTTTTTAAAAAAATTTTTTTCGAAATTTTTTTTTTTAATTTGTTTTCGAATTTTCTTTTTGAATTTTTTTTTTTTTATTTTTTTGAAATTTTTTTTCGAAAAATTTTCGTTTTAAATTTTTTTTGAATTTTTTTTAAATTTTTTTTTGTAAGTTTTTTTTTATTTTTTTTTTTTAATTTTCTTTTTGAATTTTTTTTAAATTTTTTTTTTGAGAATTTTTTTGAAATTTTTTTTTTCGAAATTTTTTTTTGAAATATGTTTTCGAATTTTCTTTTTGAAATTTTTTTTAATTTTTTTTTTGAAAAATTTTTTTTTGAAAATTTTTTTTTTCGAAATTTTTTTTTGAAACATGTTTTCGAATTTTCTTTTTGAAATTTTTTTTTTGATTTTTTTTTTTAGAATTTTTGTTTTGTTTTTTTTTCGAAATTTTTTAAAAATTTATTTTGAAATTTTTTTTGAAACTTTTTTTTGAAATTTTTTTTTCTAAATTTTTTTTTAAATTTTTTTTATATTTTTTTCAATTTTTTTTTCGAATTTTTTTTTTGAAATATTTTTTTTTCATTTTTTTTTTTCGAAAATTTTTTTGAAATTTTTTTTTTCGAAATTTTTTTTTGAAATCTGTTTTCGAATTTTCTTTTTGAAAATTTTTTTTTTGATTTTATTTTTAGAATTTTTGTTTTGTTTTTTTTTCGAAATTTTTTTAAAATTTATTTTGAAATTTTTTTTGAAACTTTTTTTTTAAATTTTTTTTTCGAAATTTTTTTTCTAATTTTTTTTTATTTTTTTCAAATTTTTTTTCGAATTTTCTTTTTGAAAATTTTTTTTTTGAATTTTTTTTTTTTAATTTTTTTTTTTAATTTTTCATTTTTTTAAATAAAAAAAATATTTTTTTTGAAATAATTTTTTTTAATTTTTTTCCTGGAAATTTTTTCTGTATTTTTTTTTGAAATCTTTTTAAAAATTTTTTAAATTTTTTTTAAAAATATTTTTTAGATTTTTTTTTTAATTTTTTTTTTTCAATTTTATTTTTTTCGAAAATTTTTTGGAAATTTTTTTTGAAAATTTTTTTTTTGGAATTTTTTTTTTCGAAAATTTTTTTGAAATTTTTTTTTTTGAAAATTTCTTTTTCGAAATTTTTTTTATAATTTTTTTTAATTTTTTTTATTTTTTATCGTTTTTTTAAAAAAATTTTAAAATTTTTTTTCAAAATTTTTTTTCGAAAAATTTCCGTTCTAATTTTTTTTTAATTTTTTTTATTTTTTATCGTTTTTTTAAAAAAAATTTAAAATTTTTTTTCGAATTTTTTTTTCGAAATTTTTTTTCGAAAAATTTCCGTTCTAATTTTTTTTTGATTTTTTTTTTTAATTTTTTTTTGAAAATTTTTTTTTTGATTTTTTTTTAGAATTTTTGTTTTGTTTTTTTTCGAAATTTTTTCAAAATTTATTTGGAAATTTTTTTTTAAACTTTTTTTTTAAATTTTTTTTAAATTTTTTTAAAATTCGAAAAAAAAAATTCGAAAAAAAAAATTCAAAAAAAAAATTTCAAAAAAAATTTCAAAAAAACTTGAAAAAAAAAATTTAAAAAAAAAATTTCAAAATTAAATTTTACAAAAATAAAATTTACAAAGAAAAATATTTTTAAAACATTTTAAAAAAAACGAAAAAAAAAAATTTTGAAAAAAAATTTTAAAAAAATTCAAAAAAAATTTCAAAAACATTTTTGAAAGAAAAAATAAAAAAAAATCAAAAAAAAATTATCAAAAAATTAAAAAAAAAATTCAAAATAAAATTTTTCAAAAAAAAATTTTTCACAGAAAAATATTTAAAAAAAATTCCAAAAAAAAAATTCCAAAAAAAAAATTCAAAACGAAAATTTTTCAATAAAAAATTTCAAAAAAAAAATTTAAAAAAAATTGAAAAAAAGATTTCGAAAAAAAATTTCGAAAAAAAAATTTTCAAAAAAAAATATTTCAAAAAAAATTTCAAAAAAAATTTCAAAAAAATATTCGAAAAAAAAAAATTTTAAAAAAATTCAAAAAAAAATTTCAAAAAAAAATTTTAAAAAAAAATTTCAAAAAGAAAATTTGAAACAAATTTCAAAAAAAACTTCCAAAAAAAATTAGAAAAAAAATTTAGAAAAAAATATTTTCAAAAAAAAAATCAAAAAAAAATTCAGAAAAAATTTCCAAAAAAAAATTCTCAAAAAAAAAAAATTTTGAAAGAATAAAAAAAAAATTTTTGAAAAATTTTTGAAAAAATAAAAAAAATTTAAAAAATTAAATAAACAATTCAAAAAAAATTTAAAAAAAAATTTAGAATTAGAAAAAAATATTAAAAAAAAAAATTCAAAAAAAATTTCAAAAAAATTTTTGAATGAAAAAATAAAAAAAAATTGAAAAAAAAATCGAAAAAAAATTATCAAAAAAAAATTTCCAAATAAAATTTTTCAAAAAAAAAATTTTCACAGAAAAATATTTTTAAAAAAATAAAAAAAAATAGAAAAATTTCAAAAAAAAATTTTCAAAACGAAAATCTTTCAATAAAAATTTTCAAAAAAAAATTCGAAAAAAAATTTTAAAAAAATTGAAAAAAAAAATTCGAAACAAAATTTCGAAAAAAAAATTTCAAAAAAAAAATTTCAAAAAAATTTCAAAAAAAATTTTCGAAAAAAAAATTTAAAAAAAAATTTAAAAAAGAATTCTAAAAAAAAATTTAAAAAAAATTAAACAGAATTTTAAAAAAATTTTCGAAAAAAAAAATTGAAAAAAAAATTTAAAAAAATCTAAAAAATATTTTTAAAAAAATTTTGAAAAATTTTTTAAAAAATTTCAAAAAAAATACAGAAAAAATTTCCAAAAAAAAAATTAAAAAAAAATTTTCCAATAAAAAATTTTAAAAAAAATTTCAAAACGAAAATTTTTCGAAAAAAAATTTCAAAAAAAAATTCGAAAAAAAAATTGAAAAAAATAAAAAAAATTGGAAAAAAAATTTTAAAAAAATTTTAAAAAACGAAAAAAAAATAAAAAAAAATTTAAAAAAAATTTTAAAAAAAATTCGAAAAAAAATTTCGAAAAAAAAATTTTCAAAAAAAAAAATTTCAAAAAAATTTTCGAAAAAAAAATTGAAAAAAAAAATTTCAAGAAAAAAATTCGAAAAAAAAATTGAAAAAAAAAATTTTAAAAAAAATTAGAAAAAAAATTTTAAAAAAAAGTTTCAAAAAAAATTTCAAAATAAATTTTAAGAAAATTTCGAAAAAAAAACAAAACAAAAATTCGAAAAAAAAATCAAAAAAAAAAATTTCAAAAAGAAAATTCGAAAACATGTTTCAAAAAAAAATTTCGAAAAAAAAAATTTCAAAATAAAATTTTTCAAAAAAAAAAATTTTAAAAAAAATTCAAAAAGAAAATTAAAAAAAAAATTCAAAAAAACTTCCAAAAAAAATTTTTAAAAAAATTCAAAAAAAATTTAAAACGAAAATTTTTCGAAAAAAAATTCGTTTCAAATTTTTTTTGAATTTTTTTTTAAATTTTTTTTTGGAAGTTTTTTTTGAATTTTTTTTAAATTTTCTTTTTGAATTTTTTTTTTAATTTTTTATTTGAATAATTTTTTTTTGAATTTTTTTTTTTCGAAATTTTTTTTTGAAACATGTTTTCGAATTTTCTTTTTGAAATTTTTTTTTTAGAATTTTTGTTTTGTTTTTTTTTTCGAAATTTTTTTAAAATTTATTTTGAAATTTTCTTTGAAACTTTTTTTTTTAATTTTTTTTTCTAAATTTTTTTTCTAATTTTTTTTATTTTTTTCAATTTTTTTTTCGAATTTTTTTTTGAATTTTTTTTTTTCAATTTTTTTTTCGAAAATTTTTTTGAAATTTTTTTTTTGAAAATTTTTTTTTCGAAATTTTTTTTCGAAATTTTTTTTAAATTTTTTTTTTATTTTTTTTCGTTTTTTAAAATTTTTTCTAAATTTTTTTTCCAATTTTTTTTTATTTTTTTCAAATTTTTTTTCGAATTTTTTTTTGAAATTTTTTTTCGAAAAATTTTTGTTTTGAAATTTTTCTTTTAATTTTTTTTTGGAAGTCTTTTTTGAATTTTTTTTTTTAATTTTCTTTTTGAATTTTTTTTTATTTTTTTTAAATTTTTTTTTCGAAATTTTTTTTTTTGATTTTTTTTTTAATTTCTTTTTTGAAAATTTCTTTTTTTGAAAATTTTTTTTTCGAACATTTTTTTTTGAAAATTTTTTTTTCGAAAATTTTTTTTGAAATTTGTTTTCGAATTTTCTGTTTGAAAATTTTTTTTTGAATTTTTTTTTTGAAATTTTTTTTAAAATTTTTTATTTATTAAATTTTTTCTAAAAAAAATTTTTTTTTTAAATTTTTTTTTTTTTATTTTTTTTTGAAATTCTTTCTGTATTTTTTTTTGAAATTGTTTTAAAATTTTTTTTGAAATTTTTTTTTTTAATTTTTTTTTTCTAAATTTTTTTTATAATTTTTTTTTTTTTTTTCCGTTTTTTAAAAAATTTTTTTTCGAAATTTTTTTTTTTAATTTGTTTTCGAATTTTCTTTTTGAAATTTTTTTTTTTTATTTTTTTGAAATTTTTTTTCGAAAAATTTTCGTTTTAAATTTTTTTTGAATTTTTTTTAAGTTTTTTTTTATTTTTTTTTTTTTATTTTCTTTTTGAATTTTTTTTTAATTTTTTTTTTGAAAAATTTTTTTTTGAAATTTTTTTTTTCGAAATTTTTTTTTGAAACATGTTTTCGAATTTTCTTTTTGAAATTTTTTTAAATTTTTTTTTTGAAAAATTTTTTTTTGAAAATTTTTTTTTTCGAAATTTTTTTTTGAAACATGTTTTCGAATTTTCTTTTTGAAATTTTTTTTTTGATTTTTTTTTAGAATTTTTGTTTTGTTTTTTTTTCGAAATTTTTTAAAAATTTATTTTGAAATTTTTTTTGAAACTTTTTTTTGAAATTTTTTTTTCTAAATTTTTTTTAAAATTTTTTTTATATTTTTTTCAATTTTTTTTTCGAATTTTTTATTGAAATTTTTTTTTTTTCATTTTTTTTTTCGAAAATTTTTTTGAAATTTTTTTTTTGAAAATTTTTTTTTCGAACCTTTCTTTCGAAATTTTTTTTATAATTTTTTTAAATTTTTTTTTCGTTTTTTTTAAATTTTTTTTTAAAATGTTTTTTCGAATTTTTTTTTTGAAATTTTTTTTCGAAATTTTTTTTTAATTTTTTTTTTTAATTTTTTTTTTGAAATATTTTTTTTGAAAGTTTTTGAAAATTTTTTTTTAAATTTTTTTTTTCGAAATTTATTTTATAATTTTTTTTCTAATTTTTATTTTTTTTCGTTTTTTTCAAATTTTTTTTTGAAATGTTTTTTCGAAAAATTTTCGTTTTAATTTTTTTTTGAATTTTTTTTTAAATTTTTTTTTGGAAGTTTTTTTTGAATTTTTTTTTAATTTTCTTTTTGAAATTTTTTTTTTGAAAAAAATTTTTTTGAAATTTTTTTTTTCGAAATTTTTTTTTGAAATCTGTTTTCGAATTTTCTTTTTGAAATTTTTTTTTTTGATTTTATTTTTAGAATTTTTGTTTTGTTTTTTTTTCGAAATTTTTTTAAAATTTATTTTGAAATTTTTTTTGAAACTTTTTTTTTTAATTTTTTTTTTCGAAATTTTTTTTCTAATTTTTTTTTATTTTTTTCAAATTTTTTTTCGAATTTTCTTTTTGAAAATTTTTTTTTGAATTTTTTTTTTGAATTTTTTTTTTGAATTTTTTTTTTAATTTTTCATTTTTTTATATAAAAAAAAATTTTTTTTTTGGAATAATTTTTTTAAATTTTTTTCCTGGAAATTTTTTCTGTATTTTTTTTTTAAATCTTTTTAAAAATTTTTTAAATTTTTTTTAAAAATATTTTTTAGATTTTTTTTTAATTTTTTTTTTTAATTTTATTTTTTTCGAAAATTTTTTTGAAATTTTTTTTTGAAATTTTTTTTTTTGGAATTTTTTTTTTTCGAAAATTTTTTTGAAATTTTTTTTTTTGAAAATTTTTTTTTCGAAATTTTTTTTATAATTTTTTTTTTAATTTTTTTTTATTTTTTATCGTTTTTTTAAAAAAAATTTAAAATTTTTTTTCGAATTTTTTTTTCGAAATTTTTTTTCGAAAAATTTCCGTTCTAATTTTTTTTTGATTTTTTTTTTTAATTTTTTTTTTGAAGTTTTTTTTGATTTTTTTTTAATTTTCTTTTTGAAATTTTTTTTAAATTTTTTTTTTTAATTTTTTTTTTGAAAATTTTTTTTTTGATTTTTTTTTTAGAATTTTTGTTTTGTTTTTTTTCGAAATTTTTTTAAAATTTATTTGGAAATTTTTTTTGAAACTTTTTTTTTTAATTTTTTTTTCTAAATTTTTTTTCTAATTTTTTTTATTTTTTCCAAATTTTTTTTCGAATTTCTTTTTTGAAATTTTTTTTTTCAATTTTTTTTTTCGAAAATTTTTTTGAAATTTTTTTTTTTGAAAATTTTTTTTTCGAAATTTTTTTTATAATTTTTTTTAATTTTTTTTTTATTTTTTTTTTCTTTTTTTTTTCGAATTTTTTTTTTAATTTTTTTTCGAAAAATTTTCGTTTTAAATTTTCGTTTTAAATTTTTTTTGAATTTTTTTTTTAATTTTTTTTTGAAATTTTTTAAAATTTTTTTTTTTAATTTTTTTTTGAATTTTTTTTTTTTTTGAAATTTTTTGAAAATTTTTTTTTTAATTTTTTTTTCTAAATTTTTTTATAATTTTTTTAATTTTTTTTCGTTTTTTTTTAAATTTTTTTAAAATTTTTTTTCGAATTTTTTTTTTGAATTTTTTTTTCGAAAAATTTTCGTTTAAATTTTTTTTGAATTTTTTTTTAATTTTCTTTTTGAAATTTTTTTTTTAATTTTTTTTTTGAAAAATTTTTTTTTTCATTTCTTTTTTCGAAATTTATTTTTGAAATTTGTTTTCGTTTTTTTTTGAAATTTTTTTAAAAATTTTTTTGAAATTTTTTTTTTGAAATTTTTTTTCCTAAATTTTTTTTATAATTTTTTTTTTTTTTTTTTCCGTTTTTTAAAAAATTTTTTTTCGAAATTTTTTTTTTTAATTTGTTTTCGAATTTTCTTTTTGAATTTTTTTTTTTTTATTTTTTTGAAATTTTTTTTCGAAAAATTTTCGTTTTAAATTTTTTTTGAATTTTTTTTAAATTTTTTTTTGTAAGTTTTTTTTTATTTTTTTTTTTTAATTTTCTTTTTGAATTTTTTTTTAATTTTTTTTTTGAGAATTTTTTTAAAATTTTTTTTTTCGAAATTTTTTTTTGAAATATGTTTTCGAATTTTCTTTTTGAAATTTTTTTTAATTTTTTTTTTGAAAAATTTTTTTTTGAAAATTTTTTTTTTCGAAATTTTTTTTTGAAACATGTTTTCGAATTTTCTTTTTGAAAATTTTTTTTTGATTTTTTTTTTTAGAATTTTTGTTTTGTTTTTTTTTCGAAATTTTTTAAAAATTTATTTTGAAATTTTTTTTGAAACTTTTTTTTGAAATTTTTTTTTCTAAATTTTTTTTAAAATTTTTTTTATATTTTTTTCAATTTTTTTTTCGAATTTTTTTTTGAAATATTTTTTTTTCATTTTTTTTTTTCGAAAATTTTTTTGAAATTTTTTTTTTCGAAATTTTTTTTTGAAATCTGTTTTCGAATTTTCTTTTTGAAAATTTTTTTTTTGATTTTATTTTTAGAATTTTTGTTTTGTTTTTTTTTCGAAATTTTTTTAAAATTTATTTTGAAATTTTTTTTGAAACTTTTTTTTTAAATTTTTTTTTCGAAATTTTTTTTCTAATTTTTTTTTATTTTTTTCAAATTTTTTTTCGAATTTTCTTTTTGAAAATTTTTTTTTTGAATTTTTTTTTTTAATTTTTTTTTTTAATTTTTAATTTTTTTAAATAAAAAAAAATATTTTTTTTGAAATAATTTTTTTAAATTTTTTTCCTGGAAATTTTTTCTGTATTTTTTTTTGAAATCTTTTTAAAAATTTTTTAAATTTTTTTTAAAAATATTTTTTAGATTTTTTTTTTAATTTTTTTTTTTCAATTTTATTTTTTTCGAAAAATTTTTTGAAATTTTTTTTGAAATTTTTTTTTTTGGAATTTTTTTTTTCGAAAATTTTTTTGAAATTTTTTTTTTTGAAAATTTTTTTTTCGAAATTTTTTTTATAATTTTTTTTAATTTTTTTTATTTTTTATCGTTTTTTTAAAAAAATTTTAAAATTTTTTTTCAAAATTTTTTTTCGAAAAATTTCCGTTCTAATTTTTTTTTAATTTTTTTTATTTTTTATCGTTTTTTTAAAAAAATTTTAAAATTTTTTTTCGAATTTTTTTTTCGAAATTTTTTTTCGAAAAATTTCCGTTCTAATTTTTTTTTGATTTTTTTTTTAAATTTTTTTTTGAAAATTTTTTTTTTGATTTTTTTTTAGAATTTTTGTTTTGTTTTTTTTCGAAATTTTTTCAAAATTTATTTGGAAATTTTTTTTGAAACTTTTTTTTAAAATTTTTTTTAAATTTTTTTAAAATTCGAAAAAAAAAATTCGAAAAAAAAAATTCAAAAAAAAAATTTCAAAAAAAATTTCAAAAAAACTTGAAAAAAAAAATTTAAAAAAAAAATTTCAAAATTAAATTTTACAAAAATAAAATTTACAAAGAAAAATATTTTTAAAACATTTTAAAAAAAACGAAAAAAAAAAATTTTGAAAAAAAATTTTAAAAAAATTCAAAAAAAATTTCAAAAACATTTTTGAAAGAAAAAATAAAAAAAAATCAAAAAAAAATTATCAAAAAATTAAAAAAAAAATTCAAAATAAAATTTTTCAAAAAAAAATTTTTCACAGAAAAATATTTAAAAAAAATTCCAAAAAAAAAATTCCAAAAAAAAAATTCAAAACGAAAATTTTTCAATAAAAAATTTCAAAAAAAAAATTTAAAAAAAATTGAAAAAAAGATTTCGAAAAAAAATTTCGAAAAAAAAATTTTCAAAAAAAAATATTTCAAAAAAAATTTCAAAAAAAATTTCAAAAAAATATTCGAAAAAAAAAAATTTTAAAAAAATTCAAAAAAAAATTTCAAAAAAAAATTTTAAAAAAAAATTTCAAAAAGAAAATTTGAAACAAATTTCAAAAAAAACTTCCAAAAAAAATTAGAAAAAAAATTTAGAAAAAAATATTTTCAAAAAAAAAATCAAAAAAAAATTCAGAAAAAATTTCCAAAAAAAAATTCTCAAAAAAAAAAAATTTTGAAAGAATAAAAAAAAAATTTTTGAAAAATTTTTGAAAAAATAAAAAAAATTTAAAAAATTAAATAAACAATTCAAAAAAAATTTAAAAAAAAATTTAGAATTAGAAAAAAATATTAAAAAAAAAATTCAAAAAAAATTTCAAAAAAATTTTTGAATGAAAAAATAAAAAAAAATTGAAAAAAAAATCGAAAAAAAATTATCAAAAAAAAATTTCCAAATAAAATTTTTCAAAAAAAAAATTTTCACAGAAAAATATTTTTAAAAAAATAAAAAAAAATAGAAAAATTTCAAAAAAAAATTTTCAAAACGAAAATCTTTCAATAAAAATTTTCAAAAAAAAATTCGAAAAAAAATTTTAAAAAAATTGAAAAAAAAAATTCGAAACAAAATTTCGAAAAAAAAATTTCAAAAAAAAAATTTCAAAAAAATTTCAAAAAAAATTTTCGAAAAAAAAATTTAAAAAAAAATTTAAAAAAGAATTCTAAAAAAAAATTTAAAAAAAATTAAACAGAATTTTAAAAAAATTTTCGAAAAAAAAAATTGAAAAAAAAATTTAAAAAAATCTAAAAAATATTTTTAAAAAAATTTTGAAAAATTTTTTAAAAAATTTCAAAAAAAATACAGAAAAAATTTCCAAAAAAAAAATTAAAAAAAAATTTTCCAATAAAAAATTTTAAAAAAAATTTCAAAACGAAAATTTTTCGAAAAAAAATTTCAAAAAAAAATTCGAAAAAAAAATTGAAAAAAATAAAAAAAATTGGAAAAAAAATTTTAAAAAAATTTTAAAAAACGAAAAAAAAATAAAAAAAAATTTAAAAAAAATTTTAAAAAAAATTCGAAAAAAAATTTCGAAAAAAAAATTTTCAAAAAAAAAAATTTCAAAAAAATTTTCGAAAAAAAAATTGAAAAAAAAAATTTCAAGAAAAAAATTCGAAAAAAAAATTGAAAAAAAAAATTTTAAAAAAAATTAGAAAAAAAATTTTAAAAAAAAGTTTCAAAAAAAATTTCAAAATAAATTTTAAGAAAATTTCGAAAAAAAAACAAAACAAAAATTCGAAAAAAAAATCAAAAAAAAAAATTTCAAAAAGAAAATTCGAAAACATGTTTCAAAAAAAAATTTCGAAAAAAAAAATTTCAAAATAAAATTTTTCAAAAAAAAAAATTTTAAAAAAAATTCAAAAAGAAAATTAAAAAAAAAATTCAAAAAAACTTCCAAAAAAAATTTTTAAAAAAATTCAAAAAAAATTTAAAACGAAAATTTTTCGAAAAAAAATTCGTTTCAAATTTTTTTTGAATTTTTTTTTAAATTTTTTTTTGGAAGTTTTTTTTGAATTTTTTTTAAATTTTCTTTTTGAATTTTTTTTTTAATTTTTTATTTGAATAATTTTTTTTTGAATTTTTTTTTTTCGAAATTTTTTTTTGAAACATGTTTTCGAATTTTCTTTTTGAAATTTTTTTTTTAGAATTTTTGTTTTGTTTTTTTTTTCGAAATTTTTTTAAAATTTATTTTGAAATTTTCTTTGAAACTTTTTTTTTTAATTTTTTTTTCTAAATTTTTTTTCTAATTTTTTTTATTTTTTTCAATTTTTTTTTCGAATTTTTTTTTGAATTTTTTTTTTTCAATTTTTTTTTCGAAAATTTTTTTGAAATTTTTTTTTTGAAAATTTTTTTTTCGAAATTTTTTTTCGAAATTTTTTTTAAATTTTTTTTTTATTTTTTTTCGTTTTTTAAAATTTTTTCTAAATTTTTTTTCCAATTTTTTTTTATTTTTTTCAAATTTTTTTTCGAATTTTTTTTTGAAATTTTTTTTCGAAAAATTTTTGTTTTGAAATTTTTCTTTTAATTTTTTTTTGGAAGTCTTTTTTGAATTTTTTTTTTTAATTTTCTTTTTGAATTTTTTTTTATTTTTTTTAAATTTTTTTTTCGAAATTTTTTTTTTTGATTTTTTTTTTAATTTCTTTTTTGAAAATTTCTTTTTTTGAAAATTTTTTTTTCGAACATTTTTTTTTGAAAATTTTTTTTTCGAAAATTTTTTTTGAAATTTGTTTTCGAATTTTCTGTTTGAAAATTTTTTTTTGAATTTTTTTTTTGAAATTTTTTTTAAAATTTTTTATTTATTAAATTTTTTCTAAAAAAAATTTTTTTTTTAAATTTTTTTTTTTTTATTTTTTTTTGAAATTCTTTCTGTATTTTTTTTTGAAATTGTTTTAAAATTTTTTTTGAAATTTTTTTTTTTAATTTTTTTTTTCTAAATTTTTTTTATAATTTTTTTTTTTTTTTTCCGTTTTTTAAAAAATTTTTTTTCGAAATTTTTTTTTTTAATTTGTTTTCGAATTTTCTTTTTGAAATTTTTTTTTTTTATTTTTTTGAAATTTTTTTTCGAAAAATTTTCGTTTTAAATTTTTTTTGAATTTTTTTTAAGTTTTTTTTTATTTTTTTTTTTTTATTTTCTTTTTGAATTTTTTTTTAATTTTTTTTTTGAAAAATTTTTTTTTGAAATTTTTTTTTTCGAAATTTTTTTTTGAAACATGTTTTCGAATTTTCTTTTTGAAATTTTTTTAAATTTTTTTTTTGAAAAATTTTTTTTTGAAAATTTTTTTTTTCGAAATTTTTTTTTGAAACATGTTTTCGAATTTTCTTTTTGAAATTTTTTTTTTGATTTTTTTTTAGAATTTTTGTTTTGTTTTTTTTTCGAAATTTTTTAAAAATTTATTTTGAAATTTTTTTTGAAACTTTTTTTTGAAATTTTTTTTTCTAAATTTTTTTTAAAATTTTTTTTATATTTTTTTCAATTTTTTTTTCGAATTTTTTATTGAAATTTTTTTTTTTTCATTTTTTTTTTCGAAAATTTTTTTGAAATTTTTTTTTTGAAAATTTTTTTTTCGAACCTTTCTTTCGAAATTTTTTTTATAATTTTTTTAAATTTTTTTTTCGTTTTTTTTAAATTTTTTTTTAAAATGTTTTTTCGAATTTTTTTTTTGAAATTTTTTTTCGAAATTTTTTTTTAATTTTTTTTTTTAATTTTTTTTTTGAAATATTTTTTTTGAAAGTTTTTGAAAATTTTTTTTTAAATTTTTTTTTTCGAAATTTATTTTATAATTTTTTTTCTAATTTTTATTTTTTTTCGTTTTTTTCAAATTTTTTTTTGAAATGTTTTTTCGAAAAATTTTCGTTTTAATTTTTTTTTGAATTTTTTTTTAAATTTTTTTTTGGAAGTTTTTTTTGAATTTTTTTTTAATTTTCTTTTTGAAATTTTTTTTTTGAAAAAAATTTTTTTGAAATTTTTTTTTTCGAAATTTTTTTTTGAAATCTGTTTTCGAATTTTCTTTTTGAAATTTTTTTTTTTGATTTTATTTTTAGAATTTTTGTTTTGTTTTTTTTTCGAAATTTTTTTAAAATTTATTTTGAAATTTTTTTTGAAACTTTTTTTTTTAATTTTTTTTTTCGAAATTTTTTTTCTAATTTTTTTTTATTTTTTTCAAATTTTTTTTCGAATTTTCTTTTTGAAAATTTTTTTTTGAATTTTTTTTTTGAATTTTTTTTTTGAATTTTTTTTTTAATTTTTCATTTTTTTATATAAAAAAAAATTTTTTTTTTGGAATAATTTTTTTAAATTTTTTTCCTGGAAATTTTTTCTGTATTTTTTTTTTAAATCTTTTTAAAAATTTTTTAAATTTTTTTTAAAAATATTTTTTAGATTTTTTTTTAATTTTTTTTTTTAATTTTATTTTTTTCGAAAATTTTTTTGAAATTTTTTTTTGAAATTTTTTTTTTTGGAATTTTTTTTTTTCGAAAATTTTTTTGAAATTTTTTTTTTTGAAAATTTTTTTTTCGAAATTTTTTTTATAATTTTTTTTTTAATTTTTTTTTATTTTTTATCGTTTTTTTAAAAAAAATTTAAAATTTTTTTTCGAATTTTTTTTTCGAAATTTTTTTTCGAAAAATTTCCGTTCTAATTTTTTTTTGATTTTTTTTTTTAATTTTTTTTTTGAAGTTTTTTTTGATTTTTTTTTAATTTTCTTTTTGAAATTTTTTTTAAATTTTTTTTTTTAATTTTTTTTTTGAAAATTTTTTTTTTGATTTTTTTTTTAGAATTTTTGTTTTGTTTTTTTTCGAAATTTTTTTAAAATTTATTTGGAAATTTTTTTTGAAACTTTTTTTTTTAATTTTTTTTTTTAAATTTTTTTTCTAATTTTTTTTATTTTTTCCAAATTTTTTTTCGAATTTCTTTTTTGAAATTTTTTTTTTCAATTTTTTTTTTCGAAAATTTTTTTGAAATTTTTTTTTTTGAAAATTTTTTTTTCGAAATTTTTTTTATAATTTTTTTTAATTTTTTTTTTATTTTTTTTTTCTTTTTTTTTTCGAATTTTTTTTTTAATTTTTTTTCGAAAAATTTTCGTTTTAAATTTTCGTTTTAAATTTTTTTTGAATTTTTTTTTTAATTTTTTTTTGAAATTTTTTAAAATTTTTTTTTTTAATTTTTTTTTGAATTTTTTTTTTTTTTGAAATTTTTTGAAAATTTTTTTTTTAATTTTTTTTTCTAAATTTTTTTATAATTTTTTTAATTTTTTTTCGTTTTTTTTTAAATTTTTTTAAAATTTTTTTTCGAATTTTTTTTTTGAATTTTTTTTTCGAAAAATTTTCGTTTAAATTTTTTTTGAATTTTTTTTTAATTTTCTTTTTGAAATTTTTTTTTTAATTTTTTTTTTGAAAAATTTTTTTTTTCATTTCTTTTTTCGAAATTTATTTTTGAAATTTGTTTTCGTTTTTTTTTGAAATTTTTTTAAAAATTTTTTTGAAATTTTTTTTTTGAAATTTTTTTTCCTAAATTTTTTTTATAATTTTTTTTTTTTTTTTTCCGTTTTTTAAAAAATTTTTTTTCGAAATTTTTTTTTTTAATTTGTTTTCGAATTTTCTTTTTGAATTTTTTTTTTTTATTTTTTTGAAATTTTTTTTCGAAAAATTTTCGTTTTAAATTTTTTTTGAATTTTTTTTAAATTTTTTTTTGTAAGTTTTTTTTTATTTTTTTTTTTTAATTTTCTTTTTGAATTTTTTTTTAATTTTTTTTTTGAGAATTTTTTTAAAATTTTTTTTTTCGAAATTTTTTTTTGAAATATGTTTTCGAATTTTCTTTTTGAAATTTTTTTTAATTTTTTTTTTGAAAAATTTTTTTTTGAAAATTTTTTTTTTCGAAATTTTTTTTTGAAACATGTTTTCGAATTTTCTTTTTGAAAATTTTTTTTTGATTTTTTTTTTTAGAATTTTTGTTTTGTTTTTTTTTCGAAATTTTTTAAAAATTTATTTTGAAATTTTTTTTGAAACTTTTTTTTGAAATTTTTTTTTCTAAATTTTTTTTAAAATTTTTTTTATATTTTTTTCAATTTTTTTTTCGAATTTTTTTTTGAAATATTTTTTTTTCATTTTTTTTTTTCGAAAATTTTTTTGAAATTTTTTTTTTCGAAATTTTTTTTTGAAATCTGTTTTCGAATTTTCTTTTTGAAAATTTTTTTTTTGATTTTATTTTTAGAATTTTTGTTTTGTTTTTTTTTCGAAATTTTTTTAAAATTTATTTTGAAATTTTTTTTGAAACTTTTTTTTTAAATTTTTTTTTCGAAATTTTTTTTCTAATTTTTTTTTATTTTTTTCAAATTTTTTTTCGAATTTTCTTTTTGAAAATTTTTTTTTTGAATTTTTTTTTTTAATTTTTTTTTTTAATTTTTAATTTTTTTAAATAAAAAAAAATATTTTTTTTGAAATAATTTTTTTAAATTTTTTTCCTGGAAATTTTTTCTGTATTTTTTTTTGAAATCTTTTTAAAAATTTTTTAAATTTTTTTTAAAAATATTTTTTAGATTTTTTTTTTAATTTTTTTTTTTCAATTTTATTTTTTTCGAAAATTTTTTTGAAATTTTTTTTGAAATTTTTTTTTTTGGAATTTTTTTTTTCGAAAATTTTTTTGAAATTTTTTTTTTTGAAAATTTTTTTTTCGAAATTTTTTTTATAATTTTTTTTAATTTTTTTTATTTTTTATCGTTTTTTTAAAAAAATTTTAAAATTTTTTTTCAAAATTTTTTTTCGAAAAATTTCCGTTCTAATTTTTTTTTAATTTTTTTTATTTTTTATCGTTTTTTTAAAAAAATTTTAAAATTTTTTTTCGAATTTTTTTTTCGAAATTTTTTTTCGAAAAATTTCCGTTCTAATTTTTTTTTGATTTTTTTTTTAAATTTTTTTTTGAAAATTTTTTTTTTGATTTTTTTTTAGAATTTTTGTTTTGTTTTTTTTCGAAATTTTTTCAAAATTTATTTGGAAATTTTTTTTGAAACTTTTTTTTAAAATTTTTTTTAAATTTTTTTAAAATTCGAAAAAAAAAATTCGAAAAAAAAAATTCAAAAAAAAAATTTCAAAAAAAATTTCAAAAAAACTTGAAAAAAAAAATTTAAAAAAAAAATTTCAAAATTAAATTTTACAAAAATAAAATTTACAAAGAAAAATATTTTTAAAACATTTTAAAAAAAACGAAAAAAAAAAATTTTGAAAAAAATTTTTAAAAAAATTCAAAAAAAATTTCAAAAAAATTTTTGAAAGAAAAAATAAAAAAAAATCAAAAAAAAATTATCAAAAAATTAAAAAAAAAATTCAAAATAAAATTTTTCAAAAAAAAATTTTTCACAGAAAAATATTTAAAAAAAATTCCAAAAAAAAAATTCCAAAAAAAAAATTCAAAACGAAAATTTTTCAATAAAAAATTTCAAAAAAAAAATTTAAAAAAAATTGAAAAAAAGATTTCGAAAAAAAATTTCGAAAAAAAAATTTTCAAAAAAAAATATTTCAAAAAAAATTTCAAAAAAAATTTCAAAAAAATATTCGAAAAAAAAAAATTTAAAAAAAATTCAAAAAAAAATTTCAAAAAAAAATTTTAAAAAAAAATTTCAAAAAGAAAATTTGAAACAAATTTCAAAAAAAACTTCCAAAAAAAATTAGAAAAAAAATTTAGAAAAAAATATTTTCAAAAAAAAAATCAAAAAAAAATTCAGAAAAAATTTCCAAAAAAAAATTCTCAAAAAAAAAAAATTTTGAAAGAATAAAAAAAAAATTTTTGAAAAATTTTTGAGAAAATAAAAAAATTTTAAAAAATTAAATAAACAATTCAAAAAAAATTTAAAAAAAAATTTAGAATTAGAAAAAAATATTAAAAAAAAAAATTCAAAAAAAATTTCAAAAAAATTTTTGAATGAAAAAATAAAAAAAAATTGAAAAAAAAATCGAAAAAAAATTATCAAAAAAAAATTTCCAAATAAAATTTTTCAAAAAAAAAATTTTCACAGAAAAATATTTTTAAAAAAATAAAAAAAATAGAAAAATTTCAAAAAAAAATTTTCAAAACGAAAATCTTTCAATAAAAATTTTCAAAAAAAAATTCGAAAAAAAATTTTAAAAAAATTGAAAAAAAAAATTCGAAACAAAATTTCGAAAAAAAAATTTCAAAAAAAAAATTTCAAAAAAATTTCAAAAAAAATTTTCGAAAAAAAAATTTAAAAAAAAATTTAAAAAAGAATTCTAAAAAAAAATTTTAAAAAAATTAAACAAAATTTTAAAAAAATTTTCGAAAAAAAAAATTGAAAAAAAAATTTAAAAAAATCTAAAAAATATTTTTAAAAAAATTTTGAAAAATTTTTTAAAAAATTTCAAAAAAAATACAGAAAAAATTTCCAAAAAAAAATTAAAAAAAAAACTTCCAATAAAAAATTTTAAAAAAAATTTCAAAACGAAAATTTTTCGAAAAAAAATTTCAAAAAAAAATTCGAAAAAAAAATTGAAAAAAATAAAAAAAATTGGAAAAAAAATTTTAAAAAAATTTTAAAAAACGAAAAAAAAATAAAAAAAAATTTAAAAAAAATTTTAAAAAAAATTCGAAAAAAAATTTCGAAAAAAAAATTTTCAAAAAAAAAAATTTCAAAAAAATTTTCGAAAAAAAAATTGAAAAAAAAAATTTCAAGAAAAAAATTCGAAAAAAAAATTGAAAAAAAAAATTTAAAAAAAAATTAGAAAAAAAATTTAAAAAAAAAGTTTCAAAAAAAATTTCAAAATAAATTTTAAGAAAATTTCGAAAAAAAAACAAAACAAAAATTCGAAAAAAAAATCAAAAAAAAAAATTTCAAAAAGAAAATTCGAAAACATGTTTCAAAAAAAAATTTCGAAAAAAAAAATTTCAAAATAAAATTTTTCAAAAAAAAAAATTTTAAAAAAAATTCAAAAAGAAAATTAAAAAAAAAATTCAAAAAAACTTCCAAAAAAAATTTTTAAAAAAATTCAAAAAAAATTTAAAACGAAAATTTTTCGAAAAAAAATTCGTTTCAAATTTTTTTTGAATTTTTTTTTAAATTTTTTTTTGGAAGTTTTTTTTGAATTTTTTTTAAATTTTCTTTTTGAATTTTTTTTTTAATTTTTTATTTGAATAATTTTTTTTTGAAATTTTTTTTTTCGAAATTTTTTTTTGAAACATGTTTTCGAATTTTCTTTTTGAAATTTTTTTTTTAGAATTTTTGTTTTGTTTTTTTTTTCGAAATTTTTTTAAAATTTATTTTGAAATTTTCTTTGAAACTTTTTTTTTTAATTTTTTTTTCTAAATTTTTTTTCTAATTTTTTTTATTTTTTTCAATTTTTTTTTCGAATTTTTTTTTGAATTTTTTTTTTTCAATTTTTTTTTCGAAAATTTTTTTGAAATTTTTTTTTTGAAAATTTTTTTTTCGAAATTTTTTTTCGAAATTTTTTTTAAATTTTTTTTTTTATTTTTTTTCGTTTTTTAAAATTTTTTCTAAATTTTTTTTCCAATTTTTTTTTATTTTTTTCAAATTTTTTTTCGAATTTTTTTTTGAAATTTTTTTTCGAAAAATTTTTGTTTTGAAATTTTTCTTTTAATTTTTTTTTGGAAGTCTTTTTTGAATTTTTTTTTTTAATTTTCTTTTTGAATTTTTTTTTATTTTTTTTAAATTTTTTTTTCGAAATTTTTTTTTTTGATTTTTTTTTTTAATTTCTTTTTTGAAAATTTCTTTTTTTGAAAATTTTTTTTTCGAACATTTTTTTTTGAAAATTTTTTTTTCGAAAATTTTTTTTGAAATTTGTTTTCGAATTTTCTGTTTGAAAATTTTTTTTTGAATTTTTTTTTTGAAATTTTTTTAAAAATTTTTTATTTATTAAATTTTTTCTAAAAAAAATTTTTTTTTTAAATTTTTTTTTTTTTATTTTTTTTTGAAATTCTTTCTGTATTTTTTTTTGAAATTGTTTTAAAATTTTTTTTGAAATTTTTTTTTTGAATTTTTTTTTTCTAAATTTTTTTTATAATTTTTTTTTTTTTTTTCCGTTTTTTAAAAAATTTTTTTTCGAAATTTTTTTTTTTAATTTGTTTTCGAATTTTCTTTTTGAAATTTTTTTTTTTTATTTTTTTGAAATTTTTTTTCGAAAAATTTTCGTTTTAAATTTTTTTTGAATTTTTTTTAAGTTTTTTTTTATTTTTTTTTTTTTTATTTTCTTTTTGAATTTTTTTTTAATTTTTTTTTTGAAAAATTTTTTTTTGAAATTTTTTTTTTCGAAATTTTTTTTTGAAACATGTTTTCGAATTTTCTTTTTGAAATTTTTTTAAATTTTTTTTTTGAAAAATTTTTTTTTGAAAATTTTTTTTTTCGAAATTTTTTTTTGAAACATGTTTTCGAATTTTCTTTTTGAAATTTTTTTTTTGATTTTTTTTTAGAATTTTTGTTTTGTTTTTTTTCGAAATTTTTTAAAAATTTATTTTGAAATTTTTTTTGAAACTTTTTTTTGAAATTTTTTTTTCTAAATTTTTTTTAAAATTTTTTTTATATTTTTTTCAATTTTTTTTTCGAATTTTTTATTGAAATTTTTTTTTTTCATTTTTTTTTTCGAAAATTTTTTTGAAATTTTTTTTTTGAAAATTTTTTTTTCGAACCTTTCTTTCGAAATTTTTTTTATAATTTTTTTAAATTTTTTTTTCGTTTTTTTTAAATTTTTTTTTAAAATGTTTTTTCGAATTTTTTTTTTGAAATTTTTTTTCGAAATTTTTTTTTAATTTTTTTTTTTAATTTTTTTTTTGAAATATTTTTTTTGAAAGTTTTTGAAAATTTTTTTTTAAATTTTTTTTTTCGAAATTTATTTTATAATTTTTTTTCTAATTTTTATTTTTTTTCGTTTTTTTCAAATTTTTTTTTGAAATGTTTTTTCGAAAAATTTTCGTTTTAATTTTTTTTTGAATTTTTTTTTAAATTTTTTTTTGGAAGTTTTTTTTGAATTTTTTTTAAATTTTCTTTTTGAAATTTTTTTTTTGAAAAAAATTTTTTTGAAATTTTTTTTTTCGAAATTTTTTTTTGAAATCTGTTTTCGAATTTTCTTTTTGAAATTTTTTTTTTTGATTTTATTTTTAGAATTTTTGTTTTGTTTTTTTTTCGAAATTTTTTTAAAATTTATTTTGAAATTTTTTTTGAAACTTTTTTTTTTAATTTTTTTTTTCGAAATTTTTTTTCTAATTTTTTTTTATTTTTTTCAATTTTTTTTTCGAATTTTCTTTTTGAAAATTTTTTTTTGAATTTTTTTTTTGAATTTTTTTTTTGAATTTTTTTTTTAATTTTTCATTTTTTTATATAAAAAAAAATTTTTTTTTTGAAATAATTTTTTTAAATTTTTTTCCTGGAAATTTTTTCTGTATTTTTTTTTTAAATCTTTTTAAAAATTTTTTAAATTTTTTTTAAAAATATTTTTTAGATTTTTTTTTAATTTTTTTTTTTAATTTTATTTTTTTCGAAAATTTTTTTGAAATTTTTTTTTGAAATTTTTTTTTTTGGAATTTTTTTTTTTCGAAAATTTTTTTGAAATTTTTTTTTTTGAAAATTTTTTTTTCGAAATTTTTTTTATAATTTTTTTTTTAATTTTTTTTTATTTTTTATCGTTTTTTTAAAAAAAATTTAAAATTTTTTTTCGAATTTTTTTTTCGAAATTTTTTTTCGAAAAATTTCCGTTCTAATTTTTTTTTGATTTTTTTTTTTAATTTTTTTTTTGAAGTTTTTTTTGATTTTTTTTTAATTTTCTTTTTGAAATTTTTTTTAAATTTTTTTTTTTAATTTTTTTTTTGAAAATTTTTTTTTTGATTTTTTTTTTAGAATTTTTGTTTTGTTTTTTTTCGAAATTTTTTTAAAATTTATTTGGAAATTTTTTTTGAAACTTTTTTTTTTAATTTTTTTTTCTAAATTTTTTTTCTAATTTTTTTTATTTTTTCCAAATTTTTTTTCGAATTTCTTTTTTGAAATTTTTTTTTTCAATTTTTTTTTTCGAAAATTTTTTTGAAATTTTTTTTTTTGAAAATTTTTTTTTCGAAATTTTTTTTATAATTTTTTTTAATTTTTTTTTTATTTTTTTTTTTTTCTTTTTTTTTCGAATTTTTTTTTTAATTTTTTTTCGAAAAATTTTCGTTTTAAATTTTCGTTTTAAATTTTTTTTGAATTTTTTTTTTAATTTTTTTTTGAAATTTTTTAAAAATTTTTTTTTAAATTTTTTTTTGAATTTTTTTTTTTTTTTGAAATTTTTTGAAAATTTTTTTTTTAATTTTTTTTTCTAAATTTTTTTATAATTTTTTAAATTTTTTTTCGTTTTTTTTTAAATTTTTTTAAAATTTTTTTTCGAATTTTTTTTTTGAATTTTTTTTTCGAAAAATTTTCGTTTAAATTTTTTTTGAATTTTTTTTTAATTTTCTTTTTGAAATTTTTTTTTTAATTTTTTTTTTGAAAAATTTTTTTTTTCATTTCTTTTTTCGAAATTTATTTTTGAAATTTGTTTTCGTTTTTTTTTGAAATTTTTTTAAAAATTTTTTTGAAATTTTTTTTTTGAAATTTTTTTTCCTAAATTTTTTTTATAATTTTTTTTTTTTTTTTTTCCGTTTTTTAAAAAATTTTTTTTCGAAATTTTTTTTTTTAATTTGTGTTCGAATTTTCTTTTTGAATTTTTTTTTTTTATTTTTTTGAAATTTTTTTTCGAAAAATTTTCGTTTTAAATTTTTTTTGAATTTTTTTTAAATTTTTTTTTGTAAGTTTTTTTTTATTTTTTTTTTTTAATTTTCTTTTTGAATTTTTTTTAATTTTTTTTTTGAGAATTTTTTTAAAATTTTTTTTTTCGAAATTTTTTTTTGAAATATGTTTTCGAATTTTCTTTTTGAAATTTTTTTTAATTTTTTTTTTGAAAAATTTTTTTTTGAAAATTTTTTTTTTCGAAATTTTTTTTTGAAACATGTTTTCGAATTTTCTTTTTGAAAATTTTTTTTTGATTTTTTTTTTTAGAATTTTTGTTTTGTTTTTTTTTCGAAATTTTTTAAAAATTTATTTTGAAATTTTTTTTGAAACTTTTTTTTGAAATTTTTTTTTCTAAATTTTTTTTTAAATTTTTTTTATATTTTTTTCAATTTTTTTTTCGAATTTTTTTTTGAAATATTTTTTTTTCATTTTTTTTTTTCGAAAATTTTTTTGAAATTTTTTTTTTCGAAATTTTTTTTTGAAATCTGTTTTCGAATTTTCTTTTTGAAAATTTTTTTTTTGATTTTATTTTTAGAATTTTTGTTTTGTTTTTTTTTCGAAATTTTTTTAAAATTTATTTTGAAATTTTTTTTGAAACTTTTTTTTTAAATTTTTTTTTCGAAATTTTTTTTCTAATTTTTTTTTATTTTTTTCAAATTTTTTTTCGAATTTTCTTTTTGAAAATTTTTTTTTTGAATTTTTTTTTTTTAATTTTTTTTTTTAATTTTTCATTTTTTTAAATAAAAAAAAATATTTTTTTTGAAATAATTTTTTTTAATTTTTTTCCTGGAAATTTTTTCTGTATTTTTTTTTGAAATCTTTTTAAAAATTTTTTAAATTTTTTTTAAAAATATTTTTTAGATTTTTTTTTTAATTTTTTTTTTTCAATTTTATTTTTTTCGAAAATTTTTTTGAAATTTTTTTTGAAATTTTTTTTTTTGGAATTTTTTTTTTCGAAAATTTTTTTGAAATTTTTTTTTTTGAAAATTTTTTTTTCGAAATTTTTTTTATAATTTTTTTTATTTTTTTTTATTTTTTATCGTTTTTTTAAAAAAATTTTAAAATTTTTTTTCAAAATTTTTTTTCGAAAAATTTCCGTTCTAATTTTTTTTTAATTTTTTTTTATTTTTTATCGTTTTTTTAAAAAAATTTTAAAATTTTTTTTCGAATTTTTTTTTCGAAATTTTTTTTCGAAAAATTTCCGTTCTAATTTTTTTTTGATTTTTTTTTTTAATTTTTTTTTGAAAATTTTTTTTTTGATTTTTTTTTAGAATTTTTGTTTTGTTTTTTTTCGAAATTTTTTCAAAATTTATTTGGAAATTTTTTTTGAAACTTTTTTTTTAAATTTTTTTTAAATTTTTTTAAAATTCGAAAAAAAAAATTCGAAAAAAAAAATTCAAAAAAAAAATTTCAAAAAAAATTTCAAAAAAACTTGAAAAAAAAAATTTAAAAAAAAAATTTCAAAATTAAATTTTACAAAAATAAAATTTACAAAGAAAAATATTTTTAAAACATTTTAAAAAAAACGAAAAAAAAAAATTTTGAAAAAAAATTTTAAAAAAATTCAAAAAATATTTCAAAAAAATTTTTGAAAGAAAAAATAAAAAAAAATCAAAAAAAAATTATCAAAAAATTAAAAAAAAAATTCAAAATAAAATTTTTCAAAAAAAAATTTTTCACAGAAAAATATTTAAAAAAAATTCCAAAAAAAAAATTCCAAAAAAAAAATTCAAAACGAAAATTTTTCAATAAAAAATTTCAAAAAAAAAATTTAAAAAAAATTGAAAAAAAGATTTCGAAAAAAAATTTCGAAAAAAAAATTTTCAAAAAAAAATATTTCAAAAAAAATTTCAAAAAAAATTTCAAAAAAATATTCGAAAAAAAAAAATTTAAAAAAAATTCAAAAAAAAATTTCAAAAAAAAATTTTAAAAAAAAATTTCAAAAAGAAAATTTGAAACAAATTTCAAAAAAAACTTCCAAAAAAAATTAGAAAAAAAATTTAGAAAAAAATATTTTCAAAAAAAAAATCAAAAAAAAATTCAGAAAAAATTTCCAAAAAAAAATTCTCAAAAAAAAAAAATTTTGAAAGAATAAAAAAAAAATTTTTGAAAATTTTTTGAAAAAATAAAAAAATTTTAAAAAATTAAATAAACAATTCAAAAAAAATTTAAAAAAAAAATTTAGAATTAGAAAAAAATATTAAAAAAAAAAATTCAAAAAAAATTTCAAAAAAAATTTTTGAATGAAAAAATAAAAAAAAATTGAAAAAAAAACCAAAAAAAAATTATCAAAAAAAAATTTCCAAATAAAATTTTTCAAAAAAAAAATTTTCACAGAAAAATATTTTTAAAAAAATAAAAAAAATAGAAAAATTTCAAAAAAAAATTTTCAAAACGAAAATCTTTCAATAAAAATTTTCAAAAAAAAATTCGAAAAAAAATTTTAAAAAAATTGAAAAAAAAAAATCGAAACAAAATTTCGAAAAAAAAATTTCAAAAAAAAAATTTCAAAAAAATTTCAAAAAAAATTTTCGAAAAAAAAATTTAAAAAAAAATTTAAAAAAGAATTCTAAAAAAAAATTTAAAAAAAATTAAACAAAATTTTAAAAAAATTTTCGAAAAAAAAAATTGAAAAAAAAAATTAAAAAAATCTAAAAAATATTTTTAAAAAAATTTTGAAAAATTTTTAAAAAAATTTCAAAAAAAATACAGAAAAAATTTCCAAAAAAAAATTAAAAAAAAAAACTTCGAATAAAAAATTTTAAAAAAAATTTCAAAACGAAAATTTTTCGAAAAAAAATTTCAAAAAAAAAATTCGAAAAAAAAATTGAAAAAAATAAAAAAAATTGGAAAAAAAATTTTAAAAAAATTTTAAAAAACGAAAAAAAAATAAAAAAAAATTTAAAAAAAATTTTAAAAAAAATTCGAAAAAAAATTTCGAAAAAAAAATTTTCAAAAAAAAAAATTTCAAAAAAATTTTCGAAAAAAAAATTGAAAAAAAAAATTTCAAGAAAAAAATTCGAAAAAAAAATTGAAAAAAAAAATTTAAAAAAAAATTAGAAAAAAAATTTAAAAAAAAAGTTTCAAAAAAAATTTCAAAATAAATTTTAAGAAAATTTCGAAAAAAAAACAAAACAAAAATTCGAAAAAAAAATCAAAAAAAAAAATTTCAAAAAGAAAATTCGAAAACATGTTTCAAAAAAAAATTTCGAAAAAAAAAATTTCAAAATAAAATTTTTCAAAAAAAAAAATTTTAAAAAAAATTCAAAAAGAAAATTAAAAAAAAAATTCAAAAAAACTTCCAAAAAAAATTTTTAAAAAAATTCAAAAAAAATTTAAAACGAAAATTTTTCGAAAAAAAATTCGTTTTAAATTTTTTTTGAATTTTTTTTTTAATTTTTTTTTTGAAGTTTTTTTTGAATTTTTTTTAAATTTTCTTTTTGAATTTTTTTTTTAATTTTTTATTTGAATAATTTTTTTTTGAAATTTTTTTTTTCGAAATTTTTTTTTGAAACATGTTTTTGAATTTTCTTTTTGAAATTTTTTTTTTAGAATTTTTGTTTTGTTTTTTTTTTCGAAATTTTTTTAAAATTTATTTTGAAATTTTCTTTGAAACTTTTTTTTTTAATTTTTTTTTCTAAATTTTTTTTCTAATTTTTTTTATTTTTTTCAATTTTTTTTTCGAATTTTTTTTTGAATTTTTTTTTTTTCAATTTTTTTTTCGAAAATTTTTTTGAAATTTTTTTTTTGAAAATTTTTTTTTCGAAATTTTTTTTCGAAATTTTTTTTAAATTTTTTTTTTTATTTTTTTTCGTTTTTTAAAATTTTTTCTAAATTTTTTTTCCAATTTTTTTTTATTTTTTTCAAATTTTTTTTCGAATTTTTTTTTGAAATTTTTTTTCGAAAAATTTTTGTTTTGAAATTTTTCTTTTAATTTTTTTTTGGAAGTCTTTTTTGAATTTTTTTTTTAATTTTCTTTTTGAATTTTTTTTTATTTTTTTTAAATTTTTTTTTCGAAATTTTTTTTTTTGATTTTTTTTTTTAATTTCTTTTTTGAAAATTTCTTTTTTTGAAAATTTTTTTTTCGAACATTTTTTTTTGAAAATTTTTTTTTCGAAAATTTTTTTTGAAATTTGTTTTCGAATTTTCTGTTTGAAAATTTTTTTTTGAATTTTTTTTTTGAAATTTTTTTTAAAATTTTTTATTTATTAAATTTTTTCTAAAAAAAATTTTTTTTTTAAATTTTTTTTTTTTTATTTTTTTTTGAAATTCTTTCTGTATTTTTTTTTGAAATTTTTTTAAAATTTTTTTTGAAATTTTTTTTTTGAATTTTTTTTTTCTAAATTTTTTTTATAATTTTTTTTTTTTTTTTCCGTTTTTTAAAAAATTTTTTTTCGAAATTTTTTTTTTTAATTTGTTTTCGAATTTTCTTTTTGAAATTTTTTTTTTTTTATTTTTTTGAAATTTTTTTTCGAAAAATTTTCGTTTTAAATTTTTTTTGAATTTTTTTTAAATTTTTTTTTGTAAGTTTTTTTTTATTTTTTTTTTTTTATTTTCTTTTTGAATTTTTTTTAAATTTTTTTTTTGAAAAATTTTCTTTTGAAATTTTTTTTTTCGAAATTTTTTTTTGAAACATGTTTTCGAATTTTCTTTTTGAAATTTTTTTAAATTTTTTTTTTGAAAAATTTTTTTTTGAAAATTTTTTTTTTCGAAATTTTTTTTTGAAACATGTTTTCGAATTTTCTTTTTGAAATTTTTTTTTTGATTTTTTTTTAGAATTTTTGTTTTGTTTTTTTTTTCGAAATTTTTTAAAAATTTATTTTGAAATTTTTTTTGAAACTTTTTTTTGAAATTTTTTTTTCTAAATTTTTTTTAAAATTTTTTTTATATTTTTTTCAATTTTTTTTTCGAATTTTTTATTGAAATTTTTTTTTTCATTTTTTTTTTCGAAAATTTTTTTGAAATTTTTTTTTTGAAAATTTTTTTTTCGAACCTTTTTTTCGAAATTTTTTTTTATAATTTTTTAAAATTTTTTTTTCGTATTTTTTAATTTTTTTTTTAAAATGTTTTTTCGAATTTTTTTTTTGAAATTTTTTTTCGAATTTTTTTTTTAATTTTTTTTTTTAATTTTTTTTTTGAAATATTTTTTTTGAAAGTTTTTGAAAATTTTTTTTTAAATTTTTTTTTTCGAAATTTATTTTATAATTTTTTTTCTAATTTTTATTTTTTTTCGTTTTTTTCAAATTTTTTTTTGAAATGTTTTTTCGAAAAATTTTCGTTTTAATTTTTTTTTGAATTTTTTTTTAAATTTTTTTTTGGAAGTTTTTTTTGAATTTTTTTTAAATTTTCTTTTTGAAATTTTTTTTTTGAAAAAAATTTTTTTGAAATTTTTTTTTTCGAAATTTTTTTTTGAAATCTGTTTTCGAATTTTCTTTTTGAAATTTTTTTTTTTGATTATATTTTTAGAATTTTTGTTTTGTTTTTTTTTCGAAATTTTTTTAAAATTTATTTTGAAATTTTTTTTGAAACTTTTTTTTTTAATTTTTTTTTTCGAAATTTTTTTTCTAATTTTTTTTTATTTTTTTCAAATTTTTTTTCGAATTTTCTTTTTGAAAATTTTTTTTTGAATTTTTTTTTTGAATTTTTTTTTTGAATTTTTTTTTTAATTTTTCATTTTTTTATATAAAAAAAAATTTTTTTTTTGAAATAATTTTTTTTAATTTTTTTCCTGGAAATTTTTTCTGTATTTTTTTTTGAAATCTTTTTAAAAATTTTTTAAATTTTTTTTAAAAATATTTTTTAGATTTTTTTTTAATTTTTTTTTTTAATTTTATTTTTTTCGAAAAATTTTTTGAAATTTTTTTTTGAAATTTTTTTTTTTGGAATTTTTTTTTTTCGAAAATTTTTTTGAAATTTTTTTTTTTGAAAATTTTTTTTTCGAAATTTTTTTTATAATTTTTTTTTTAATTTTTTTTTATTTTTTATCGTTTTTTTAAAAAAAATTTAAAATTTTTTTTCGAATTTTTTTTTCGAAATTTTTTTTCGAAAAATTTCCGTTCTAATTTTTTTTTGATTTTTTTTTTTAATTTTTTTTTTGAAGTTTTTTTTGATTTTTTTTAAATTTTCTTTTTGAAATTTTTTTTAAATTTTTTTTTTTAATTTTTTTTTTGAAAATTTTTTTTTTGATTTTTTTTTTAGAATTTTTGTTTTGTTTTTTTTCGAAATTTTTTTAAAATTTATTTGGAAATTTTTTTTGAAACTTTTTTTTTAAATTTTTTTTTCTAAATTTTTTTTCTAATTTTTTTTATTTTTTCCAAATTTTTTTTCGAATTTCTTTTTTGAAATTTTTTTTTTCAATTTTTTTTTTCGAAAATTTTTTTGAAATTTTTTTTTTTGAAAATTTTTTTTTCGAAATTTTTTTTATAATTTTTTTTAATTTTTTTTTTATTTTTTTTTTCTTTTTTTTTCGAATTTTTTTTTAAATTTTTTTTCGAAAAATTTTCGTTTTAAATTTTTTTTGAATTTTTTTTTTAATTTTTTTTTGAAATTTTTTAAAATTTTTTTTTAAATTTTTTTTTGAATTTTTTTTTTTTTTTGAAATTTTTTGAAAATTTTTTTTTTAATTTTTTTTTCTAAATTTTTTTATAATTTTTTTAATTTTTTTTCGTTTTTTTTTAAATTTTTTTAAAATTTTTTTTCGAATTTTTTTTTTGAATTTTTTTTTCGAAAAATTTTCGTTTAAATTTTTTTTGAATTTTTTTTTAATTTTCTTTTGGAAATTTTTTTTTTAATTTTTTTTTTGAAAAATTTTTTTTTTCATTTCTTTTTTCGAAATTTATTTTTGAATTTGTTTTCGTTTTTTTTTGAAAATTTTTTTTTGATTTTTTTTTTAGAATTTTTGTTTCGTTTTTTTTTTTAATTTTTTTTTCTAAATTTTTTTTATATTTTTTTTTATTTTTTTTCGTTTTTTTTTGAATTTTTTTTAAAAATTTTTTTGAAATTTTTTTTTTGAAATTTTTTTTCCTAAATTTTTTTTATAATTTTTTTTTTTTTTTTTTTTTTTTTCCGTTTTTTAAAAAATTTTTTTTCGAAATTTTTTTTTTAATTTGTTTTCGAATTTTCTTTTTGAATTTTTTTTTTTTTATTTTTTTGAAATTTTTTTTCGAAAAATTTTCGTTTTAAATTTTTTTTGAATTTTTTTTACATTTTTTTTTGTAAGTTTTTTTTTATTTTTTTTTTTTAATTTTCTTTTTGAATTTTTTTTTAATTTTTTTTTTGAGAATTTTTTTGAAATTTTTTTTTTCGAAATTTTTTTTTGAAATATGTTTTCGAATTTTCTTTTTGAAATTTTTTTTAATTTTTTTTTTGAAAAATTTTTTTTTGAAAATTTTTTTTTTCGAAATTTTTTTTTGAAACATGTTTTCGAATTTTCTTTTTGAAATTTTTTTTTTGATTTTTTTTTTTAGAATTTTTGTTTTGTTTTTTTTTCGAAATTTTTTAAAAATTTATTTTGAAATTTTTTTTGAAACTTTTTTTTGAAATTTTTTTTTCTAAATTTTTTTTAAAATTTTTTTTATATTTTTTTCAATTTTTTTTTCGAATTTTTTTTTGAAATATTTTTTTTTCATTTTTTTTTTCGAAAATTTTTTTGAAATTTTTTTTTTCGAAATTTTTTTTTGAAATCTGTTTTCGAATTTTCTTTTTGAAAATTTTTTTTTTGATTTTATTTTTAGAATTTTTGTTTTGTTTTTTTTTCGAAATTTTTTTAAAATTTATTTTGAAATTTTTTTTGAAACTTTTTTTTTAAATTTTTTTTTCGAAATTTTTTTTCTAATTTTTTTTTATTTTTTTCAAATTTTTTTTCGAATTTTCTTTTTGAAAATTTTTTTTTTGAATTTTTTTTTTTTAATTTTTTTTTTTAATTTTTCATTTTTTTAAATAAAAAAAAATATTTTTTTTGAAATAATTTTTTTTAATTTTTTTCCTGGAAATTTTTTCTGTATTTTTTTTTGAAATCTTTTTAAAAATTTTTTAAATTTTTTTTAAAAATATTTTTTAGATTTTTTTTTTAATTTTTTTTTTTTCAATTTTATTTTTTTCGAAAATTTTTTTGAAATTTTTTTTGAAAATTTTTTTTTTGGAATTTTTTTTTTCGAAAATTTTTTTGAAATTTTTTTTTTTGAAAATTTTTTTTTCGAAATTTTTTTTATAATTTTTTTTAATTTTTTTTATTTTTTATCGTTTTTTTAAAAAAAATTTAAAATTTTTTTTCAAAATTTTTTTTCGAAAAATTTCCGTTCTAATTTTTTTTTAATTTTTTTTATTTTTTATCGTTTTTTTAAAAAAATTTTAAAATTTTTTTTCGAATTTTTTTTTCGAAATTTTTTTTCGAAAAATTTCCGTTCTAATTTTTTTTTGATTTTTTTTTTTAATTTTTTTTTGAAAATTTTTTTTTTGATTTTTTTTTAGAATTTTTGTTTTGTTTTTTTTCGAAATTTTTTCAAAATTTATTTGGAAATTTTTTTTGAAACTTTTTTTTTAAATTTTTTTTTCTAAATTTTTTTTCTAATTTTTTTTATTTTTTCCAAATTTTTTTTCGAATTTTTTTTTTGAAATTTTTTTTTTCGAAAATTTTTTTGAAATTTTTTTTTTGAAAATTTTTTTTTCGAAATTTTTTTTTTAATTTTTTTTAATTTTTTTTTTATTTATTTTCTTTTTTTAAAATTTTTTTAAAAATTTTTTTCGAATTTTTTTTTAATTTTTTTTCGAAAAATTTTCGTTTTAAATTTTTTTTGAATTTTTTTCAAAATTTTTTTAAAATTTTTTTTCGAAAATTTTTTTGAAATTTTTTAATTGAAATTTTTTTTTTTGGAATTTTTTTTCGAAATTTTTTTTATAATTTTTTTTATTTTTTTTTATTTTTTTTCGTTTTTTTTAAATTTTTTTAAAATTCGAAAAAAAAATTTTAAAAAATTTAAAAAAACGAAAAAAAATAAAAAATAATTTTAAAAAAATTATAAAAAAATTTTCGAAAAAAAAAATTAAAAAAAAAAATTTAAAAAAAATCTAAAAAATATTTTTAAAAAAATTTTGAAAAATTTTTAAAAAAATTTCAAAAAAAATACAGAAAAAATTTCCAAAAAAAAAATTCAAAAAAAAATTTTTTCAGAAAAAATTTTAAAAAATTAAAAATTGAAGAAAAAATTTTTTTTAGATTTTTTTTTTATTTTTTTTTTCAAAAGTTTTTTTGAAATTTTTTTTTTGAAAATTTTTTTTCGAAATTTTTTTTATAATTTTTTTTTTAATTTTTTTTTTTTTTTTTTGTTTTTTTAAAAATTTTTTTCGAATTTTTTTTTGAATTTTTTTTCGAAAAATTTCCGTTCTAAATTTTTTTTGAATTTTTTTTTTTTATTTTTTTTTTGAAGTTTTTTTTGAAATTTTTTTCAATTTTCTTTATGAAATTTTTTTTTAAATTTTTTTTTTAATTTTTTTTTGAAATTTTTTTTTTGATTTTTTTTTTAGAATTTTTGTTTTGTTTTTTTTTTGAAATTTTTTAAAAATTTATTTTGAAATTTTTTTTGAAACTTTTTTTTAAAATTTTTTTTTCTAAATTTTTTTTCTAATTTTTTTTTATTTTTTTCAAATTTTTTTTCGAAATTTTTTTTAAAATTTTTTTTTTTGAAAATTTTTTTTTCGAAATTTTTTTTCGAAATTTTTTTTATAATTTTTTTTAATTTTTTTTTATTTTTTTCGTTTTTTTTTAAATTTTTTTAAAATTTTTTTTCGAATTTTTTTTTAAAATTTTTTTTCGAAAAATTTTCGTTTCAAATTTTTTTTTTAATTTTTTTTCTGAAATTTTTAAAAAAAATTTTTTGAAATTTTTTTTTTTTTGAAAAATTTTGAAAATATTTTTTTTTTAAATTTTTTTTTTAATTTTTTTTCTAAATTTTTTTTCTAATTTTTTTTATTTTTTTCGTTTTTTTAAAATTTTTTTTAAATTTTTTTTCGAATTTTTTTTTTTAAATTTTTTTTCGAAAAATGTTCGTTTAAATTTTTTTTGAATTTTTTTTTTAATTTTCTTTTTGAAATTCAAAAAATATTTCAAAAAAATTTTTGAATGAAAAAATAAAAAAAAATTTGAAAAAAAAATCGAAAAAAAATTATCAAAAAAAAATTTCCAAATAAAATTTTTCAAAAAAAAAATTTTCACAGAAAAATATTTTTAAAAAAATATAAAAAAATAGAAAAATTTCAAAAAAAAATTTTCAAAACGAAAATCTTTCAATAAAAATTTTCAAAAAAAAATTCGAAAAAAAATTTTAAAAAAATTGAAAAAAAAAAATTCGAAACAAAATTTCGAAAAAAAAATTTCAAAAAAAAAATTTCAAAAAAATTTCAAAAAAATTTTCGAAAAAAAAATTTAAAAAAAATTCGAAAACAAATTTCAAAAAAAAATTTCGAAAAAAATTTCAAAATAAATTTTAAAAAAATTTCGAAAAAAAAAACAAAACAAAAATTCTAAAAATAAAATCAAAAAAAAATTTCGAAAAAAAAAATTTCAAAAAAAATTTTTTCAAAAAAAAAATTTCAAAAAGAAAATTAAAAAAAAAATTCAAAAAAAACTTCCAAAAAAAAATTTAAAAAAAATTCAAAAAAAAATTAAAACGAAAATTTTTCGAAAAAACATTTCAAAAAAAAATTTGAAAAAAACGAAAAAAAATAAAAATTAGAAAAAAAATTATAAAAAAAATTTCGAAAAAAAAAATTTAAAAAAAAATTTTCAAAAACTTACAAAAAAAATATTTCAAAAAAAAAATTAAAAAAAAAAATTTAAAAAAAATTTCGAAAAAAAATTTCAAAAAAAAAATTCGAAAAAAAATTTTTAAAAAAAATTTAAAAAAAACGAAAAAAAAATTTAAAAAAATTATAAAAAAAATTTCGAAAAAAAGTTTCGAAAAAAAAATTTTCAAAAAAAAAATTTCAAAAAAATTTTCGAAAAAAAAAAAATGAAAAAAAAAAATTTCAAAAAAAAATTCGAAAAAAAAATTGAAAAAAATATAAAAAAAAATTTAAAAAAAATTTAGAAAAAAAAATTTCAAAAAAAAGTTTCAAAAAAAATTTCAAAATAAATTTTTAAAAAATTTCGAAAAAAAAACAAAACAAAAATTCTAAAAAAAAATCAAAAAAAAAATTTCAAAAAGAAAATTCGAAAACATGTTTCAAAAAAAAATTTCGAAAAAAAAAATTTTCAAAAAAAAATTTTTCAAAAAAAAAATTTAAAAAAATTTCAAAAAGAAAATTCGAAAACATGTTTCAAAAAAAAATTTCGAAAAAAAAAATTTCAAAAAAAAATTTTTCAAAAAAAAAATTAAAAAAAAATTCAAAAAGAAAATTAAAAAAAAATAAAAAAAAACTTACAAAAAAAAATTTAAAAAAAATTCAAAAAAAATTTAAAACGAAAATTTTTCGAAAAAAAATTTCAAAAAAATAAAAAAAAAAAATTTCAAAAAGAAAATTCGAAAACAAATTTTAAAAAAAAAATTTCGAAAAAAAATTTTTTAAAAAACGGAAAAAAAAAAAAAAAATTATAAGAAAAATTTAGAAAAAAAATTTCAAAAAAAAAATTTCAAAAAAATTTTAAAAAAATTTCAAAAAAAAATACAGAAAGAATTTCAAAAAAAAAATAAAAAAAAAAAATTTAAAAAAAAAATTTTTTTTAGAAAAAATTTAATAAATAAAAAATTTTAAAAAAATTTCAAAAAAAAAATTCAAAAAAAAATTTTCAAACAGAAAATTCGAAAACAAATTTCAAAAAAAATTTTCGAAAAAAAAATTTTCAAAAAAAAATGTTCGAAAAAAAAATTTTCAAAAAAAGAAATTTTCAAAAAAGAAATTTGAAAAAAAATCAAAAAAAAAAATTTCGAAAAAAAAATTTAAAAAAAATAAAAAATAATTCAAAAAGAAAATTAAAAAAAAAAATTCAAAAAAAGACTTCCAAAAAAAAATTAAAAAAAAAATTTCAAAACGAAAATTTTTCGAAAAAAAATTTCAAAAAAAAATTCGAAAAAAAATTTGAAAAAAATAAAAAAAAATTAGAAAAAAAATTTAGAAAAAATTTTAAAAAACGAAAAAAAATAAAAAAAAAAATTTAAAAAAAATTTCGAAAAAAAATTTTCAAAAAAAAAATTTCAAAAAAATTTTCGAAAAAAAAATTGAAAAAAAAAAATTCAAAAAAAAAATTCGAAAAAAAAATTGAAAAAAATAAAAAAAATTAGAAAAAAAATTTAGAAAAAAAAATTAAAAAAAAAAGTTTCAAAGAAAATTTCAAAATAAATTTTAAAAAAATTTCGAAAAAAAAACAAAACAAAAATTCTAAAAAAAAAATTTCAAAAAGAAAATTCGAAAACATGTTTCAAAAAAAAATTTCGAAAAAAAAAAATTTCAAAAAAAAATTATTCAAATAAAAAATTAAAAAAAAAATTCAAAAAGAAAATTTAAAAAAAATTCAAAAAAAACTTCCAAAAAAAAATTTAAAAAAAAATTCAAAAAAAATTTAAAACGAATTTTTTTTCGAAAAATTTTCGTTTTAAATTTTTTTTGAATTTTTTTAAAACATTTTTTTGGAAGTTTTTTTGAATTTTTTTTTAAATTTTCTTTTTGAATTTTTTTTTAAATTTTTTTTTTTGAAAAATTTTTTTTTGAAATTTTTTTTTTCGAAATTTTTTTTTGAAACATGTTTTCGAATTTTCTTTTTGAAATTTTTTTTTTTGATTTTTTTTTAGAATTTTTGTTTTGTTTTTTTTTTCGAAATTTTCTTAAAATTTATTTTGAAATTTTTTTTGAAACTTTTTTTTAAAATTTTTTTTCTAATTTTTTTTTAAATTTTTTTTTTCAATTTTTTTTTCGAATTTTTTTTTTGAAATTTTTTTTTTCAATTTTTTTTTCGAAAATTTTTTTGAAATTTTTTTTTTTGAAAATTTTTTTTTCGAAATTTTTTTTCGAATTTTTTTTAAAATTTTTTTTAAATTTTTTTTTATTTTTTTTTTCGTTTTTAAAAATTTTTTTTAAATTTATTTTCCAATTTTTTTTATTTTTTTCAATTTTTTTTTTTAATTTTTTTTTTGGAAATTTTTTCTGTATTTTTTTTGAAATTTTTTTACAAATTTTTTAAAATTTTTTTAAAAATATTTTTTAGATTTTTTAAAAATTTTTTTTCAATTTTTTTTTCGAAAATTTTTTTAAAATTTTGTTTAATTTTTTTTAAATTTTTTTTAGAATTCTTTTTTAAATTTTTTTTTAAATTTTTTTTTCGAAAATTTTTTTGAAATTTTTTTGAAATTTTTTTTTTGAAATTTTTTTTTCGAAATTTTGTTTCGAATTTTTTTTTTTCAATTTTTTTAAAATTTTTTTTCGAATTTTTTTTTGAAAATTTTTATTGAAAGATTTTCGTTTTGAAAATTTTTTTTTGAAATTTTTCTATTTTTTTATATTTTTTTAAAAATATTTTTCTGTGAAAATTTTTTTTTTGAAAAATTTTATTTGGAAATTTTTTTTTGATAATTTTTTTTCGATTTTTTTTTCAAATTTTTTTTTATTTTTTCATTCAAAAATTTTTTTGAAATATTTTTTGAATTTCAAAAAGAAAATTAAAAAAAAAATTCAAAAAAAATTTAAACGAACATTTTTCGAAAAAAAATTTAAAAAAAAAATTTCCAAATAAAATTTTTCAAAAAAAAAATTTTCACAGAAAAATATTTTTAAAAAAATATAAAAAAATAGAAAAATTTCAAAAAAAAATTTTCAAAACGAAAATCTTTCAATAAAAATTTTCAAAAAAAAATTCGAAAAAAAATTTTAAAAAAATTGAAAAAAAAAAATTCGAAACAAAATTTCGAAAAAAAAATTTCAAAAAAAAAATTTCAAAAAAATTTCAAAAAAATTTTCGAAAAAAAAATTTAAAAAAAAATTTAAAAAAGAATTCTAAAAAAAATTTAAAAAAAATTAAACAAAATTTTAAAAAAATTTTCGAAAAAAAAATTGAAAAAAAATTTTTAAAAAATCTAAAAAATATTTTTAAAAAAATTTTAAAAAATTTGTAAAAAAATTTCAAAAAAAATACAGAAAAAATTTCCAAAAAAAAAATTAAAAAAAAAAACTTCCAATAAAAAATTTAAAAAAAAATTCCAAAACGAAAATTTTTCGAAAAAAAATTTCAAAAAAAAATTCGAAAAAAAAATTGAAAAAAATAAAAAAAATTGGAAAATAAATTTAAAAAAAATTTTTAAAAACGAAAAAAAAAATAAAAAAAAATTTAAAAAAAATTTTAAAAAAAATTCGAAAAAAAATTTCGAAAAAAAAATTTTCAAAAAAAAAAATTTCAAAAAAATTTTCGAAAAAAAAATTGAAAAAAAAAATTTCAAAAAAAAAATTCGAAAAAAAAATTGAAAAAAAAAATTTAAAAAAAAATTAGAAAAAAAATTTTAAAAAAAAGTTTCAAAAAAAATTTCAAAATAAATTTTAAGAAAATTTCGAAAAAAAAAACAAAACAAAAATTCTAAAAAAAAATCAAAAAAAAAAATTTCAAAAAGAAAATTCGAAAACATGTTTCAAAAAAAAATTTCGAAAAAAAAAATTTCAAAAAAAAATTTTTCAAAAAAAAAAATTTAAAAAAAAATTCAAAAAGAAAATTTAAAAAAAAATTCAAAAAAACTTCCAAAAAAATGTTTTAAAAAAATTCAAAAAAAATTTAAAACGAAAATTTTTCGAAAAAAAATTCGTTTTAAATTTTTTTTGAATTTTTTTTTAAATTTTTTTTTGGAAGTTTTTTTTGAATTTTTTTTAAATTTTCTTTTTGAATTTTTTTTTTAATTTTTTATTTGAATAATTTTTTTTTGAAATTTTTTTTTTTCGAAATTTTTTTTTGAAACATGTTTTCGAATTTTCTTTTTGAAATTTTTTTTTTAGAATTTTTGTTTTGTTTTTTTTTCGAAATTTTTTTAAAATTTATTTTGAAATTTTCTTTGAAACTTTTTTTTTTAATTTTTTTTTCTAAATTTTTTTTCTAATTTTTTTTATTTTTTTCAATTTTTTTTTCGAATTTTTTTTTTGAATTTTTTTTTTTCAATTTTTTTTTCGAAAATTTTTTTGAAATTTTTTTTTTGAAAATTTTTTTTCGAAATTTTTTTTAAATTTTTTTTTTTATTTTTTTTCGTTTTTTAAAATTTTTTCTAAATTTTTTTTCTAATTTTTTTTTATTTTTTTCAAATTTTTTTTCGAATTTTTTTTTGAAATTTTTTTTCGAAAAATTTTCGTTTTGAAATTTTTTTTTTAATTTTTTTTTGGAAGTCTTTTTTTGAATTTTTTTTTTTAATTTTCTTTTTGAATTATTTTTTATTTTTTTTAAATTTTTTTTTCGAAATTTTTTTTTTTGATTTTTTTTCAAATTTCTTTTTTGAAAATTTCTTTTTTTGAAAATTTTTTTTTCGAACATTTTTTTTTGAAAATTTTTTTTTCGAAAATTTTTTTTGAAATTTGTTTTCGAATTTTCTGTTTGAAAATTTTTTTTTGAATTTTTTTTTTGAAATTTTTTTAAAATTTTTTATTTATTAAATTTTTTCTAAAAAAAATTTTTTTTTTAAATTTTTTTTTTTTATTTTTTTTTTGAAATTCTTTCTGTATTTTTTTTTGAAATTTTTTTAAAATTTTTTTGAAATTTTTTTTTTGAAATTTTTTTTCTAAATTTTTCTTATAATTTTTTTTTTTTTTTTCCGTTTTTTAAAAAATTTTTTTTCGAAATTTTTTTTTAAAATTTGTTTTCGAATTTTCTTTTTGAAATTTTTTTTTTTTATTTTTTTGAAATTTTTTTTCGAAAAATTTTCGTTTTAAATTTTTTTTGAATTTTTTTTAAATTTTTTTTTGTAAGTTTTTTTTTATTTTTTTTTAATTTTCTTTTTGAATTTTTTTTTAATTTTTTTTTTGAAAAATTTTTTTTTGAAATTTTTTTTTTCGAAATTTTTTTTTGAAACATGTTTTCGAATTTTCTTTTTGAAATTTTTTTAAATTTTTTTTTTGAAAAATTTTTTTTTGAAAATTTTTTTTTTCGAAATTTTTTTTTGAAACATGTTTTCGAATTTTCTTTTTGAAATTTTTTTTTTGATTTTTTTTTAGAATTTTTGTTTTGTTTTTTTTTCGAAATTTTTTAAAAATTTATTTTGAAATTTTTTTTGAAACTTTTTTTTGAAATTTTTTTTTCTAAATTTTTTTTAAATTTTTTTTTATATTTTTTTCAATTTTTTTTTCGAATTTTTTTTTGAAATTTTTTTTTTTCATTTTTTTTTTTTCGAAAATTTTTTTGAAATTTTTTTTTTGAAAATTTTTTTTTCGAAACTTTTTTTCGAAATTTTTTTTATAATTTTTTTAAATTTTTTTTTCGTTTTTTTTAAATTTTTTTTAAAAATTTTTTTTCGAATTTTTTTTTTGAAATTTTTTTTCGAAATTTTTTTTAAATTTTTTTTTTTAATTTTTTTTTTGAAATATTTTTTTTGTAAGTTTTTGAAAATTTTTTTTTAAATTTTTTTTTTCGAAATTTTTTTTATAATTTTTTTTCTAATTTTTATTTTTTTTCGTTTTTTTCAAATTTTTTTTTGAAATGTTTTTTCGAAAAATTTTCGATTTAATTTTTTTTTGAATTTTTTTTAAATTTTTTTTTGGAAGTTTTTTTTGAATTTTTTTTTTAATTTTCTTTTTGAAATTTTTTTTTTGAAAAAATTTTTTTTGAAATTTTTTTTTTCGAAATTTTTTTTTGATTTTATTTTTAGAATTTTTGTTTTGTTTTTTTTTTCGAAATTTTTTTAAAATTTATTTTGAAATTTTTTTCGAAATTTTTTTTTGAAATTTGTTTTCGAATTTTATTTTTGAAAATTTTTTTTTGATTTTTTTTAGAATTTTTGTTTTGTTTTTTTTTCGAAATTTTATAAAAATTTATTTTGAAATTTTTTTTGAAACATTTTTTTTTAATTTTTTTTTCTATTTTTTTTTTATTTTTTTCAAATTTTTTTTCGAATTTTTTTTTCGAAATTTTTTTTCGAAAAATTTTCGTTTTGAAATTTTTTTTTAAATTTTTTTTTGGAAGTTTTTTTTGAAATCTTTTTTGAAATTTTCATTTTGAATTTTTTTTTAAATTTCTTTTTTGAAAATTTCTTTTTTTGAAAATTTTTTTTTCGAAAATTTTTTTTTCGAAAATTTTTTTTTCGAAAATTTTTTTTGAAATTTGTTTTCGAATTTTCTTTTTGAAATTTTTTTTTGAAATTTTTTTTTTTATTTTTCATTTTTTAAAATTTTTTTTTTTAATTTTTTGTTGAAAATTATTTTTTTAAATTTTTTTTTGAAATTTTTTCTGTATTTTTTTTGAAATTTTTTAAAAATATTTTTTAGATTTTTTTTAAAATTTTTTTTTTCAATTTTTTTTTTCGAAAATTTTTTTGAAATTTTTTTTTTTTAATTTTTTTAAAATTCGAAAAAAAAATTTTAAAAAACGAAAAAAAATAAAAAATAATTTAAAAAAAAATTATAAAAAAATTTTCGAAAAAAAAAATTGAAAAAAAAATTAAAAATAAAATCTAAAAAATATTTTTAAAAAAATTTTAAAAATTTTTTTAAAAAATTTCAAAAAAAATACAGAAAAAATTTCAAAAAAAAATTTAAAAAAAAAATTCAAAAAAAATTTTTTCAGAAAAAATTTAAAAAAATTAAAAATTAAAAAAAATAATTTTTCTTCAGATTTTTTTTTAAATTTTTTTTTTCAATTTTTTTTTTCGAAAATTATTTTGAAATTTTTTTTTTTGAAAATTTTTTTTTCGAAATTTTTTTAATAATTTTTTTTTTAATTTTTTTTTCGTTTTTTTTTAATTTTTTTAAAAAATTTTTTCGAATTTTTTTTTTGAAATTTTTTTTCGAAAAATTTCCGTTCTAATTTTTTTTTTGATTTTTTTTTTAAATTTTTTTTTGGAAGTTTTTTTGAATTTTTTCTAATTTTCTTTTTGAAATTTTTTTCAAATTTTTTTTTTTAATTTTTTTCTGAAATTTTTTTTTTGATTTTTTTTTTAGAATTTTTGTTTTGTTTATTTTCGAAATTTTTTAAAAATTTATTTTGAAATTTTTTTTGAAACTTTTTTTTAAATTTTTTTTTCTAAATTTTTTTTCTAATTTTTTTTTATTTTTTTCAAAATTGTTTTGAAATTTTTTTTTTTGAAAATTTTTTTTTCGAAATTTTTTTAAAATTTTTTTTTTATTTTTTTTTTATTTTTTTTCGTTTTTTTTAAATTTTTTAAAAATTTTTTCTCGAATTTTTTTTTTGAAATTTTTTTTCGAAAAATTTTCGTTTTAATTTTTTTTTGAATTTTTTTTAAAATTTTTTTTTAAATTTTTTAAAAATTTTTTTTTTTAATTTTTTTTTGAAATATTTTTTTTTTTACATTTTTTGAAATTTTTTTTTTAAACACTTTTTTTTCGAAATTTTTTTTATAATTTTTTTTCGTTTTTTTTTTAAATTTTTTTAAAATTTTTTTTGAATTTTTTTTTTAATTTTTTTTTTGAAGTTTTTTTTGAATTTTTTTTAGTTTTCTTGTTGAAATTTTTTTTTATTTTTTTTTTATTTTTTTTTTTTATTAAAAAAAATTAAAAAAAAACGAAAAAAAAAATAAAAAAAATTAGAAAAAAAATAATAAAAAAAATTTAGAAAAAAAAATTTAAAAAAAATTTTCAAAAAATTTCAAAAAAAAATTTAAAAAAATTTTTTTGAAATATATCAAAAAAAAATTTTCAAAAAAATTCAAAAAAAATTTAAAACGAAAATTTTTCGAAAAAAAATTAAAAAAAAAAAATTCGAAAAAAAATTTTAAAAAAATTTAAAAAAAGCTAAAAAAATAAAAAAAAAAAATTTAAAAAAAATTATAAAAAAAATTTCGAAAAAAAATTTCGAAAAAAAAATTTTCAAAAAAAAAAATTTCAAAAAAATTTTCGAAAAAAAAATTGAAAAAAAAAATTTCAAAATAAAAATTCGAAAAAAAATTTGAAAAAAATAAAAAAAAAATTAGAAAAAAAATTTAGAAAAAAAAATTTAAAAAAAAAGTTTCAAAAAAAATTTCAAAATAAATTTTAAAAAAATTTCGAAAAAAAACAAAACAAAAATTCTAAAAAAAAAATCAAAAAAAAATTTTCAGAAAAAAATTTAAAAAAAAAATTTAAAAAAAATTTCAAATAGAAAATTAAAAAAAAATTCAAAAAAACCCAAAAAAAAAATTTAAAAAAAAATTCAAAAAAAAAATTAGAACGGAAATTTTTCGAAAAAAAATTTCAAAAAAAAAATTCGAAAAAAAATTTTAAAAAAATTTTAAAAAAACGAAAAAAAAATAAAAAAAAATTATTAAAAAAATTTCGAAAAAAAAATTTTCAAAAAAAAAATTTCAAAAAAATTTTCGAAAAAAAAAATTGAAAAAAAAAATTTAAAAAAAAATCTAAAAAAAATTTTTTTTTAATTTTTAATTTTTTAAAATTTTTTCTGAAAAATTTTTTTTAAAATTTTTTTTTGGAAGTTTTTTCTGTATTTTTTTTTTGAAATTTTTTAAAAATTTTTTTTTTCAATTTTTTTTTTCGAAAATTTTTTTGAAATTTTTTTTTTGAAAATTTTTTTTTCGAAATTTTTTTAATAATTTTTTTTTAATTTTTTTTTTCGTTTTTTTTAAATTTTTTTAAAATTTTTTTTCGAATTTTTTTTTTGAAATTTTTTTTCGAAAAATTTCCGTTCTAATTTTTTTTTTGAATTTTTTTTTAAAATTTTTTTTTTGGGTTTTTTTGAATTTTTTTAAATTTTCTATTTGAAATTTTTTTTAAATTTTTTTTTTAAATTTTTTTCTGAAAATTTTTTTTTGATTTTTTTTTTAGAATTTTTGTTTTGTTTTTTTTCGAATTTTTTTTAAAATTTATTTTGAAATTTTTTTTGAAACTTTTTTTTTAAATTTTTTTTTCTAAATTTTTTTCTAATTTTTTTTTTATTTTTTTCAAATTTTTTTTCGAATTTTTATTTTGAAATTTTTTTTTTCAATTTTTTTTTCGAAAATTTTTTTGAAAATTTTTTTTTCGAAATTTTTATTATAATTTTTTTTAAATTTTTTTTTTATTTTTTTAGTTTTTTTAAAAATTTTTTAAAATTTTTTTTCGAATTTTTTTTTTTAATTTTTTTTCGAAAAATTTTCGTTTTAAATTTTTTTTGAATTTTTTTGAAAATTTTTTTTTGAAATATTTCAAAAATTTTTTTTGAAATTTTTTTTTGAAATTATTTGAAAATTTTTTTTTAAATTTTTTTTTCTAAATTTTTTTTATTATTTTTTTTCTAATTTTTTTTATTTTTTTTCGTTTTTTTTAAAATTTTTTTTTAATTTTTTTTCGAATTTTTTTTTTGAAATTTTTTTTGAATTTTTTTTTAAATTTTTTTTGAAATTTTTTTAATTTATTTTTTTTTTTTTTTTTAATTTTTTTTTTTGAAATTTTTTGAAAATTTTTTTTTTGAAATTTTTTTTTGAAATTTTTTTTTCTAAATTTTCTTTATAATTTTTTTTCTAATTTTTATTTTTTTCGTTTTTTTAAATTTTTTTCAATTTTTTTTTGAATTTTTTTTTTAAATTTTTTTTTGAAATTTTTTTAACTTTTTTTTTTTAATTTTTTTTTGAAATATTTTTTTTTACATTTTTTGAAAAAAATTTTTTAAACACTTTTTTTTCGAAATTTTTTTTATATTTTTTTTTCGTTTTTTTTAAAAATTTTTTAAATTTTTTTTTCGAATTTTGTTTTTTGAATTTTTTTTCGAAAAATTTCCGTTCTAAATTTTTTTTTAATTTTTTTTGGAAGTTTTTTTTGAATTTTTTTTAATTTTCTTTTTGAAATTTTTTTTAAATTTTTTTTTTTAATTTTTTTTTGAAAATTTTTTTTTTGATTTTTTTTAGAATTTTTGTTTTGTTTTTTTTCGAAATTTTTTTTAAAATTTATTTTGAAATTTTTTTTGAAACTTTTTTTAAAATTTTTTTTTTCTAAATTTTTTTTCTAATTTTCTTTTATTTTTTTCAATTTTTTTTTCGAATTTTCAAAAAAAAATTTTTCAAAAAAAAAATTTATAAAAAATTTCAAAAAGAAAATTTAAAAAAAAAATTCAAAAAAAATTTAAACGAAAATTTTTCGAAAAAAAATTTCAAAAAAAAATTCGAAAAAAAATTTTCAAAAAAAAAAATTGAAAAAAAAATTCGAAAAAAAATTTGAAAAAAATAAAAAAAATTAGAAAAAAAATTTAGAAAAAAAAAATTTAAAAAAAAAGTTTCAAAAAAAATTTCAAAATAAATTTTAAAAAAATTTCGAAAAAAAAACAAAACAAAAATTCTAAAAAAAATCAAAAAAAAAATTTTCAAAAAAAATAAAAAAAAAATTAAAAAAAATTTCAACAAGAAAATTAAAAAAAAATCAAAAAAAACTTCCAAAAAAAAATTTAAAAAAAAATTCAAAAAAAATTTAGAACGGAAATTTTTCGAAAAAAAATTCCAAAAAAAAAATTCGAAAAAAAATTTTAAAAAATTAAAAAAAAAAACGAAAAAAAATTATATAAAAAATTTCGAAAAAAAAGTGTTTAAAAAAAAATTTTCAAAAAATGTAAAAAAAAAAATATTTCAAAAAAAAATTTAAAAAAAAAATTTTAAAAAAATTTAAAAAAAAATAAAAAAAAAATTCAAAAAAAAATTAAAACGAAAATTTTTCGAAAAAAAATTTCAAAAAAAAAATTCGAGAAAAAATTTTAAAAAAATTAAAAAAAAAAACGAAAAAAAATAAAAAAAAATTAAAAAAAAAATTTAAAAAAAATTTCGAAAAAAAATTTCGAAAAAAAAATTTTCAAAAAAAAAAATTTCAAAACAATTTTGAAAAAAATAGAAAAAATTAGAAAAAAAATTTAGAAAAAAAAATTTAAAAAAAAAGTTTCAAAAACAATTTTAAAAAAATTTCGAAATAAAAACAAAACAAAAATTCTAAAAAAAAAATAAAAAAAAAAAATTCAAAAAGAAAATTTAAAAAAAATTCAAAAAAAACTTCCAAAAAAAAATTTAAAAAAAAATTCAAAACATTTTTTTTTATTTTTTTCAATTTTTTTTTCGAATTTTTTTTTTGAAATTTTTTTTCGAAAAATTTTCGTTTTGAAATTTTTCTTAAAATTTTTTTTTGGAAGTTTTTTTTTGAATTTTTTTTTTAAATTTTCTTTTTGAATTTTTTTTTATTTTTTTTCGAAAATTTTTTTTTGTAAATTTTTTTTGAAATTTGTTTTCGAATTTTCTTTTTGAAAATTTTTTTTTGAATTTTTTTTTTGAATTTTTTTTTAAAATTTTTTTTCTGGAAATTTTTTCTGTATTTTTTTTTGAAATATTTTTTCGATTTTTTTTTAATTTTCTTTTTCAATTTTTTTTGCGAAAATTTTTTTGAAATTTTTTTTTGAAACTTTTTTAAAAAAAACAATGTTTCAAAAAAAATTTCAAAATAAATTTTAAAAAAATTTCGAAAAAAAAAACAAAACGAAAATTCTAAAAAAAAAATCAAAAAAAAATTTTCAAAAATAAAATTCGAAAACAAATTTCAAAAAAAAATTTCGAAAAAAAAATTTTCAAAATAAAAATTTTCAAAAAAAAAATTCGAAAAAAATTTTTAAAAAAAACGAAAAAAAATTAAAAAAAAATTATAAAAAAAATTTCGAAAAAAAAAATTCAAAAAAAAAATTTAAAAATTTTTTTTTAAAAATTTAAAAAAAAAAATTCGAAAAAATATTTAAAAAAAATTTAAAAAAAACGAAAAAAAATAATGAAAATTAGAAAAAAAATAATAAAAAAAATTTTAAAAAAAATTTTCAAAAAAAAAATTTTCAAAAAATTTCAAAAAAAAATTTAAAAAAAAATTTTTGAAAAATTTCAAAAAAATTTTTTTAAAAAAATTCAAAAAAAATTTAAAACGAAAATTTTTCGAAAAAAAATTAAAAAAAAATTCGAAAAAAAATTAAAAAAAAACTAAAAAAAAAAAAAAAAATTAAAAAAAATTATAAAAAAAATTTCGAAAAAAAATTTCGAAAAAAAAAATTTTCAAAAAAAAAAATTTCAAAAAAAAAGTTCGAAAAAAAATTTGAAAAAAATAAAAAAAAAATTAGAAAAAAAATTTAGAAAAAAAAATTTAAAAAAAAGTTTCAAAAAAATTTTCAAAATAAATTTTAAAAAAATTTCGAAAAAAAAACAAAACAAAAATTCTAAAAAAAAATCAAAAAAAAAAATTCAGAAAAAAATTTAAAAAAAAATTTCAAAAAGAAAATTAGAAAAAATTCAAAAAAACTTCCAAAAAAAAATTAAAAAAAAAAATCAAAAAAAAATTTAGAACGGAAATTTTTCGAAAAAAAATTTCAAAAAAAAAATTCGAAAAAAATGTTTCAAAAAAAATTTCAAAATAAATTTTTAAAAAATTTCGAAAAAAAAACAAAACAAAAATTCTAAAAAAAATCAAAAAAAAATTTTCAAAAATAAAATTCGAAAACAAATTTCAAAAAAAAATTTCGAAAAAAAATTTTCAAAAAAAAAATTTCAAAAAAAAATTTAAAAAAAATTTCATAAAGAAAATTTAAAAAAAATTCAAAAAAAACTTCCAAAAAATAATAAAAAGAAAATTCAAAAAAAATTTAAAACGAAAATTTTTCGAAAAAAAATTTCAAAAAAAAAATTCAAAAAAAAATTGAATAAAATTTAAAAAAAACGAAAAAAATAAAAATTAGAAAAAAAATTATAAAGAAAATTTAGAAGAAAAAAATTTCAAAAAAAAATTTCAAAAAAAAAATTTAAAAAAAAAAAATTAAAAAAAAAAATAAAAAATAAATTAAAAATATTTCAAAAAAAAATTTTTAAAAAAATTCAAAAAAAATTTCAAAAAAAAAATTCGAAAAAAAATAAAAAAAAAATTTAAAAAAAACGAAAAAAAATAAAAAAAATTAGAAAAAAAATAATAAAAAAAATTTAGAAAAAAAAATTTTATAAAAAATTTTCAAAAAAAAAATTTTCAAAAAATTTCAAAAAAAAATTTTTAAAAATTTTTTTGAAATATTTCAAAAAAAATTCAAAAAAAATTTAAAACGAAAATTTTTCGAAAAAAAATTTAAAAAAAAAATTCGAAAAAAAATTTTAAAAAAATTAAAAAAAAACTAAAAAAATAAAAAAAAAATTAAAAAAAAATTATAAAAAAAATTTCGAAAAAAAATTTCGAAAAAAAAATTTTCAAAAAAAAAAATTTCAAAAAAATTTTCGAAAAAAAAATTGAAAAAAAAAATTTCAAAATAAAAATTCGAAAAAAAAATTGAAAAAATAAAAAAAAAATTAGAAAAAAAATTTAGAAAAAAAAATTAAAAAAAAAAGTTTCAAAAAAAATTTCAAAATAAATTTTAAAAAAATTTCGAAAAAAAACAAAACAAAAATTCTAAAAAAAAAATCAAAAAAAAATTTTCAGAAAAAAATTTTTAAAAAAAATTTAAAAAAAATTTCAAATAGAAAATTAAAAAAAATTCAAAAAAACCCAAAAAAAAAATTTAAAAAAAAATTCAAAAAAAAAATTAAAACGGAAATTTTTCGAAAAAAAATTTCAAAAAGAAAATTCGAAAAAAAATTTTAAAAAAATTTAAAAAAAATTATTAAAAAAATTTCGAAAAAAAAATTTTCAAAAAAAAAATTTCAAAAAAATTTTCGAAAAAAAAAATTGAAAAAAAAAATTTAAAAAAAAATTTTTTTTAATTTTTAATTTTTTAAAATTTTTTCTGAAAAAATTTTTTTTTGAATTTTTTTTTTTAAATTTTTTTTGGAAATTTTTTCTGTATTTTTTTTTGAAATTTTTTAAAAAATTTTTTAAAATTTTTTTTAAAATATTTTTTAGATTTTTTTTTTAATTTTTTTTTTCAATTTTTTTTTTCGAAAATTTTTTTATAATTTTATTTTAAATTATTTTTTATTTTTTTTCGTTTTTTAAAATTTTTTTAAAATTTTTTTTTCGAATTTTAAAAAAATTTAAAAAAAAATCTAAAAAATATTTTGAAAAAAATTTTAAAAAAATTTTTGAAAAATTTCAAAAAAAATACAGAAAAAATTTCCGAAAAAAATAAAAAAAAAAAAAATTCAAAAAAAATGTTTTCAGAAAAAATTTAAAAAAATTAAAAATTGAAAAAAAATTTTTTTAAGATTTTTTTTTAAATTTTTTTTTTCAATTTTTTTTTTCGAAAATTTTTTTGAAATTTTTTTTTTGAAAATTTTTTTTTCGAAATTTTTTTAATAATTTTTTTTAAATTTTTTTTTTCGTTTTTTTTTAATTTTTTTAAAATTTTTTTTCGAATTTTTTTTTTGAAATTTTTTTTCGAAAAATTTCCGTTCTAATTTTTTTTTTGAATTTTTTTTTAAATTTTTTTTTTTTGGGTTTTTTTGAATTTTTTTTAATTTTTTTTTGAAAATTTTTTTTTTGATTTTTTTTAGAATTTTTGTTTTGTTTTTTTTCGAAATTTTTTTTAAAATTTATTTTGAAATTTTTTTTGAAACTTTTTTTTAAAATTTTTTTTTTCTAAATTTTTTTTCTAATTTTCTTTTATTTTTTTCAATTTTTTTTTCGAATTTTCAAAAAAAAATTTTTCAAAAAAAAAATTTATAAAAAATTTCAAAAAGAAAATTTAAAAAAAAAATTCAAAAAAAATTTAAACGAAAATTTTTCGAAAAAAAATTTCAAAAAAAAATTCGAAAAAAAATTTTCGAAAAAAAAAAATTGAAAAAAAAATTCGAAAAAAAATTTGAAAAAAATAAAAAAAATTAGAAAAAAAATTTAGAAAAAAAAAATTTCAAAAAAAAGTTTCAAAAAAAATTTCAAAATAAATTTTAAAAAAATTTCGAAAAAAAAACAAAACAAAAATTCTAAAAAAAATCAAAAAAAAAATTTTCAAAAAAAATAAAAAAAAAATTAAAAAAAATTTCAACAAGAAAATTAAAAAAAAATCAAAAAAAACTTCCAAAAAAAAATTTAAAAAAAAATTCAAAAAAAATTTAGAACGGAAATTTTTCGAAAAAAAATTCCAAAAAAAAAATTCGAAAAAAAATTTTAAAAAATTAAAAAAAAAAACGAAAAAAAATTATATAAAAAATTTCGAAAAAAAAGTGTTTAAAAAAAAATTTTCAAAAAATGTAAAAAAAAAAATATTTCAAAAAAAAATTTAAAAAAAAAATTTTAAAAAATTTTTAAAAAAAATAAAAAAAAAAATTCAAAAAAAAATTAAAACGAAAATTTTTCGAAAAAAAATTTCAAAAAAAAAATTCGAGAAAAAATTTTAAAAAAATTAAAAAAAAAACGAAAAAAAATAAAAAAAAATTAAAAAAAAAATTTAAAAAAAATTTCGAAAAAAAATTTCGAAAAAAAAATTTTCAAAAAAAAAAATTTCAAAACAATTTTGAAAAAAATAGAAAAAATTAGAAAAAAAATTTAGAAAAAAAAATTTAAAAAAAAAGTTTCAAAAACAATTTCAAAATAAATTTTAAAAAAATTTCGAAATAAAAACAAAACAAAAATTCTAAAAAAAAAATAAAAAAAAAAAATTCAAAAAGAAAATTTAAAAAAAATTCAAAAAAAACTTCCAAAAAAAAATTTAAAAAAAAATTCAAAACATTTTTTTTTATTTTTTTCAATTTTTTTTTCGAATTTTTTTTTTGAAATTTTTTTTCGAAAAATTTTCGTTTTGAAATTTTTCTTAAAATTTTTTTTTGGAAGTTTTTTTTTGCATTTTTTTTTTTAATTTTCTTTTTGAATTTTTTTTTATTTTTTTTCGAAAATTTTTTTTTTGTAAATTTTTTTTGAAATTTGTTTTCGAATTTTCTTTTTGAAAATTTTTTTTTGAATTTTTTTTTTGAATTTTTTTTTAAAATTTTTTTTCTGGAAATTTTTTCTGTATTTTTTTTTGAAATATTTTTTCGATTTTTTTTTAATTTTCTTTTTCAATTTTTTTTGCGAAAATTTTTTTGAAATTTTTTTTTGAAACTTTTTTAAAAAAAACAATGTTTCAAAAAAAATTTCAAAATAAATTTTAAAAAAATTTCGAAAAAAAAAACAAAACGAAAATTCTAAAAAAAAAATCAAAAAAAAATTTTCAAAAATAAAATTCGAAAACAAATTTCAAAAAAAAATTTCGAAAAAAAAATTTTCAAAATAAAAATTTTCAAAAAAAAAATTCGAAAAAAATTTTTAAAAAAAACGAAAAAAAATTAAAAAAAAATTATAAAAAAAATTTCGAAAAAAAAAATTCAAAAAAAAAATTTAAAAATTTTTTTTTAAAAATTTCAAAAAAAAAATTCGAAAAAAAATTTAAAAAAAATTTAAAAAAAACGAAAAAAAATAATGAAAATTAGAAAAAAAATAATAAAAAAAATTTTAAAAAAAATTTTCAAAAAAAAAATTTTCAAAAAATTTCAAAAAAAAATTAAAAAAAAAATTTTTGAAAAATTTCAAAAAAAATTTTTTTAAAAAATTCAAAAAAAATTTAAAACGAAAATTTTTCGAAAAAAAATTAAAAAAAAATTCGAAAAAAAATTAAAAAAAAACTAAAAAAAAAAAAAAAAAAATAAAAAAAAATTATAAAAAAAATTTCGAAAAAAAATTTCGAAAAAAAAAATTTTCAAAAAAAAAAATTTCAAAAAAAAAGTTCGAAAAAAAATTTGAAAAAAATAAAAAAAAAATTAGAAAAAAAATTTAGAAAAAAAAATTTAAAAAAAAGTTTCAAAAAAATTTTCAAAATAAATTTTAAAAAAATTTCGAAAAAAAAACAAAACAAAAATTCTAAAAAAAAAATCAAAAAAAAAATTTCAGAAAAAAATTTAAAAAAAAAATTTCAAAAAGAAAATTAGAAAAAATTCAAAAAAACTTCCAAAAAAAAATTAAAAAAAAAATCAAAAAAAAATTTAGAACGGAAATTTTTCGAAAAAAAATTTCAAAAAAAAAATTCGAAAAAAATGTTTCAAAAAAAATTTCAAAATAAATTTTTAAAAAATTTCGAAAAAAAAACAAAACAAAAATTCTAAAAAAAATCAAAAAAAAATTTTCAAAAATAAAATTCGAAAACAAATTTCAAAAAAAAATTTCGAAAAAAAATTTTCAAAAAAAAAATTTCAAAAAAAAATTTAAAAAAAATTTCATAAAGAAAATTTAAAAAAAATTCAAAAAAAACTTCCAAAAAATAATAAAAAGAAAATTCAAAAAAAATTTAAAACGAAAATTTTTCGAAAAAAAATTTCAAAAAAAAAATTCAAAAAAAATTGAATAAAATTTAAAAAAAACGAAAAAAATAAAAATTAGAAAAAAAATTATAAAGAAAATTTAGAAGAAAAAAATTTCAAAAAAAAAATTTTCAAAAAATTTAAAAAAAAAAAATTTAAAAAAAAAATAAAAAATAAATTAAAAATATTTCAAAAAAAAATTTTTAAAAAAATTCAAAAAAAATTTCAAAAAAAAAATTCGAAAAAAAATAAAAAAAAAATTTAAAAAAAACGAAAAAAAATAAAAAAAATTAGAAAAAAAATAATAAAAAAAATTTAGAAAAAAAAATTTTATAAAAAATTTTCAAAAAAAAAATTTTCAAAAAATTTCAAAAAAAAATTTTTAAAAATTTTTTTGAAATATTTCAAAAAAAATTCAAAAAAAATTTAAAACGAAAATTTTTCGAAAAAAAATTTAAAAAAAAAATTCGAAAAAAAATTTTAAAAAAATAAAAAAAAAACTAAAAAAATAAAAAAAAAATTTAAAAAAAATTATAAAAAAAATTTCGAAAAAAAATTTCGAAAAAAAAATTTTCAAAAAAAAAAATTTCAAAAAAAGTTTCGAAAAAAAAATTGAAAAAAAAAATTTCAAAATAAAAATTCGAAAAAAAAAATTGAAAAAAATAAAAAAAAAATTAGAAAAAAAATTTAGAAAAAAAAATTAAAAAAAAAAGTTTCAAAAAAAATTTCAAAATAAATTTTAAAAAAATTTCGAAAAAAAACAAAACAAAAATTCTAAAAAAAAATCAAAAAAAAATTTTCAGAAAAAAATTTTAAAAAAAAATTTAAAAAAAATTTCAAATAGAAAATTAAAAAAAATTCAAAAAAACCCAAAAAAAAAATTTAAAAAAAAATTCAAAAAAAAAATTAAAACGGAAATTTTTCGAAAAAAAATTTCAAAAAGAAAATTCGAAAAAAAATTTTAAAAAAATTTAAAAAAAATTATTAAAAAAATTTCGAAAAAAAAATTTTCAAAAAAAAAATTTCAAAAAAATTTTCGAAAAAAAAAATTGAAAAAAAAAATTTAAAAAAAAATCTAAAAAAAAATTTTTTTTAATTTTTAATTTTTTAAAATTTTTTCTGAAAAAATTTTTTTTTGAATTTTTTTTTTAAATTTTTTTTGGAAATTTTTTCTGTATTTTTTTTTGAAATTTTTTAAAAAATTTTTTAAAATTTTTTTAAAAATATTTTTTAGATTTTTTTTTTAATTTTTTTTTTCAATTTTTTTTTTCGAAAATTTTTTTATAATTTTTTTTTAAATTATTTTTTATTTTTTTTCGTTTTTTAAAATTTTTTTAAAATTTTTTTTTCGAATTTTAAAAAAATTTAAAAAAAAATCTAAAAAATATTTTGAAAAAAATTTTAAAAAAATTTTTGAAAAATTTCAAAAAAAATACAGAAAAAATTTCCGAAAAAAATAAAAAAAAAAAAAATTCAAAAAAAATGTTTTCAGAAAAAATTTAAAAAAATTAAAAATTGAAAAAAAATTTTTTTAAGATTTTTTTTTAAATTTTTTTTTTCAATTTTTTTTTTCGAAAATTTTTTTGAAATTTTTTTTTTGAAAATTTTTTTTTCGAAATTTTTTTAATAATTTTTTTTAAATTTTTTTTTTCGTTTTTTTTTAATTTTTTTAAAATTTTTTTTCGAATTTTTTTTTTGAAATTTTTTTTCGAAAAATTTCCGTTCTAATTTTTTTTTTGAATTTTTTTTTAAATTTTTTTTTTTGGGTTTTTTTGAATTTTTTTTAATTTTTTTTTGAAAATTTTTTTTTTGATTTTTTTTAGAATTTTTGTTTTGTTTTTTTTCGAAATTTTTTTTAAAATTTATTTTGAAATTTTTTTTGAAACTTTTTTTTAAAATTTTTTTTTTCTAAATTTTTTTTCTAATTTTCTTTTATTTTTTTCAATTTTTTTTTCGAATTTTCAAAAAAAAATTTTTCAAAAAAAAAATTTATAAAAAATTTCAAAAAGAAAATTTAAAAAAAAAATTCAAAAAAAATTTAAACGAAAATTTTTCGAAAAAAAATTTCAAAAAAAAATTCGAAAAAAAATTTTCGAAAAAAAAAAATTGAAAAAAAAATTCGAAAAAAAATTTGAAAAAAATAAAAAAAATTAGAAAAAAAATTTAGAAAAAAAAAATTTCAAAAAAAAGTTTCAAAAAAAATTTCAAAATAGATTTTAAAAAAATTTCGAAAAAAAAACAAAACAAAAATTCTAAAAAAAATCAAAAAAAAAATTTTCAAAAAAAATAAAAAAAAAATTAAAAAAAATTTCAACAAGAAAATTAAAAAAAAATCAAAAAAAACTTCCAAAAAAAAATTTAAAAAAAAATTCAAAAAAAATTTAGAACGGAAATTTTTCGAAAAAAAATTCCAAAAAAAAAATTCGAAAAAAAATTTTAAAAAATTAAAAAAAAAAAACGAAAAAAATTTATATAAAAAATTTCGAAAAAAAAGTGTTTAAAAAAAAATTTTCAAAAAATGTAAAAAAAAAAATATTTCAAAAAAAAATTTAAAAAAAAAATTTTAAAAAATTTTTAAAAAAAATAAAAAAAAAATTCAAAAAAAAATTAAAACGAAAATTTTTCGAAAAAAAATTTCAAAAAAAAAATTCGAGAAAAAATTTTAAAAAAATTAAAAAAAAAACGAAAAAAAATAAAAAAAAATTAAAAAAAAAATTTAAAAAAAATTTCGAAAAAAAATTTCGAAAAAAAAATTTTCAAAAAAAAAAATTTCAAAACAATTTTGAAAAAAATAGAAAAAATTAGAAAAAAAATTTAGAAAAAAAAATTTAAAAAAAAAGTTTCAAAAACAATTTCAAAATAAATTTTAAAAAAATTTCGAAATAAAAACAAAACAAAAATTCTAAAAAAAAAATAAAAAAAAAAAATTCAAAAAGAAAATTTAAAAAAAATTCAAAAAAAACTTCCAAAAAAAAATTTAAAAAAAAATTCAAAACATTTTTTTTTATTTTTTTCAATTTTTTTTTCGAATTTTTTTTTGAAATTTTTTTTCGAAAAATTTTCGTTTTGAAATTTTTCTTAAAATTTTTTTTTGGAAGTTTTTTTTTGAATTTTTTTTTTAATTTTCTTTTTGAATTTTTTTTTATTTTTTTTCGAAAATTTTTTTTTTTTGTAAATTTTTTTTGAAATTTGTTTTCGAATTTTCTTTTTGAAAATTTTTTTTTGAATTTTTTTTTTGAATTTTTTTTTAAAATTTTTTTTCTGGAAATTTTTTCTGTATTTTTTTTTGAAATATTTTTTCGATTTTTTTTTAATTTTCTTTTTCAATTTTTTTTGCGAAAATTTTTTTGAAATTTTTTTTTGAAACTTTTTTAAAAAAAACAATGTTTCAAAAAAAATTTCAAAATAAATTTTAAAAAAATTTCGAAAAAAAAAACAAAACGAAAATTCTAAAAAAAAAATCAAAAAAAAATTTTCAAAAATAAAATTCGAAAACAAATTTCAAAAAAAAATTTCGAAAAAAAAATTTTCAAAATAAAAATTTTCAAAAAAAAAATTCGAAAAAAATTTTTAAAAAAAACGAAAAAAAATTAAAAAAAAATTATAAAAAAAATTTCGAAAAAAAAAATTCAAAAAAAAAATTTAAAAATTTTTTTTTAAAAATTTCAAAAAAAAAATTCGAAAAAATATTTAAAAAAAATTTAAAAAAAACGAAAAAAAATAATGAAAATTAGAAAAAAAATAATAAAAAAAATTTTAAAAAAAATTTTCAAAAAAAAAATTTTCAAAAAATTTCAAAAAAAAATTAAAAAAAAAATTTTTGAAAAATTTCAAAAAAAATTTTTTTAAAAAATTCAAAAAAAATTTAAAACGAAAATTTTTCGAAAAAAAATTAAAAAAAAATTCGAAAAAAAATTAAAAAAAAACTAAAAAAAAAAAAAAAAAAATAAAAAAAAATTATAAAAAAAATTTCGAAAAAAAATTTCGAAAAAAAAAATTTTCAAAAAAAAAAATTTCAAAAAAAAAGTTCGAAAAAAAATTTGAAAAAAATAAAAAAAAAATTAGAAAAAAAATTTAGAAAAAAAAATTTAAAAAAAAGTTTCAAAAAAATTTTCAAAATAAATTTTAAAAAAATTTCGAAAAAAAAACAAAACAAAAATTCTAAAAAAAAAATCAAAAAAAAAATTTCAGAAAAAAATTTAAAAAAAAAATTTCAAAAAGAAAATTAGAAAAAATTCAAAAAAACTTCCAAAAAAAAATTAAAAAAAAAAATCAAAAAAAAATTTAGAACGGAAATTTTTCGAAAAAAAATTTCAAAAAAAAAATTCGAAAAAAATGTTTCAAAAAAAATTTCAAAATAAATTTTTAAAAAATTTCGAAAAAAAAACAAAACAAAAATTCTAAAAAAAATCAAAAAAAAATTTTCAAAAATAAAATTCGAAAACAAATTTCAAAAAAAAATTTCGAAAAAAAATTTTCAAAAAAAAAATTTCAAAAAAAAATTTAAAAAAAATTTCATAAAGAAAATTTAAAAAAAATTCAAAAAAAACTTCCAAAAAATAATAAAAAGAAAATTCAAAAAAAATTTAAAACGAAAATTTTTCGAAAAAAAATTTCAAAAAAAAAATTCAAAAAAAATTGAATAAAATTTAAAAAAAACGAAAAAAATAAAAATTAGAAAAAAAATTATAAAGAAAATTTAGAAGAAAAAAATTTCAAAAAAAAAATTTCAAAAAAAAAATTTTCAAAAAATTTAAAAAAAAAAAATTTAAAAAAAAAATAAAAAATAAATTAAAAATATTTCAAAAAAAAATTTTTAAAAAAATTCAAAAAAAATTTCAAAAAAAAAATTCGAAAAAAAATAAAAAAAAAATTTAAAAAAAACGAAAAAAAATAAAAAAAATTAGAAAAAAAATAATAAAAAAAATTTAGAAAAAAAAATTTTATAAAAAATTTTCAAAAAAAAAATTTTCAAAAAATTTCAAAAAAAAATTTTTAAAAATTTTTTTGAAATATTTCAAAAAAAATTCAAAAAAAATTTAAAACGAAAATTTTTCGAAAAAAAATTTAAAAAAAAAATTCGAAAAAAAATTTTAAAAAAATAAAAAAAAAACTAAAAAAATAAAAAAAAAATTTAAAAAAAATTATAAAAAAAATTTCGAAAAAAAATTTCGAAAAAAAAATTTTCAAAAAAAAAAATTTCAAAAAAAGTTTCGAAAAAAAAATTGAAAAAAAAAATTTCAAAATAAAAATTCGAAAAAAAAAATTGAAAAAAATAAAAAAAAAATTAGAAAAAAAATTTAGAAAAAAAAATTAAAAAAAAAAGTTTCAAAAAAAATTTCAAAATAAATTTTAAAAAAATTTCGAAAAAAAACAAAACAAAAATTCTAAAAAAAAAATCAAAAAAAAATTTTCAGAAAAAAATTTAAAAAAAAAATTTAAAAAAAATTTCAAATAGAAAATTAAAAAAAATTCAAAAAAACCCAAAAAAAAAATTTAAAAAAAAATTCAAAAAAAAAATTAAAACGGAAATTTTTCGAAAAAAAATTTCAAAAAGAAAATTCGAAAAAAAATTTTAAAAAAATTTAAAAAAAATTATTAAAAAAATTTCGAAAAAAAAATTTTCAAAAAAAAAATTTCAAAAAAATTTTCGAAAAAAAAAATTGAAAAAAAAAATTTAAAAAAAAATCTAAAAAAAAATTTTTTTTAATTTTTAATTTTTTAAAATTTTTTCTGAAAAAATTTTTTTTTGAATTTTTTTTTAAAATTTTTTTTGGAAATTTTTTCTGTATTTTTTTTTGAAATTTTTTAAAAAATTTTTTAAAATTTTTTTTAAAATATTTTTTAGATTTTTTTTTTAATTTTTTTTTTAAATTTTTTTTTTCGAAAATTTTTTTATAATTTTTTTTTAAATTATTTTTTATTTTTTTTCGTTTTTTAAAATTTTTTTAAAATTTTTTTTTCGAATTTTAAAAAAATTTAAAAAAAAATCTAAAAAATATTTTGAAAAAAATTTTAAAAAAATTTTTGAAAAATTTCAAAAAAAATACAGAAAAAATTTCCGAAAAAAATAAAAAAAAAAAAAAATCAAAAAAAATGTTTTCAGAAAAAATTTTAAAAAATTAAAAATTGAAAAAAAATTTTTTTAAGATTTTTTTTTTAAATTTTTTTTTTCAATTTTTTTTTTCGAAAATTTTTTTGAAATTTTTTTTTTGAAAATTTTTTTTTCGAAATTTTTTTAATAATTTTTTTTAAATTTTTTTTTTCGTTTTTTTTTAATTTTTTTAAAAATTTTTTTCGAATTTTTTTTTTGAAATTTTTTTTCGAAAAATTTCCGTTCTAATTTTTTTTTTGAATTTTTTTTTAAATTTTTTTTTTTGGGTTTTTTTGAATTTTTTTTAATTTTCTATTTGAAATTTTTTTAAAATTTTTTTTAAAAATTTTTTTCTGAAAATTTTTTTTGATTTTTTTTTTAGAATTTTTGTTTTGTTTTTTTTCGAAATTTTTTTAAAATTTATTTTGAAATTTTTTTTGAAACTTTTTTTTTAAATTTTTTTTTCTAAATTTTTTCTGTATTTTTTTTTGAAATTTTTTAAAAAAATTTTTAAAATTTTTTTAAAAATATTTTTTAGATTTTTTTTTAAATTTTTTTTTTCAATTTTTTTTTTCGAAAATTTTTTTATAATTTTTTTTTAAATTATTTTTTATTTTTTTTCGTTTTTTTAAATTTTTTTTAAATTTTTTTTTCGAATTTTAAAAAAATTAAAAAAAAAAATTTCAAAAAAATTTTCGAAAAAAAAAATTGAAAAAAAAAATTTAAAAAAAAATCTAAAAAATATTTTTAAAAAATTTCAAAAAAAATACAGAAAAAATTTCAAAAAAAAATTTAAAAAAATAATTTTCAACAAAAAATTTAAAAAAAAAAATTTTAAAAAATGAAAAATTTAAAAAAAAATTTCAAAAAAAAATTTTCAAAAAGAAAATTCGAAAACAAATTTCAAAAAAAAATTTCGAAAAAAAAATTTTCGAAAAAAAAATTTTCGAAAAAAAAATTTTCAAAAAAAGAAATTTTCAAAAAAGAAATTTAAAAAAAAATTCAAAATGAAAATTTTAAAAAAGATTTCAAAAAAAACTTCTAAAAAAAAATTTAAAAAAAAATTTCAAAACGAAAATTTTTCGAAAAAAAATTTCAAAAAAAAAATTCGAAAAAAAATTTGAAAAAAATAAAATAAAAATTAGAAAAAAAAATTTAAAAAAAATGTTTCAAAAAAAATTTCAAAATAAATTTTTAAAAAATTTCGAAAAAAAAACAAAACAAAAATTCTAAAAAAAATCAAAAAAAAATTTTCAAAAATAAAATTCGAAAACAAATTTCAAAAAAAAATTTCGAAAAAAAATTTTCAAAAAAAAAATTTTCAAAAAAAAATTTAAAAAAAATTTCATAAAGAAAATTTAAAAAAAATTCAAAAAAAACTTCCAAAAAAAAATTCAAAAAATATTTAAAAAAACGAAAAAAATAAAAATTAGAAAAAAAATTATAAAGAAAATTTAGAAAAAAAAAATTCAAAAAAAAAATTTCAAAAAAAAATTTTCAAAAAATTTCAAAAAAAAATTTAAAAAAAAAATAAAAAAAAAATTGAAAAAATTTCAAAAAAAAATTTTAAAAAAAATTCAAAAAAAATTTCAAAAAAAAAATTCGAAAAAAAATTTAAAAAAAATTAAAAAAAAAACGAAAAAAAATAAAAAAAATTAGAAAAAAAATAATAAAAAAAATTTAGAAAAAAAAATTTTAAAAAAAATTTTCAAAAAAAAATTTTTCAAAAAATTTCAAAAAAAAATTTAAAAAAAAATTTTTGAAATATTTCAAAAAAAAAATTTCAAAAAAATTCAAAAAAAATTTAAAACGAAAATTTTTCGAAAAAAAATTTAAAAAAAAAAATTCGAAAAAAAATTTTAAAAAAATTAAAAAAAAACTAAAAAAATAAAAAAAAATTTTAAAAAAATTATAAAAAAAATTTCGAAAAAAAATTTCGAAAAAAAAATTTTCAAAAAAAAAAATTTCAAAAAAATTTTCGAAAAAAAAATTGAAAAAAAAAATTTCAAAATAAAAATTCGAAAAAAAAATTGAAAAAATAAAAAAAAAATTAGAAAAAAAATTTAGAAAAAAAAATTTAAAAAAAAAGTTTCAAAAAAAATTTCAAAATAAATTTTAAAAAAATTTCGAAAAAAAACAAAACAAAAATTCTAAAAAAAAAATCAAAAAAAAATTTTCAGAAAAAAATTTAAAAAAAAAATTTAAAAAAAATTTCAAATAGAAAATTTAAAAAAATTCAAAAAAACCCAAAAAAAAAATTTAAAAAAAAATTCAAAAAAAAAATTAGAACGGAAATTTTTCGAAAAAAAAATTCAAAAAAAAAATTCGAATAGAAATTTTAAAAAAATTTAAAAAAAACGAAAAAAAATTTTAAAAAAATTATTAAAAAAATTTCGAAAAAAAAATTTTCAAAAAAAAAATTTCAAAAAAATTTTCGAAAAAAAAAATTGAAAAAAAAATTTTAAAAAAAATCTAAAAAAAATTTTTTTTTAATTTTTAATTTTTTAAAATTTTTTCTGAAAAATTTTTTTTTTGAATTTTTTTTTTTAAATTTTTTTTTGGAAATTTTTTCTGTATTTTTTTTTGAAATTTTTTTAAAAAAATTTTAAATTTTTTTTTAAAATATTTTTTAGATTTTTTTTTAATTTTTTTTTTCAATTTTTTTTTTCGAAAATTTTTTTATAATTTTTTTTAAAATTATTTTTTATTTTTTTTCGTTTTTTAAAATTTTTTTTAAATTTTTTTTTCGAATTTTAAAAAAATTAAGAAAAAAATCTAAAAAATATTTTTAAAAAAATTTTAAAAAATTTTTTAAAAAATTTCAAAAAAAATACAGAAAAAATTTCCAAAAAAGAAATTAAAAAAAAAAATTCAAAAAAAAATGTTTTCAGAAAAAATTTAAAAAAATTAAAAATTAAAAAAAAAATTTTTTTAGATTTTTTTTTAAATTTTTTTTTTAATTTTTTTTTTCGAAAATTTTTTTGAAATTTTTTTTTTGAAAATTTTTTTTTCGAAATTTTTTTAATAATTTTTTTTTAAATTTTTTTTCGTTTTTTTTAAATTTTTTTAAAATTTTTTTTCGAATTTTTTTTTGAAATTTTTTTTCGAAAAATTTCCGTTCTAATTTTTTTTTTGAATTTTTTTTTTAATTTTTTTTTTGGTTTTTTTTGAATTTTTTTTAATTTTCTATTTGAAATTTTTTTAAAATTTTTTCTTTAAATTTTTTTCTGAAATTTTTTTTTGATTTTTTTTAGAATTTTTGTTTTGTTTTTTTTCGAAATTTTTTAAAATTTATTTTGAATTTTTTTTTTAAACTTTTTTTTTAAATTTTTTTTTCTAAATTTTTTTTCTAATTTTATTTTTTTCAAATTTTTTTTCGAATTTTTATTTTGAAATTTTTTTTTTCAATTTTTTTTTCGAAAATTTTTTTGAAATTTTTTTTTTTGAAAATTTTTTTTTCGAAATTTTTTTTCGAAATTTTTTTTATAATTTTTTTTAAATTTTTTTTTTATTTTTTTAGTTTTTTTTTTAATTTTTTTAAAAATTTTTTTCGAATTTTTTTTTTTAAATTTTTTTTCGAAAAATTTTCGTTTTAAATTTTTTTTGAATTTTTTTGAAAATTTTTTTTTGAAATTTTTCAAAAATTTTTTTTTTAATTTTTTTTTGAAATTTTTTGAAAATTTTTTTTTTGAAAATTTTTTTTAAAATTTTTTTTCTAAATTTTTTTTATTATTTTTTTTCTAATTTTTTTTATTTTTTTTCGTTTTTTTTAAATTTTTTTTTAATTTTTTTTCGAATTTTTTTTTTGAAATTTTTTTTGAATTTTTTTTTAAATTTTTTTTTGAAATTTTTTTAATTTTTTTTTTTAATTTTTTTTCTAAATTTTTTTTTTTTTGAAATTTTTTGAAAATTTTTTTTTTGAAATTTTTTTTTTGAAATTTTTTTTTCTAAATTTTCTTTATAATTTTTATTTTTTTCTTTTTTTTTAAATTTTTTTCAATTTTTTTTTGAATTTTTTTTTTGAAACTTTTTTCGAAAAATTTTCGTTATAAATTTTTTTTGAATTTTCTTTTTATTTTTTTTTTGAAGTTTTTTTTGAATTTTTTTTAAATTTTCTTTATGAAATTTTTTTTAAATTTTTTTTTGAAAATTTTTTTTTTGAAAATTTTTTTTCGAAATTTTTTTTTGAAATTTGTTTTCGAATTTTATTTTTGAAAATTTTTTTTTGATTTTTTTTAGAATTTTTGTTTTGTTTTTTTTTCGAAATTTTATAAAAATTTATTTTGAAATTTTTTTTGAAACATTTTTTTTAAATTTTTTTTTCTAATTTTTTTTTATTTTTTTCAAATTTTTTTTCGAATTTTTTTTTTGAAATTTTTTTTCGAAAAATTTTCGTTTTGAAATTTTTTTTTAAATTTTTTTTTGGAAGTTTTTTTTTAAATCTTTTTTAAAATTTTCATTTTGAATTTTTTTTTAAATTTCTTTTTTGAAAATTTCTTTTTTTGAAAATTTTTTTTCGAAATTTTTTTTTCGAAAATTTTTTTTCGAAAATTTTTTTTGAAATTTGTTTTCGAATTTTCTTTTTGAAAATTTTTTTTTGAAATTTTTTTTTAAATTTTTCATTTTTTAAAATTTTTTTTTTTGTAATTTTTTGTTGAAAATTATTTTTTTTAATTTTTTTTTGAAATTTTTTCTGTATTTTTTTTGAAATTTTTTAAAAATATTTTTTAGATTTTTTTTAAAATTTTTTTTTCAATTTTTTTTTTCGAAAATTTTTTTGAAATTTTTTTTTTTAATTTTTTTAAAATTCGAAAAAAAAATTTAAAAAAATTTTAAAAAACGAAAAAAAATAAAAAATAATTTAAAAAAAAATTATAAAAGAATTTTCGAAAAAAAAAATTGAAAAAAAAAATTTTTTAAAAAATTTTTTTTTTGAAATTTTTTTTCGAAAAATTTCCGTTCTAATTTTTTTTTTGATTTTTTTTTTTAATTTTTTTTTGGAAGTTTTTTTGAATTTTTTCTAATTTTCTTTTTGAAATTTTTTTCAAATTTTTTTTTTAAATTTTTTTCTGAAATTTTTTTTTTGATTTTTTTTTTAGAATTTTTGTTTTGTTTTTTTTTCGAAATTTTTTAAAAATTTATTTTGAAATTTTTTTTGAAACTTTTTTTAAAATTTTTTTTTCTAAATTTTTTTTCTAATTTTTTTTTATTTTTTTCAAATTTTTTTACGCACTTTTTTTTTGAAATTTTTTTTTTCAATTTTTTTTTTTCGAAAATTTTTTTGAATTTTTTTTTTTTTGAAAATTTTTTTTTCGAAATTTTTTTTCGAAATTTTTTTTATAATTTTTTTTTATTTTATTTTTATTTTTTTTAGTTTTTTTTTTAATTTTTTTCGAATTTTTTTTTTAAATTTTTTTTCGAAAAATTTTCGTTTTAACTTTTTTTTGAATTTTTTTAAAAAATTTTTTTTGAAATTTTTCAAAAATTTTTTTTTAAATTTTTTTTTGAAATTTTTTGAAAATTTTTTTTTTGAAAATTTTTTTTTAAATTTTTTTTATTATTTTTTTTCTAATTTTTTTTATTTTTTTTTCGTTTTTTTTTAATTTTTTTTTAATTTTTTTTCGAATTTTTTTTTAAATTTGTAAAAAAAAATTTTTAAATTTTGTTTTTGAATTTTTTTTTTCGAAATTTTTTTTATAATTTTTTTTAAATTTTTTTTCGTTTTTTTAAAAAATTTTTTTCGAATTTTTTTTTTGAAAATTTTTATTTTGAAAATTTTTTTTTCGAAATTTTTTTTTTAAATTTGTTTTCGAATTTTATTTTTGAAAATTTTTTTTTGATTTTTTTTTTAGAATTTTCGTTTTGTTTTTTTTTTTCGAAATTCTTTTAAAATTTATTTTGAAAATTTTTTTGAAACATTGTTTTTTTTAAAAAAGTTTCAAAAAAAAATTTCAAAAAAATTTTCGCAAAAAAAATTGAAAAAGAAAATTAAAAAAAAATCGAAAAAATATTTTTAAAAAATTTTAAAAATTTTTTTAAAAAATTTCAAAAAAAAATACAGAAAAAATTTCCAGAAAAAAAATTTAAAAAAAAAATTCAAAAAAAAAATTCAAAAAAAAATTTTCAAAAAGAAAATTCGAAAACAAATTTCAAAAAAAATTTACAAAAAAAAAATTTTCGAAAAAAAATAAAAAAAAATTCAAAAAGAAAATTTAAAAAAAAAATTCAAAAAAAAACTTCCAAAAAAAAATTTTAAAAAAAATTTCAAAACGAAAATTTTTCGAAGAAAAATTTCAAAATAAAAATTCGAAAAAAAATTGAAAAAAATAAAAAAAAATGTTTTGAATTTTTTTTTAAATTTTTTTTTGGAAGTTTTTTTTGAATTTTTTTTAAATTTTCTTTTTGAATTTTTTTTTTAAATTTTTTTTTTAGAATTTTTGTTTTGTTTTTATTTCGAAATTTTTTTAAAATTTATTTTGAAATTTTTTTTGAAACTTTTTTTTTAAATTTTTTTTTCTAAATTTTTTTTCTTATTTTTTTTAATTTTTTTCAAAATTGTTTTGAAATTTTTTTTTTTGAAAATTTTTTTTCCGAAATTTTTTTTCGAAATTTTTTTTAATTTTTTTTTTAAATTTTTTTTTTATTTTTTTTCGTTTTTTTTTTAATTTTTTTAAAATTTTTTCTCCAATTTTTTTTTTGAAATTTTTTTTCGAAAAATTTTCGTTTTAATTTTTTTTTGAATTTTTTTTTTAATTTTTTTTTAAATTTTTTTAAAATTTTTTTTTTAAATTTTTTTTTGAAATATTTTTTTTTTTACATTTTTTGAAAATTTTTTTTTAAACACTTTTTTTTCGAAATTTTTTTTATAATTTTTTTTCGTTTTTTTTTAAAATTTTTTTAAAATTTTTTTTCGAATTTTTTTTTTGGAATTTTTTTTCGAAAAATTTCCGTTCTAAATTTTTTTTGAATTTTTTTTTTAATTTTTTTTTGGAAGTTTTTTTTGAATTTTTTTTAATTTTCTTGTTGAAATTTTTTTTTATTTTTTTTTTATTTTTTTTGAAATTTTTTTTTTGATTTTTTTTAGAATTTTTGTTTTGTTTTTTTTCGAAATTTTTTTAAAATTTATTTTGAAATTTTTTTTGAAACTTTTTTTTAAAATTTTTTTTTTCTAAATTTTTTTTCTAATTTTTTTTATTTTTTTCAAATTTTTTTTCGAATTTTTTTTTCAATTTTTTTTTTTCGAAAATTTTTTTTCGAATTTTTTTTTGAAATTTTTTTTCGAAAAATTTTCGTTTAAATTTTTTTTGAATTTTTTTTTTAAATTTTCTTTTTGAAATTTTTTATAAATTTTTTTTTTGAAAAATTTTTTTTTGAAAATTCGAAAAAAAATTTGAAAAAAATAAAAGAAAATTAGAAAAAAAATTTAGAAAAAAAAAATTTAAAAAAAAAGTTTCAAAAAAAATTTCAAAATAAATTTTAAAAAAAATTTCGAAAAAAAACAAAACAAAAATTCTAAAAAAAATCAAAAAAAAAATTTTCAAAAAAAAATTTAAAAAAAAAAATTTAAAAAAAATTTCAAAAAGAAAATTAAAAAAAATTCAAAAAAAACTTCCAAAAAAAATTCAAAAAAAATTTAGAACGGAAATTTTTCGAAAAAAAATTCAAAAAACAAAATTCGAAAAAAAATTTTAAAAAAATTTTAAAAAAAACGAAAAAAATATATAAAAAAAATTTCGAAAAAAAAGTGTTCAAAAAAATTTTTTCAAAAAAAGTAAAAAAAAATATTTCAAAAAAAAATTTAAAAAAAAAAGTTAAAAAAATTTCAAAAAAAAATTAAAAAAAAAAATTCAAAAAAAAATTGAAAAAAATTTAAAAAAAACGAAAAAAATAAAAATTAGAAAAAAAATTATAAAGAAAATTTAGAAAAAAAAATTTCAAAAAAAAAATTTCAAAAAAAAAATTTTCAAAAAATTTCAAAAAAAAAAAATTTAAAAAAAAAATAAAAAATAAATTAAAAAAATTTCAAAAAAAATTAAAAAAAAAAATTCAAAAAAAATTTCAAAAAAAAAATTCGAAAAAAAATTTAAAAAAAATTTTTAAAAAAAACGAAAAAAAATAAAAAAAATAAAAAAAAAAATAATAAAAAAAAATTTAGAAAAAAAAATTTAAAAAAAAATTTTCAAAAAATTTCAAAAAAAAATTTAAAAAAAAATTTTTGAAATATTTCAAAAAAAAATTTTCAAAAAAATTCAAAAAAAATTTAAAACGAAAATTTTTCGAAAAAAAATTAAAAAAAAAAAATTCGAAAAAAAATTTTAAAAAAATTAAAAAAAAAACTAAAAAAATAAAAAAAAAATTTTAAAAAAATTATAAAAAAAATTTCGAAAAAAAATTTCGAAAAAAAAATTTTCAAAAAAAAAAATTTCAAAAAAATTTTCGAAAAAAAAATTGAAAAAAAAAATTTCAAAATAAAAATTCGAAAAAAAATTTGAAAAAAATAAAAAAAAAATTAGAAAAAAAATTTAGAAAAAAAAATTTAAAAAAAAAGTTTCAAAAAAAATTTCAAAATAAATTTTAAAAAAATTTCGAAAAAAAAACAAAACAAAAATTCTAAAAAAAAAATCAAAAAAAAATTTTCAGAAAAAAATTTAAAAAAAAAATTAAAAAAAATTTCAAATAGAAAATTAAAAAAAATTCAAAAAAACCCAAAAAAAAAAATTTAAAAAAAAATTCAAAAAAAAAATTAGAACGGAAATTTTTCGAAAAAAAATTAAAAAAAAAAAATTCGAAAAAAAATTTTAAAAAAATTTTAAAAAAACGAAAAAAAAAATTAAAAAAAAATTATTAAAAAAATTTCGAAAAAAAATTTTCAAAAAAAAAATTTCAAAAAAATTTTCGAAAAAAAAAATTGAAAAAAAAATTTTTAAAAAATTTCAAAAAAAAATACAGAAAAAAATTCCAAAAAAAATTTAAAAAAAAAAATTGAAAAAAAAATTTTTTCAGAAAAAATTTTAAAAAATTAAAAATTAAAAAAAAATTTTTTTTAGATTTTTTTTTAAATTTTTTTTTTTCAATTTTTTTTTTCGAAAATTTTTTTGAAAATTTTTTTTTCGAAATTTTTTTAATAATTTTTTTTAAATTTTTTATTTCGTTTTTTTTAAATTTTTTTAAAATTTTTTTTCGAATTTTTTTTTTTAAATTTTTTTTCGAAAAATTTCCGTTCTAATTTTTTTTTTGAATTTTTTTTAAAATTTTTTTTTTGGGTTTTTTTGAATTTTTTTTAATTTTCTATTTGAAATTTTTTTTAAATTTTTTTTTTAAATTTTTTTCTGAAAATTTTTTTTTGATTTTTTTTTTAGAATTTTTGTTTTGTTTTTTTTCGAAATTTTTTTAAAATTTATTTTGAAATTTTTTTTGAAACTTTTTTTTTAAATTTTTTTTTCTAAATTTTTTTTCTAATTTTTTTTTTATTTTTTTCTAATTTTTTTTTCGAATTTTTATTTTTAAATTTTTTTTTTCAATTTTTTTTTCGAAAATTTTTTTGAAATTTTTTTTTTTGAAAATTTTTTTTTCGAATTTTTTTTTCGAAATTTTTTTTATTTTTTTTTTATTTTTTTAGTTTTTTTTTAATTTTTTTAAAATTTTTTTTCGAATTTTTTTTTTTTAATTTTTTTTCGAAAAATTTTCGTTTTAAATTTTTTTTGAATTTTTTTGAAAATTTTTTTTTGATATATTTCAAAAATTTTTTTTTAAATTTTTTTTTGAAATTTTTTGAAAATTTTTTTTTTGAAAATTTTTTTTAAATTTTTTTTTTCTAAATTTTTTTTATTATTTTTTTTCTAATTTTTTTTATTTTTTTTTCGCTTTTTTTTTAATTTTTTTTAATTTTCAAAAAAAATAAAAAAAAAATTAAAAAAAATTTCAACAAGAAAATTAAAAAAAATTCAAAAAAAACTTCCAAAAAAAAATTTTAAAAAAAATCAAAAAAAATTTTAAAAAAATTTAAAAAAAAAACGAAAAAAAATTATAAAAAAAATTTCGAAAAAAAAGTGTTTAAAAAAAAATTTTCAAAAAATGTAAAAAAAAAAATATTTCAAAAAAAAATTAAAAAAAAAAAATTTAAAAAAATTTAAAAAAAAATTTAAAAAAAAATTCAAAAAAAAATTAAAACGAAAATTTTTCGAAAAAAAATTTCAAAAAAAAAATTCGAGAAAAATTTTTAAAAAAATTAAAAAAAAACGAAAAAAAATTAAAAAAAAATAAAAAAAAAATTTTAAAAAAATTTCGAAAAAAAATTTCGAAAAAAAAATTTTCAAAAAAAAAAATTTCAAAACAATTTTGAAAAAAATAAAAAAAAATTAGAAAAAAAATTTAGAAAAAAAAATTTAAAAAAAAAGTTTCAAAAAAAATTTCAAAATAAATTTTAAAAAAATTTCGAAATAAAAACAAAACAAAAATTCTAAAAAAAAATTTAAAAAAAAAATTCAAAAAAAAATTTAAAAAAAAATTCAAAACATTTTTTTTTATTTTTTTCAAATTTTTTTTCGAATTTTTTTTTTTTAATTTTTTTTCGAAAAATTTTCGTTTTGAAATTTTTTTTAAAATTTTTTTTTGGAAGTTTTTTTTGAATTTTTTTTTTAAATTTTCTTTTTGAATTTTTTTTTATTTTTTTTCGAAATTTTTTTTTTTGTAAATTTTTTTTGAAATTTGTTTTCGAATTTTCTTTTTGAAAATTTTTTTTTGAATTTTTTTTTTGAATTTTTTTTTTAAATTTTTTTTCTGGAAATTTTTTCTGTATTTTTTTTGAAATTTTTTTAAAAAATTTTTAAAATTTTTTAAAAATATTTTTTCGATTTTTTTTTTCAATTTTTTTTGCGAAAATTTTTTTGAAATTTTTTTTTGAAACTTTTTTTAAAAAAAAAATGTTTCAAAAAAAATTTCAAAATAAATTTTAAAAAAATTTCGAAAAAAAAAACAAAACGAAAATTCTAAAAAAAAAATCAAAAAAAAATTTTCAAAAATAAAATTCGAAAACAAATTTCAAAAAAAAATTTCGAAAAAAAAATTTTCAAAATAAAAATTTTCAAAAAAAAAATTCGAAAAAAACTTTTTAAAAAAACAAAAAAAAAATTAAAAAAAAATTATAAAAAAAATTTCGAAAAAAAAAATTCAAAAAAAAAATTTAAAAAATTTTTTAAAAAAATTAAAAAAAAAAAATTAAAAAAAAATTTAAAAAAAAACGAAAAAAAATAAAACAAAATTAGAAAAAAAATAATAAAAAAAATTTAGAAAAAAAAATTTAGAAAAAAAAATTTAAAAAAATTTTTCAAAAAATTTCAAAAAAAAATTTTAAAAAAAATTTTTGAAAAATTTCAAAAAAAAATTTTAAAAAAATTCAAAAAAAATTTAAAACGAAAATTTTTCGAAAAAAAATTTTAAAAAAAATTCGAAAAAAAATTAAAAAAAACTAAAAAAAATAAAAAAAAATAAAAAAAAAAATATAAAAAAAATTTCGAAAAAAAATTTCGAAAAAAAAATTTTCAAAAAAAAAAAAATTCAAAAAAATTTTCGAAAAAAAAAATTGAAAAAAAAAATTTCAAAAAAGAAGTTCGAAAAAAAATTTGAAAAAAATAAAAAAAAAATTAGAAAAAAAATTTAGAAAAAAAAATTTAAAAAAAAAGTTTCAAAAAAAATTTCAAAATAAATTTTAAAAAAATTTCGAAAAAAAAACAAAACAAAAATTCTAAAAAAAAAATCAAAAAAAAATTTTCAGAAAAAAATTTAAAAAAAAAATTTGAAAAAAATTTCAAAAAGAAAATTAGAAAAAATTCAAAAAAACTTCCGAAAAAAATTTTAAAAAAAATCAAAAAAAAATTTAGAACGGAAATTTTTCGAAAAAAAATTTCAAAAAAAAAATTCGAAAAAAAATTTTAAAAATTTAAAAAAAAACGAAAAAAAAAAATAAAAAAAAAAAATTATTAAAAAAATTTCGAAAAAAAAATTTTCAAAAAAAAAAATTGAAAACAAAAATTTAAAAAAAATCTAAAGAAAAATTTTTTTTTAATTTTTAATTTTTTTAAATTTTTTCTGAAAAAATTTTTTTTTGAATTTTTTTTTTGAATTTTTTTTTTGGAATTTTTTCTGTATTTTTTTTTTGAAATTTTTTAAAAAAATTTTTAAAATTTTTTTAAAAATATTTTTTAGATTTTTTTTAAATTTTTTTTTTTAATTTTTTTTTTCGAAAATTCTTTTATAATTTTTTTTTTAATTATTTTTTATTTTTTTTTCGTTTTTTTAAATTTTTTTTAAATTTTTTTTTCGAATTTTAAAAAAATTCAAAAAAAACTTCCAAAAAAAAATTTTAAAAAAAATCAAAAAAAATTTTAAAAAAATTTAAAAAAAAAACGAAAAAAAATTATAAAAAAAATTTCGAAAAAAAAGTGTTTAAAAAAAAATTTTCAAAAAATGTAAAAAAAAAAATATTTCAAAAAAAAATTAAAAAAAAAAAATTTAAAAAAATTTAAAAAAAAATTTAAAAAAAAATTCAAAAAAAAATTAAAACGAAAATTTTTCGAAAAAAAAATTCAAAAAAAAAATTCGAGAAAAATTTTTAAAAAAATTAAAAAAAAAACGAAAAAAAATTTAAAAAAAATAAAAAAAAAATTTTAAAAAAATTTCGAAAAAAAATTTCGAAAAAAAAATTTTCAAAAAAAAAAATTTCAAAACAATTTTGAAAAAAATAAAAAAAAATTAGAAAAAAAATTTAGAAAAAAAAATTTAAAAAAAAAGTTTCAAAAAAAAATTCAAAATAAATTTTAAAAAAATTTCGAAATAAAAACAAAACAAAAATTCTAAAAAAAAATTAAAAAAAAAAAATTCAAAAAAAAATTTAAAAAAAAATTCAAAACATTTTTTTTTATTTTTTTCAAATTTTTTTTCGAATTTTTTTTTTTAAATTTTTTTTCGAAAAATTTTCGTTTTGAAATTTTTTTTAAAATTTTTTTTTTGAAGTTTTTTTTGAATTTTTTTTTTAAATTTTCTTTTTGAATTTTTTTTTATTTTTTTTCGAAATTTTTTTTTTTGTAAATTTTTTTTGAAATTTGTTTTCGAATTTTCTTTTTGAAAATTTTTTTTTGAATTTTTTTTTTGAATTTTTTTTTTAAATTTTTTTTCTGGAAATTTTTTCTGTATTTTTTTTGAAATTTTTTTAAAAAATTTTTAAAATTTTTTAAAAATATTTTTTCGATTTTTTTTTTCAATTTTTTTTGCGAAAATTTTTTTGAAATTTTTTTTTGAAACTTTTTTTAAAAAAAAAATGTTACGAAAAAAATTTCAAAATAAATTTTAAAAAAATTTCGAAAAAAAAAACAAAACGAAAATTCTAAAAAAAAAATCAAAAAAAAATTTTCAAAAATAAAATTCGAAAACAAATTTCAAAAAAAAATTTCGAAAAAAAAATTTTCAAAATAAAAATTTTCAAAAAAAAAATTCGAAAAAAACTTTTTAAAAAAACAAAAAAAAAATTAAAAAAAAATTATAAAAAAAATTTCGAAAAAAAAAATTCAAAAAAAAAATTTAAAAAATTTTTTAAAAAAATTTAAAAAAAAAAATTAAAAAAAAATTTAAAAAAAAACGAAAAAAAATAAAACAAAATTAGAAAAAAAATAATAAAAAAAATTTAGAAAAAAAAATTTAGAAAAAAAAATTTAAAAAAAATTTTCAAAAAATTTCAAAAAAAAATTTAAAAAAAAATTTTTGAAAAATTTCAAAAAAAATTTTTAAAAAAATTCAAAAAAAATTTAAAACGAAAATTTTTCGAAAAAAAATTTTAAAAAAAATTCGAAAAAAAATTAAAAAAAACTAAAAAAAATAAAAAAAAATAAAAAAAAAATATAAAAAAAATTTCGAAAAAAAATTTCGAAAAAAAAATTTTCAAAAAAAAAAAATTCAAAAAAATTTTCGAAAAAAAAAATTGAAAAAAAAAATTTCAAAAAAAAAGTTCGAAAAAAAATTCAAAAAAAAAATTTAAAAAATTTTTTAAAAAAATTAAAAAAAAAAAATTAAAAAAAATTTTAAAAAAAAACGAAAAAAAATAAAACAAAATTAGAAAAAAAATAATAAAAAAAATTTAGAAAAAAAAATTTAGAAAAAAAAATTTAAAAAAAAAGTTTCAAAAACAATTTCAAAATAAATTTTAAAAAAATTTCGAAATAAAAACAAAACAAAAATTCTAAAAAAAAAATAAAAAAAAAAAATTCAAAAAGAAAATTTAAAAAAAATTCAAAAAAAACTTCCAAAAAAAAATTTAAAAAAAAATTCAAAACATTTTTTTTTATTTTTTTCAATTTTTTTTTCGAATTTTTTTTTTGAAATTTTTTTTCGAAAAATTTTCGTTTTGAAATTTTTCTTAAAATTTTTTTTTGGAAGTTTTTTTTTGAATTTTTTTTTTAAATTTTCTTTTTGAATTTTTTTTTATTTTTTTTCGAAAATTTTTTTTTTGTAAATTTTTTTTGAAATTTGTTTTCGAATTTTCTTTTTGAAAATTTTTTTTTGAATTTTTTTTTTGAATTTTTTTTTAAATTTTTTTTTCTAAATTTTTTTTATTATTTTTTTTCTAATTTTTTTTATTTTTTTTCGTTTTTTTTTTAATTTTTTTTAAATTTTTTTTCGAATTTTTTTTTTGAAATTTTTTTTGAATTTTTTTTAAAATTTTTTTTTAAATTTTTCATTTTTTAAAATTTTTTTTTTTTGTAATTTTTTGTTGAAAATTATTTTTTTTAATTTTTTTTTGAAATTTTTTCTGTATTTTTTTTGAAATTTTTTAAAAATATTTTTTAGATTTTTTTTAAAATTTTTTTTTCAATTTTTTTTTTCGAAAATTTTTTTGAAATTTTTTTTTTTAATTTTTTTAAAATTCGAAAAAAAAATTTAAAAAAATTTTAAAAAACGAAAAAAAATAAAAAATAATTTAAAAAAAAATTATAAAAGAATTTTCGAAAAAAAAATTGAAAAAAAAAATTTTTTAAAAAATTTTTTTTTTGAAATTTTTTTTCGAAAAATTTCCGTTCTAATTTTTTTTTTGATTTTTTTTTTAAATTTTTTTTTGGAAGTTTTTTTGAATTTTTTCTAATTTTCTTTTTGAAATTTTTTTCAAATTTTTTTTTTAAATTTTTTTCTGAAATTTTTTTTTTGATTTTTTTTTTAGAATTTTTGTTTTGTTTTTTTTTCGAAATTTTTTTAAAATTTATTTTGAAATTTTTTTTGAAACTTTTTTTAAAATTTTTTTTTCTAAATTTTTTTTCTAATTTTTTTTTATTTTTTTCAAATTTTTTTACGCACTTTTTTTTTGAAATTTTTTTTTTCAATTTTTTTTTTTCGAAAATTTTTTTGAATTTTTTTTTTTTGAAAATTTTTTTTTCGAAATTTTTTTTCGAAATTTTTTTTATAATTTTTTTTTATTTTATTTTTATTTTTTTTAGTTTTTTTTTAAATTTTTTTCGAATTTTTTTTTTAAATTTTTTTTCGAAAAATTTTCGTTTTAACTTTTTTTTGAATTTTTTTAAAAAATTTTTTTTGAAATTTTTCAAAAATTTTTTTTTAAATTTTTTTTTGAAATTTTTTGAAAATTTTTTTTTTGAAAATTTTTTTTAAAATTTTTTTTATTATTTTTTTTCTAATTTTTTTTATTTTTTTTTCGTTTTTTTTTAATTTTTTTTTAATTTTTTTTCGAATTTTTTTTTAAATTTGTAAAAAAAAATTTTTAAATTTTGTTTTTGAATTTTTTTTTTCGAAATTTTTTTTATAATTTTTTTTAAATTTTTTTTCGTTTTTTTAAAAAATTTTTTTCGAATTTTTTTTTTGAAAATTTTTATTTTGAAAATTTTTTTTTCGAAATTTTTTTTTGAAATTTGTTTTCGAATTTTATTTTTGAAAATTTTTTTTTGATTTTTTTTTTAGAATTTTCGTTTTGTTTTTTTTTTTCGAAATTCTTTTAAAATTTATTTTGAAATTTTTTTTGAAACATTGTTTTTTTTAAAAAAGTTTCAAAAAAAAATTTCAAAAAAATTTTCGCAAAAAAAATTGAAAAAGAAAATTAAAAAAAAATCGAAAAAATATTTTTAAAAAATTTTAAAAATTTTTTTAAAAAATTTCAAAAAAAAATACAGAAAAAATTTCCAGAAAAAAAATTTTTAAAAAAAATTCAAAAAAAAAATTCAAAAAAAAATTTTCAAAAAGAAAATTCGAAAACAAATTTCAAAAAAAATTTACAAAAAAAAAATTTTCGAAAAAAAATAAAAAAAAATTCAAAAAGAAAATTTAAAAAAAAAATTCAAAAAAAAACTTCCAAAAAAAAATTTTAAAAAAAATTTCAAAACGAAAATTTTTCGAAGAAAAATTTCAAAATAAAAATTCGAAAAAAAAATTGAAAAAAATAAAAAAAAATGTTTTGAATTTTTTTTTAAATTTTTTTTTGGAAGTTTTTTTTGAATTTTTTTTAAATTTTCTTTTTGAATTTTTTTTTTAAATTTTTTTTTTAGAATTTTTGTTTTGTTTTCATTTCGAAATTTTTTTAAAATTTATTTTGAAATTTTTTTTGAAACTTTTTTTTTAAATTTTTTTTTCTAAATTTTTTTTCTTATTTTTTTAAATTTTTTTCAAAATTGTTTTGAAATTTTTTTTTTTGAAAATTTTTTTTCCGAAATTTTTTTTCGAAATTTTTTTTAATTTTTTTTTTTAATTTTTTTTTTATTTTTTTTCGTTTTTTTTTTAATTTTTTTAAAATTTTTTCTCGAATTTTTTTTTTGAAATTTTTTTTCGAAAAATTTTCGTTTTAATTTTTTTTTGAATTTTTTTTAAAATTTTTTTTTTAATTTTTTTAAAATTTTTTTTTTTAATTTTTTTTTGAAATATTTTTTTTTTTACATTTTTTGAAAATTTTTTTTTAAACACTTTTTTTTCGAAATTTTTTTTATAATTTTTTTTCGTTTTTTTTAAAAATTTTTTTAAAATTTTTTTTCGAATTTTTTTTTTGGAATTTTTTTTCGAAAAATTTCCGTTCTAAATTTTTTTTGAATTTTTTTTTTAATTTTTTTTTGGAAGTTTTTTTTGAATTTTTTTTAATTTTCTTGTTGAAATTTTTTTTTATTTTTTTTTTATTTTTTTTGAAATTTTTTTTTTGATTTTTTTTAGAATTTTTGTTTTGTTTTTTTTCGAAATTTTTTTAAAATTTATTTTGAAATTTTTTTTGAAACTTTTTTTTAAAATTTTTTTTTTCTAAATTTTTTTTCTAATTTTTTTTATTTTTTTCAAATTTTTTTTCGAATTTTTTTTTCAATTTTTTTTTTCGAAAATTTTTTTTCGAATTTTTTTTTGAAATTTTTTTTCGAAAAATTTTCGTTTAAATTTTTTTTGAATTTTTTTTTTAAATTTTCTTTTTGAAATTTTTTATAAATTTTTTTTTTGAAAAATTTTTTTTTGAAAATTCGAAAAAAAATTTGAAAAAAATAAAAGAAAATTAGAAAAAAAATTTAGAAAAAAAAAATTTTAAAAAAAAGGTTCAAAAAAAATTTCAAAATAAATTTTAAAAAAAATTTCGAAAAAAAACAAAACAAAAATTCTAAAAAAAATCAAAAAAAAAATTTTCAAAAAAAAATTTAAAAAAAAAAATTTAAAAAAAATTTCAAAAAGAAAATTAAAAAAAATTCAAAAAAAACTTCCAAAAAAAATTCAAAAAAAATTTAGAACGGAAATTTTTCGAAAAAAAATTCAAAAAACAAAATTCGAAAAAAAATTTTAAAAAAATTTAAAAAAAAACGAAAAAAATATATAAAAAAAATTTCGAAAAAAAAGTGTTCAAAAAAATTTTTTCAAAAAAAGTAAAAAAAAATATTTCAAAAAAAAATTAAAAAAAAAAAGTTAAAAAAATTTCAAAAAAAAATTTAAAAAAAAAATTCAAAAAAAAATTGAAAAAAATTTAAAAAAAACGAAAAAAATAAAAATTAGAAAAAAAATTATAAAGAAAATTTAGAAAAAAAAATTTCAAAAAAAAAATTTCAAAAAAAAAATTTTCAAAAAATTTCAAAAAAAAAAATTTAAAAAAAAAATAAAAAATAAATTAAAAAAATTTCAAAAAAAATTAAAAAAAAAAATTCAAAAAAAATTTCAAAAAAAAAATTCGAAAAAAAATTAAAAAAAAATTTTTAAAAAAAACGAAAAAAAATAAAAAAAATAAAAAAAAAATAATAAAAAAAAATTTAGAAAAAAAAATTTAAAAAAAAATTTTCAAAAAATTTCAAAAAAAAATTTTAAAAAAAATTTTTGAAATATTTCAAAAAAAAATTTTCAAAAAAATTCAAAAAAAATTTAAAACGAAAATTTTTCGAAAAAAAATTTAAAAAAAAAAATTCGAAAAAAAATTTTAAAAAAATTAAAAAAAAAACTAAAAAAATAAAAAAAAAAATTTTAAAAAATTATAAAAAAAATTTCGAAAAAAAATTTCGAAAAAAAAATTTTCAAAAAAAAAAATTTCAAAAAAATTTTCGAAAAAAAAATTGAAAAAAAAAATTTCAAAATAAAAATTCGAAAAAAAATTTGAAAAAAATAAAAAAAAAATTAGAAAAAAAATTTAGAAAAAAAAATTTAAAAAAAAAGTTTCAAAAAAAATTTCAAAATAAATTTTAAAAAAATTTCGAAAAAAAAACAAAACAAAAATTCTAAAAAAAAAATCAAAAAAAAATTTTCAGAAAAAAATTTAAAAAAAAAATTAAAAAAAATTTCAAATAGAAAATTAAAAAAAATTCAAAAAAACCCAAAAAAAAAATTTAAAAAAAAATTCAAAAAAAAAATTAGAACGGAAATTTTTCGAAAAAAAATTAAAAAAAAAAATTCGAAAAAAAATTTTAAAAAAATTTAAAAAAAACGAAAAAAAAAATTAAAAAAAAATTATTAAAAAAATTTCGAAAAAAAATTTTCAAAAAAAAAATTTCAAAAAAATTTTCGAAAAAAAAAATTGAAAAAAAAATTTTTAAAAAATTTCAAAAAAAAATACAGAAAAAAATTCCAAAAAAAATTTAAAAAAAAAAATTGAAAAAAAAATTTTTTCAGAAAAAATTTTAAAAAATTAAAAATTAAAAAAAAATTTTTTTTAGATTTTTTTTTAAATTTTTTTTTTTCAATTTTTTTTTTCGAAAATTTTTTTGAAAATTTTTTTTTCGAAATTTTTTTAATAATTTTTTTTAAATTTTTTATTTCGTTTTTTTTAAATTTTTTTAAAATTTTTTTTCGAATTTTTTTTTTTTAATTTTTTTTCGAAAAATTTCCGTTCTTATTTTTTTTTTGAATTTTTTTTAAAATTTTTTTTTTGGGTTTTTTTGAATTTTTTTTAATTTTCTATTTGAAATTTTTTTTAAATTTTTTTTTAAAATTTTTTTCTGAAAATTTTTTTTTGATTTTTTTTTTAGAATTTTTGTTTTGTTTTTTTTCGAAATTTTTTTAAAATTTATTTTGAAATTTTTTTTGAAACTTTTTTTTTAAATTTTTTTTTCTAAATTTTTTTTCTAATTTTTTTTTAATTTTTTTCAAATTTTTTTTTCGAATTTTTATTTTGAAATTTTTTTTTTCAATTTTTTTTTCGAAAATTTTTTTGAAATTTTTTTTTTTGAAAATTTTTTTTTCGAATTTTTTTTTCGAAATTTTTTTTATTTTTTTTTTTATTTTTTTAGTTTTTTTTTAATTTTTTTAAAATTTTTTTTCGAATTTTTTTTTTTTAATTTTTTTTCGAAAAATTTTCGTTTTAAATTTTTTTTGAATTTTTTTGAAAATTTTTTTTTGATATATTTCAAAAATTTTTTTTTAAATTTTTTTTTGAAATTTTTTGAAAATTTTTTTTTTGAAAATTTTTTTTAAATTTTTTTTTTCTAAATTTTTTTTATTATTTTTTTTTTAATTTTTTTTATTTTTTTTTCGTTTTTTTTTTAATTTTTTTTAATTTTCAAAAAAAATAAAAAAAAAATTAAAAAAAATTTCAACAAGAAAATTAAAAAAAAATTCAAAAAAAACTTCCAAAAAAAAATTTTAAAAAAAATCAAAAAAAATTTTAAAAAAATTTAAAAAAAAAACGAAAAAAAATTATAAAAAAAATTTCGAAAAAAAAGTGTTTAAAAAAAAATTTTCAAAAAATGTAAAAAAAAAAATATTTCAAAAAAAAATTAAAAAAAAAAAATTTAAAAAAATTTAAAAAAAAATTTAAAAAAAAATTCAAAAAAAAATTAAAACGAAAATTTTTCGAAAAAAAATTTCAAAAAAAAATTCGAGAAAAATTTTTAAAAAAATTAAAAAAAAAACGAAAAAAAATTAAAAAAAAATAAAAAAAAAATTTTAAAAAAATTTCGAAAAAAAATTTCGAAAAAAAAATTTTCAAAAAAAAAAATTTCAAAACAATTTTGAAAAAAATAAAAAAAAATTAGAAAAAAAATTTAGAAAAAAAAATTTAAAAAAAAAGTTTCAAAAAAAATTTCAAAATAAATTTTAAAAAAATTTCGAAATAAAAACAAAACAAAAATTCTAAAAAAAAATTTAAAAAAAAAAATTCAAAAAAAAATTTAAAAAAAAATTCAAAACATTTTTTTTTATTTTTTTCAAATTTTTTTTCGAATTTTTTTTTTTTAATTTTTTTTCGAAAAATTTTCGTTTTGAAATTTTTTTTAAAATTTTTTTTTGGAAGTTTTTTTTGAATTTTTTTTTTAAATTTTCTTTTTGAATTTTTTTTTATTTTTTTTCGAAATTTTTTTTTTTGTAAATTTTTTTTGAAATTTGTTTTCGAATTTTCTTTTTGAAAATTTTTTTTTGAATTTTTTTTTTGAATTTTTTTTTTAAATTTTTTTTCTGGAAATTTTTTCTGTATTTTTTTTGAAATTTTTTTAAAAAATTTTTAAAATTTTTTAAAAATATTTTTTCGATTTTTTTTTTCAATTTTTTTTGCGAAAATTTTTTTGAAATTTTTTTTTGAAACTTTTTTTAAAAAAAAAATGTTTCAAAAAAAATTTCAAAATAAATTTTAAAAAAATTTCGAAAAAAAAAACAAAACGAAAATTCTAAAAAAAAAATCAAAAAAAAATTTTCAAAAATAAAATTCGAAAACAAATTTCAAAAAAAAATTTCGAAAAAAAAATTTTCAAAATAAAAATTTTCAAAAAAAAAATTCGAAAAAAACTTTTTAAAAAAACAAAAAAAAAATTAAAAAAAAATTATAAAAAAAATTTCGAAAAAAAAAATTCAAAAAAAAAATTTAAAAAATTTTTTAAAAAAATTAAAAAAAAAAAATTAAAAAAAAATTTAAAAAAAAACGAAAAAAAATAAAACAAAATTAGAAAAAAAATAATAAAAAAAATTTAGAAAAAAAAATTTAGAAAAAAAAATTTAAAAAAAATTTTCAAAAAATTTCAAAAAAAAATTTTAAAAAAAATTTTTGAAAAATTTCAAAAAAAATTTTTAAAAAAATTCAAAAAAAATTTAAAACGAAAATTTTTCGAAAAAAAATTTAAAAAAAAATTCGAAAAAAAATTAAAAAAAACTAAAAAAAATAAAAAAAAATAAAAAAAAAATATAAAAAAAATTTCGAAAAAAAATTTCGAAAAAAAAATTTTCAAAAAAAAAAAAATTCAAAAAAATTTTCGAAAAAAAAAATTGAAAAAAAAAATTTCAAAAAAAAAGTTCGAAAAAAAATTCAAAAAAAAAATTTAAAAAATTTTTTAAAAAAATTTAAAAAAAAAATTAAAAAAAATTTTAAAAAAAAACGAAAAAAAATAAAACAAAATTAGAAAAAAAATAATAAAAAAAATTTAGAAAAAAAAATTTAGAAAAAAAAATTTAAAAAAAATTTTCAAAAAATTTCAAAAAAAAATTTTAAAAAAAATTTTTGAAAAATTTCAAAAAAAAATTTTAAAAAAATTCAAAAAAAATTTAAAACGAAAATTTTTCGAAAAAAAATTTAAAAAAAAATTCGAAAAAAAATTAAAAAAAACTAAAAAAAATAAAAAAAAATAAAAAAAAAATATAAAAAAAATTTCGAAAAAAAATTTCGAAAAAAAAATTTTCAAAAAAAAAAAAATTCAAAAAAATTTTCGAAAAAAAAAATTGAAAAAAAAAATTTCAAAAAAAAAGTTCGAAAAAAAATTTGAAAAAAATAAAAAAAAAATTAGAAAAAAAATTTAGAAAAAAAAATTTAAAAAAAAAGTTTCAAAAAAAATTTCAAAATAAATTTTAAAAAAATTTCGAAAAAAAAACAAAACAAAAATTCTAAAAAAAAAATCAAAAAAAAATTTTCAGAAAAAAATTAAAAAAAAAATTTGAAAAAAATTTCAAAAAGAAAATTAGAAAAAATTCAAAAAAACTTCCGAAAAAAATTTTAAAAAAAATCAAAAAAAAAATTAGAACGGAAATTTTTCGAAAAAAAATTTCAAAAAAAAAATTCGAAAAAAAATTTTAAAAGTTAAAAAAAAAACGAAAAAAAAAATTAAAAAAAAAATTATTAAAAAAATTTCGAAAAAAAAATTTTCAAAAAAAAAATTGAAAACAAAAATTTAAAAAAAATCTAAAGAAAAATTTTTTTTAATTTTTAATTTTTTTAAATTTTTTCTGAAAAAATTTTTTTTTGAATTTTTTTTTTAAATTTTTTTTTGGAAATTTTTTCTGTATTTTTTTTTGAAATTTTTTAAAAAAATTTTTAAAATTTTTTTAAAAATATTTTTTAGATTTTTTTTAAATTTTTTTTTTTAAATTTTTTTTTTCGAAAATTCTTTTATAATTTTTTTTTTAATTATTTTTTATTTTTTTTTCGTTTTTTTAAATTTTTTTTAAATTTTTTTTCGAATTTTAAAAAAATTAAAAAAAAAAAATTTCAAAAAAATTTTCGAAAAAAAAAATTGAAAAAAAAAATTTTAAAAAAAATCTAAAAAATATTTTTAAAAAATTTCAAAAAAATACAGAAAAAATTTCAAAAAAAAATTTAAAAAAATTATTTTCAACAAAAAATTAAAAAAAAAAATTTTTAAAAAATGAAAAATTTAAAAAAAAATTTCAAAAAGAAAATTCGAAAACAAATTTCAAAAAAAATTTTCGAAAAAAAAATTTTCGAAAAAAAAATTTTCGAAAAAAAAATTTTCAAAAAAAGAAATTTTCAAAAAAGAAATTTAAAAAAAAATTCAAAATGAAAATTTTAAAAAAGATTTCAAAAAAAACTTCCAAAAAAAAATTTAAAAAAAAAATTTCAAAACGAAAATTTTTCGAAAAAAAATTTCAAAAAAAAAATTCGAAAAAAAATTGAAAAAAATAAAAAAAAATTAGAAAAAAAAATTTTAAAAAAATGTTTCAAAAAAAATTTCAAAATAAATTTTTAAAAAATTTCGAAAAAAAAACAAAACAAAAATTCTAAAAAAAATCAAAAAAAAAATTTCAAAAAAAAATTTCGAAAAAAAATTTTCAAAAAAAAAATTTTCAAAAAAAAATTTTAAAAAAATTTCATAAAGAAAATTTAAAAAAAATTTAAAAAAAACTTCCAAAAAAAAATAAAAAGAAAATTCAAAAAAAATTTAAAACGAAAATTTTTCGAAAAAAATTTCAAAAAAAAAATTCAAAAAAAAATTGAATAAAATTTAAAAAAAACGAAAAAAATAAAAATTAGAAAAAAAATTATAAAAAAAATTTAGAAAAAAAAATTTTAAAAAAAATTTTCAAAAAAAAAATTTTCAAAAAATTTCAAAAAAAAATTTTCAAAAAAATTCAAAAAAAATTTAAAACGAAAATTTTTCGAAAAAAAATTAAAAAAAAAAATTCGAAAAAAAATTTTAAAGAAATTTAAAAAAAACTAAAAAAATAAAAAAAAAATTTAAAAAAAATTATAAAAAAAATTTCGAAAAAAAATTTCGAAAAAAAAATTTTCAAAAAAAAAAATTTCAAAAAAATTTTCGAAAAAAAAATTGAAAAAATAAATTTCAAAATAAAAATTCGAAAAAAAATTTGAAAAAAATAAAAAAAAAATTAGAAAAAAAATTTAGAAAAAAAAATTTTAAAAAAAAGTTTCAAAAAAAATTTCAAAATAAATTTTAAAAAAATTTCGAAAAAAAACAAAACAAAAATTCTAAAAAAAAATCAAAAAAAATTTTCAGAAAAAAATTTAAAAAAAAAATTTTCAGAAAAAAATTTTAAAAAAAAATTTAAAAACAATTTCAAATAGAAAATTTAAAAAAATTTAAAAAAATTCAAAAAAACTCAAAAAAAAAATTTAAAAAAAAAATCAAAAAAAAAATTAGAACGGAAATTTTTCGAAAAAAAATTTCAAAAAAAAAATTCGAAAAAAAATTTTAAAAAAATTAAAAAAAAACGAAAAAAAAAATTTAAAAAAAATTATTAAAAAAATTTCGAAAAAAAAATTTTCAAAAAAAAAATTTCAAAAAAATTTTCGAAAAAAAAAATTGAAAAAAAAAATTTAAAAAAAATTTTTTTTTAATTTTTAGATTTTTTAAAATTTTTTCTGAAAAATTTTTTTTTTGAATTTTTTTTTTTAATTTTTTTTGGAAATTTTTTCTGTATTTTTTTTTGAAATTTTTTAAAAATTTTTTTAAAATTTTTTTTAAAATATTTTTTAGATATTTTTTTCAATTTTTTTTTTTCAATTTTTTTTTCGAAAATTTTTTTATAATTTTTTTTAAAATTATTTTTCATTTTTTTTCGTTTTTTAAAAATTTTTTTAAATTTTTTTTCGAATTTTAAAAAAATTAAAAAAAAAATCTAAAAAATATTTTGAAAAAAATTTAAAAAAAATTTTTAAAAAATTTCAAAAAAAATACAGAAAAAATTTCCAAAAAAAAATTTAAAAAAAAAATTAAAAAAAAATGTTTTCAGAAAAAATTTAAAAAAATTAAAAATTGAAAAAAAATTTTTTTTAGATTTTTTTTTTAATTTTTTTTTTCAATTTTTTTTTTCGAAAATTTTTTTGAAATTTTTTTTTTGAAAATTTTTTTTTCGAAATTTTTTTAATAATTTTTTTTTAATTTTTTTGAAATTTTTTTTCGAAAAATTTCCGTTCTTATTTTTTTTTTGAATTTTTTTTTAAAATTTTTTTGAATTTTTTTTAATTTTCTATTTGAAATTTTTTTTTAAAATTTTTTTCTGAAAATTTTTTTTGATTTTTTTTTTAGAATTTTTGTTTTGTTTTTTTTCGAAATTTTTTTAAAATTTATTTTGAAATTTTTTTTGAAACTTTTTTTTTAAATTTTTTTTTCTAAATTTTTTCTGTATTTTTTTTTGAAATTTTTAAAAAAATTTTTTAAAATTTTTTTAAAAATATTTTTTAGATTTTTTTTTAAATTTTTCATTCAATTTTTTTTTTTCGAAAATTTTTTTATAATTTTTTTTTTAATTATTTTTTATTTTTTTTCGTTTTTTTAAATTTTTTTTAAATTTTTTTTTCGAATTTTAAAAAAATTAAAAAAAAAAAATTCAAAAAAATTTTCGAAAAAAAAAATTGAAAAAAAAAATTTAAAAAAAAATCTAAAAAATATTTTTAAAAAATTTCAAAAAAAATACAGAAAAAATTTCAAAAAAAAATTTTAAAAAATAATTTTCAACAAAAAATTAAAAAAAAAAAATTTTAAAAAATGAAAAATTTAAAAAAAAATTTCAAAAAAAAATTTTCAAAAAGAAAATTCGAAAACAAATTTCAAAAAAAAATTTCGAAAAAAAAATTTTCGAAAAAAAAATTTTCGAAAAAAAAATTTTCAAAAAAAGAAATTTTCAAAAAAGAAATTTAAAAAAAAATTCAAAATGAAAATTTTAAAAAAGATTTCAAAAAAAACTTCCAAAAAAAATTAAAAAAAAAATTTCAAAACGAAAATTTTTCGAAAAAAAATTTCAAAAAAAAAAATCGAAAAAAAATTTGAAAAAAATAAAAAAAAATTAGAAAAAAAAATTTAAAAAAAATGTTTCAAAAAAAATTTCAAAATAAATTTTTAAAAAATTTCGAAAAAAAAAACAAAACAAAAATTCTAAAAAAAATCAAAAAAAAATTTTCAAAAATAAAATTCGAAAACAAATTTCGAAAAAAAATTTTCAAAAAAAAAATTTTCAAAAAAAAATTTAAAAAAAATTTCATAAAGAAAATTTTAAAAAAATTCAAAAAAAACTTCCAAAAAAAAATAAAAAGAAAATTCAAAAAAAATTTAAAACGAAAATTTTTCGAAAAAAAATTTCAAAAAAAAAATTCAAAAAAAAATTGAAAAAAATTTAAAAAAAACGAAAAAAATAAAAATTAGAAAAAAAATTATAAAGAAAATTTACAAAAAAAAAATTCAAAAAAAAAATTTCAAAAAAAAAATTTTCAAAAAATTTCAAAAAAAAAAATTTAAAAAAAAAATTAAAAAAATTTCAAAAAAAAATTTTAAAAAAAATTCAAAAAAAATTTCAAAAAAAAAATTCGAAAAAAAATTTAAAAAAAATTTAAAAAAAACGAAAAAAAATAAAAAAAATTAGAAAAAAAATAATAAAAAAAATTTAGAAAAAAAAATTTAAAAAAAAAATTGTCAAAAAAAAAATTTTCAAAAAATTTCAAAAAAAAATTTAAAAAAAAATTTTTGAAATATTTCAAAAAAAAAATTTCAAAAAAATTCAAAAAAAATTTAAAACGAAAATTTTTCGAAAAAAAATTAAAAAAAAAAAATTCGAAAAAAAATTTTAAAAAAATTTTAAAAAAACTAAAAAAATGAAAAAAAAATTTAAAAAGAATTATAAAAAAAATTTCGAAAAAAAATTTCGAAAAAAAAATTTTCAAAAAAAAAAATTTCAAAAAAATTTTCGAAAACAAAATTGAAAAAAAATTTCAAAATAAAAATTCGAAAAAAAAATTGAAAAAAATAAAAAAAAAATTAGAAAAAAAATTTAGAAAAAAAAATTTAAAAAATAAGTTTCAAAAAAAATTTCAAAATAAATTTTAAAAAAATTTCGAAAAAAAACAAAACAAAAATTCTAAAAAAAAATCAAAAAAAAATTTTCAGAAGAAAATTTAAAAAAAAAAATTTAAAAAAAATTTCAAATAGAAAATTTAAAAAAATTCAAAAAACCCAAAAAAAAAAATTTTAAAAAAAATTCAAAAAAAAAATTAGAACGGAAATTTTTCGAAAAAAAATTTCAAAAAAAAAATTCGAAAAAAAATTTTAAAAAAAATTTAAAAAAACGAAAAAAAAAATTAAAAAAAAATTAAAAAAAATTTCGAAAAAAAAATTTTCAAAAAAAAAATTTCAAAAAAATTTTCGAAAAAAAAAATTGAAAAAAAAATTTTAAAAAAAATCTAAAAAAATTTTTTTTTTAATTTTTAATTTTTTAAAATTTTTTCTGAAAAATTTTTTTTTTGAATTTTTTTTTTTTAATTTTTTTTTGGAAATTTTTTCTGTATTTTTTTTTGAAATTTTTTAAAAAAATTTTTAAATTTTTTTTTTAAATATTTTTTAGATTTTTTTTTTAATTTTTTTTTTCAATTTTTTTTTTCGAAAATTTTTTTATAATTTTTTTTTTAATTATTTTTTATTTTTTTTCGTTTTTTAAAATTTTTTTTAAATTTTTTTTTCGAATTTTAAAAAAATTTAAAAAAAAATCTAAAAAATATTTTTAAAAAAATTTTAAAAAATTTTTCAAAAAATTTCAAAATAAAATACAGAAAAAATTTCCAAAAAAAAATTAAAAAAAAAAAATTCAAAAAAAAATGTTTTCAGAAAAAATTTAAAAAAATTAAAAATTAAAAAAAAATTTTTTTTAGATTTTTTTTTAAATTTTTTTTTTTCAATTTTTTTTTTCGAAAATTTTTTTGAAATTTTTTTTTTGAAAATTTTTTTAATAATTTTTTTTTAAATTTTTTTTTCGTTTTTTTTAAATTTTTTTTCGAATTTTTTTTTTGAAATTTTTTTTCGAAAAATTTCCGTTCTAATTTTTTTTTTGAATTTTTTTTTAAATTTTTTTTTTGGTTTTTTTTGAATTTTTTTTAATTTTCTATTTGAAACTTTTTTAAATTTTTTTAAAAAAATTTTTTTCTGAAAATTTTTTTTTGATTTTTTTTTAGAATTTTTGTTTTGTTTTTTTTCGAAATTTTTTAAAATTTATTTTGAATTTTTTTTTGAAACTTTTTTTTAAAATTTTTTTTTCTAAATTTTTTTTCTAATTTTTTTTTTATTTTTTTCAAATTTTTTTTCGAACTTTTTTTTTGAAATTTTTTTTTTCAATTTTTTTTTCGAAAATTTTTTTGAATTTTTTTTTTTTTGAAAATTTTTTTTTCGAAATTTTTTTTCGAAATTTTTTTTATAATTTTTTTTTATTTTTTTTTTTATTTTTTTAGTTTTTTTTAAATTTTTTTAAAAATTTTTTTCGAATTTTTTTTTTTTAATTTTTTTTCGAAAAATTTTCGTTTTAAATTTTTTTTGAATTTTTTTGAAAATTTTTTTTTGAAATTTTTCAAAAATTTTTTTTTTAATTTTTTTTTGAAATTTTTTGAAAATTTTTTTTTTGAAAATTTTTTTTAAAATTTTTTTTTCTAAATTTTTTTTATTATTTTTTTTCTAATTTTTTTTATTTTTTTTCGTTTTTTTTTAATTTTTTTTTAATTTTTTTCGAATTTTTTTTTTGAAATTTTTTTTTAAATTTTTTTTTGAAATTTTTTTAATTTTTTTTTTTATTTTTTTAAAAATTTTTTTTTTTTGAAATTTTTTGAAAATTTTTTTTTTGAAATTTTTTTTTTGAAATTTTTTTTTCTAAATTTTCTTTATAATTTTTTTTCTAATTTTTATTTTTTTCGTTTTTTTTAAATTTTTTTCAATTTTTTTTTTAATTTTTTTTTTGAAATTTTTTTTCCGAAAAATTTTCGTTTTAAATTTTTTTTGAATTTTTTTTTATTTTTTTTTCGTTTTTTTTTTTAATTTTTTTTAATTTTCAAAAAAAATAAAAAAAAAATTAAAAAAAATTTCAACAAGAAAATTAAAAAATATTCAAAAAAAACTTCCAAAAAAAAATTTAAAAAAAAATCAAAAAAAATTTTAAAAAAATTTAAAAAAAAAACGAAAAAAAATTTTAAAAAAAATTTCGAAAAAAAAGTGTTTAAAAAAAAATTTTCAAAAAATGTAAAAAAAAAATATTTCAAAAAAAAATTAAAAAAAAAAATTTAAAAAAATTTAAAAAAAAATTTAAAAAAAAATTCAAAAAAAAATTAAAACGAAAATTTTTCGAAAAAAAATTTCAAAAAAAAAATTCGAGAAAAAATTTTAAAAAAATTAAAAAAAAAACGAAAAAAAATTTAAAAAAAATAAAAAAAAAATTTTTTAAAAAATTTCGAAAAAAAATTTCGAAAAAAAAATTTTCAAAAAAAAAAATTTCAAAACAATTTTGAAAAAAATAAAAAAAAATTAGAAAAAAAATTTAGAAAAAAAAATTTAAAAAAAAAGTTTCAAAATAAATTTTAAAAAAATTTCGAAATAAAAACAAAACAAAAATTCTAAAAAAAAATTAAAAAAAAAAAATTCAAAAAGAAAATTTAAAAAAAAATTCAAAAAAAACTTCCAAAAAAAAATTTAAAAAAAAATTCAAAACATTTTTTTTTATTTTTTTCAAATTTTTTTTCGAATTTTTTTTTTGAAATTTTTTTTCGAAAAATTTTCGTTTTGAAATTTTTTTTAAAATTTTTTTTTGGAAGTTTTTTTTGAATTTTTTTTTTAAATTTTCTTTTTGAATTTTTTTTTATTTTTTTTCGAAATTTTTTTTTTTGTAAATTTTTTTTGAAATTTGTTTTCGAATTTTCTTTTTGAAAATTTTTTTTTGAATTTTTTTTTTGAATTTTTTTTTAAAATTTTTTTTCTGGAAATTTTTTCTGTATTTTTTTTGAAATTTTTTTAAAAAATTTTTAAAATTTTTTAAAAATATTTTTTCGATTTTTTTTTTCAATTTTTTTTGCGAAAATTTTTTTGAAATTTTTTTTTGAAACTTTTTTTTAAAAAAAAATGTTTCAAAAAAAATTTCAAAATAAATTTTAAAAAAATTTCGAAAAAAAAAACAAAACGAAAATTCTAAAAAAAAAATCAAAAAAAAATTTTCAAAAATAAAATTCGAAAACAAATTTCAAAAAAAAATTTCGAAAAAAAAATTTTCAAAATAAAAATTTTCAAAAAAAAAATTCGAAAAAAACTTTTTAAAAAAACGAAAAAAAATTAAAAAAAAATTATAAAAAAAATTTCGAAAAAAAAAATTCAAAAAAAAAATTTAAAAAATTTTTTAAAAAAATTTCAAAAAAAAAATTCGAAAAAAAATTAAAAAAAAATTTAAAAAAAAACGAAAAAAAATTTCAAAAAAAAATTTAAAAAAAAATTTTTGAAAAATTTCAAAAAAAAATTTTTAAAAAAATTCAAAAAAAATTTAAAACGAAAATTTTTCGAAAAAAAATTAAAAAAAAAATTCGAAAAAAAATTTAAAAAAAACTAAAAAAAATAAAAAAAAATAAAAAAAAATTATAAAAAAAATTTCGAAAAAAAATTTCGAAAAAAAAATTTTCAAAAAAAAAAAAATTCAAAAAAATTTTCGAAAAAAAAATTGAAAAAAAAAATTTCAAAAAAAAAGTTCGAAAAAAAATTTGAAAAAAATAAAAAAAAAATTAGAAAAAAAATTTAGAAAAAAAAATTTAAAAAAAAAGTTTCAAAAAAAATTTCAAAATAAATTTTAAAAAAATTTCGAAAAAAAAACAAAACAAAAATTCTAAAAAAAAAATCAAAAAAAAATTTTCAGAAAAAAATTAAAAAAAAAAATTTGAAAAAAATTTCAAAAAGAAAATTAGAAAAAATTCAAAAAAACTTCCAAAAAAAATTTTAAAAAAAATCAAAAAAAAATTTAGAACGGAAATTTTTCGAAAAAAAATTTCAAAAAAAAAATTCGAAAAAAAATTTTAAAAAAATTAAAAAAAAACGAAAAAAAAAAAATTAAAAAAAAAATTATTAAAAAAATTTCGAAAAAAAAATTTTCAAAAAAAAAAATTTCAAAATAATTTTCGAAAAAAAAAATTGAAAAAAAAAATTTAAAAAAAATCTAAAGAAAAATTTTTTTTTTAATTTTCAATTTTTTTAAATTTTTTCTGAAAAAATTTTTTTTTGAATTTTTTTTTTAAATTTTTTTTTGGAAATTTTTTCTGTATTTTTTTTTTGAAATTTTTTAAAAAAATTTTTAAAATTTTTTTAAAAATATTTTTTAGATTTTTTTTTAAATTTTTTTTTTTAAATTTTTTTTTTCGAAAATTCTTTTATAATTTTTTTTTTTAATTATTTTTTATTTTTTTTCGTTTTTTTAAATTTTTTTAAATTTTTTTTTTCGAATTTTAAAAAAATTAAAAAAAAAAATTTCAAAAAAATTTTCGAAAAAAAAAATTGAAAAAAAAAATTTAAAAAAAAATCTAAAAAATATTTTTAAAAAATTTCAAAAAAAATACAGAAAAAATTTAAAAAAATAATTTTCAACAAAAAATTAAAAAAAAAAAAATTTTAAAAAATGAAAAATTTAAAAAAAAATTTCAAAAAGAAAATTCGAAAACAAATTTCAAAAAAAATTTTCGAAAAAAAAATTTTCGAAAAAAAAATTTTCGAAAAAAAAATTTTCAAAAAAAGAAATTTTCAAAAAAGAAATTTGAAAAAAAATTCAAAATGAAAATTTTAAAAAAGATTTCAAAAAAAACTTCCAAAAAAAAATTTAAAAAAAAAATTTAAAAAAAAAATTTCAAAACGAAAATTTTTCGAAAAAAAATTTCAAAAAAAAAATTCGAAAAAAAAATTGAAAAAAATAAAAAAAAATTAGAAAAAAAAATTTAAAAAAAATGTTTCAAAAAAAATTTCAAAATAAATTTTTAAAAAATTTCGAAAAAAAAACAAAACAAAAATTCTAAAAAAAATCAAAAAAAAATTTTCAAAAATAAAATTCGAAAACAAATTTCAAAAAAAAATTTCGAAAAAAAATTTTCAAAAAAAAAATTTTCAAAAAAAAATTTAAAAAAAATTTCATAAAGAAAATTTAAAAAAAATTCAAAAAAAACTTCCAAAAAAAAATAAAAAGAAAATTCAAAAAAAATTTAAAACGAAAATTTTTCGAAAAAAATTTCAAAAAAAAAATTCAAAAAAAAATTGAATAAAATTTAAAAAAAACGAAAAAAATAAAAATTAGAAAAAAAATTATAAAGAAAATTTAGAAAAAAAAATTTCAAAAAAAAAATTTCAAAAAAAAATTTTCAAAAAATTTCAAAAAAAAAAATTAAAAAAAAAAAAATAAAAAATAAATTAAAAAAATTTCAAAAAATAATTTTAAAAAAAATTCAAAAAAAATTTCAAAAAAAAAATTCGAAAAAAAATAAAAAAAAAATTAAAAAAAAAACGAAAAAAAATAAAAAAAATTAGAAAAAAAATAATAAAAAAAATTTAGAAAAAAAAAATTAAAAAAAAATTTTCAAAAAAAAAATTTCAAAAAATTTCAAAAAAAAATTTTAAAAAAAATTTTTGAAATATTTCAAAAAAAATTTTTCAAAAAAATTCAAAAAAAATTTAAAACGAAAATTTTTCGAAAAAAAATTTTAAAAAAAAAATTCGAAAAAAATTTTTAAAAAAATTTAAAAAAAACTAAAAAAATAAAAAAAAAATTTAAAAAAAATTTAAAAAAAATTATAAAAAAAATTTCGAAAAAAAAATTTTCAAAAAAAAAAAATTCAAAAAAATTTTCGAAAAAAAAATTGAAAAAAAAAATTTCAAAATAAAAATTCGAAAAAAAATTTGAAAAAAATAAAAAAAAAATTAGAAAAAAAATTTAGAAAAAAAATTAAAAAAAAAAGTTTCAAAAAAAATTTCAAAATAAATTTTAAAAAAATTTCGAAAAAAAACAAAACAAAAATTCTAAAAAAAAATCAAAAAAAAATTTTCAGAAAAAAATTTAAAAAAAAAATTTAAAAAAAATTTCAAATAGAAAATTCGAAAACAAATTTCAAAAAAAATTTTCGAAAAAAAAATTTTCGAAAAAAAAATTTTCGAAAAAAAAATTTTCAAAAAAAGAAATTTTCAAAAAAGAAATTTAAAAAAAAAATCAAAATGAAAATTTTAAAAAAGATTTCAAAAAAAACTCCAAAAAAAAAATTAAAAAAAAAAATTAAAAAAAAAGATTTCAAAACGAAAATTTTTCGAAAAAAAATTTCAAAAAAAAAATTCGAAAAAAAAATTGAAAAAAATAAAAAAAAATTAGAAAAAAAAATTTTAAAAAAATGTTTCAAAAAAAATTTCAAAATAAATTTTTAAAAAATTTCGAAAAAAAAACAAAACAAAAATTCTAAAAAAAATCAAAAAAAATTTTTCAAAAATAAAATTCGAAAACAAATTTCAAAAAAAAATTTCGAAAAAAAATTTTCAAAAAAAAAATTTTCAAAAAAAAATTTAAAAAAAATTTCATAAAGAAAATTTAAAAAAAATTCAAAAAAAACTTCCAAAAAAAAATAAAAAGAAAATTCAAAAAAAATTTAAAACGAAAATTTTTCGAAAAAAATTTCAAAAAAAAAATTCAAAAAAAAATTTTATAAAATTTAAAAAAAACGAAAAAAATAAAAATTAGAAAAAAAATTATAAAGAAAATTTAGAAAAAAAAATTTCAAAAAAAAAATTTCAAAAAAAAAATTTTCAAAAAATTTCAAAAAAAAAATTTAAAAAAAAAAATAAAAAATAAATTAAAAAAATTTCAAAAAATAATTTTAAAAAAAATTCAAAAAAAATTTCAAAAAAAAAATTCGAAAAAAAATAAAAAAAAATTAAAAAAAAAACGAAAAAAAATTAAAAAAATTAGAAAAAAAATAATAAAAAAAATTTAGAAAAAAAAAATTAAAAAAAAATTTTCAAAAAAAAAATTTTCAAAAAATTTCAAAAAAAAATTTAAAAAAAAATTTTTGAAATATTTCAAAAAAAAAATTTCAAAAAAATTCAAAAAAAATTTAAAACGAAAATTTTTCGAAAAAAAATAAAAAAAAAAAATTCGAAAAAAAATTTTAAAAAAATTTAAAAAAAACTAAAAAAATAAAAAAAAAAATAAAAAAAAATTATAAAAAAAATTTCGAAAAAAAATTTCGAAAAAAAAATTTTCAAAAAAAAAAATTTCAAAAAAATTTTCGAAAAAAAAATTGAAAAAAAAAATTTCAAAATAAAAATTCGAAAAAAAATTTGAAAAAAATAAAAAAAAAATTAGAAAAAAAATTTAGAAAAAAAAATTTAAAAAAAAAGTTTCAAAAAAAATTTCAAAATAAATTTTAAAAAAATTTCGAAAAAAAACAAAACAAAAATTCTAAAAAAAAATCAAAAAAAAATTTTCAGAAAAAAATTTTAAAAAAAAATTTTAAAAAAATTTCAAATAGAAAATTAAAAAAAATTCAAAAAAACCCAAAAAAAAAATTTAAAAAAAAATTCAAAAAAAAATTAGAACGGAAATTTTTCGAAAAAAAATTTCAAAAAAAAAATTCGAAAAAAAATTTTAAAAAAATTTTAAAAAAACGAAAAAAAAAATTTAAAAAAAATTATTAAAAAAATTTCGAAAAAAAAATTTTCAAAAAAAAAATTTCAAAAAAATTTTCGAAAAAAAAAATTGAAAAAAAAAATTTAAAAAAAAATTTTTTTTAATTTTTAATTTTTTAAAATTTTTTCTGAAAAATTTTTTTTTTGAATTTTTTTTTTAAAATTTTTTTTGGAAATTTTTTCTGTATTTTTTTTCGAAATTTTTTAAAAATTTTTTTAAAATTTTTTTAAAAATATTTTTTAGATATTTTTTTAAATTTTTTTTTTCAATTTTTTTTTCGAAAATTTTTTTATAATTTTTTTTAAAATTATTTTTTACTTTTTTTCGTTTTTTAAAAATTTTTTTAAATTTTTTTTCGAATTTTAAAAAAATTAAAAAAAAAATCTAAAAAATATTTTGAAAAAAATTTTTAAAAATTTTTTAAAAAATTTCAAAAAAAATACAGAAAAAATTTCCAAAAAAAAATTTAAAAAAAAAATTCAAAAAAAATGTTTTCAGAAAAAATTTAAAAAAATTAAAAATTGAAAAAAAATTTTTTTTAGATTTTTTTTTTTTCAATTTTTTTTTTCGAAAATTTTTTTGAAATTTTTTTTTTGAAAATTTTTTTTTCGAAATTTTTTTTATAATTTTTTTTTAATTTTTTTTTTTCGTTTTTTTTAAATTTTTTTGAAATTTTTTTTCGAAAAATTTCCGTTCTTATTTTTTTTTTGAATTTTTTTTTAAATTTTTTTTTTTGGGTTTTTTTGAATTTTTTTTAATTTTCTATTTGAAATTTTTTTTAAAAATTTTTTTCTGAAAATTTTTTTTGATTTTTTTTTTAGAATTTTTGTTTTGTTTTTTTTCGAAATTTTTTTAAAATTTATTTTGAAATTTTTTTTGAAAATTTTTTTTTGAATTTTTTTTTCTAAATTTTTTCTGTATTTTTTTTGAAATTTTTTAAAAAAATTTTTAAAATTTTTTTAAAAATATTTTTTAGATTTTTTTTTAAATTTTTTTTTTCAATTTTTTTTTTTCGAAAATTTTTTTATAATTTTTTTTAAAATTATTTTTTATTTTTTTTCGTTTTTTTAAATTTTTTTTAAATTTTTTTTTCGAATTTTAAAAAAATTAAAAAAAAAAATTCAAAAAAATTTTCGAAAAAAAAAATTGAAAAAAAAAATTTAAAAAAAAATCTAAAAAATATTTTTAAAAAATTTCAAAAAAAATACAGAAAAAATTTCAAAAAAAAATTTAAAAAAATAATTTTCAACAAAAAATTTAAAAAAAAAAATTTTAAAAAATGAAAAATTTAAAAAAAAAATTCAAAAAAAAATTTTCAAAAAGAAAATTCGAAAAAAAATTTTCGAAAAAAAAATTTTCAAAAAAAGAAATTTTCAAAAAAGAAATTTAAAAAAAAATTCAAAATGAAAATTTTAAAAAAGATTTCAAAAAAAACTTCCAAAAAAAAATTTAAAAAAAATTTCAAAACGAAAATTTTTCGAAAAAAAATTTCAAAAAAAAAAATCGAAAAAAAATTTGAAAAAAATAAAAAAAAATTTAAAAAAAATGTTTTAAAAAAAATTTCAAAATAAATTTTTAAAAAATTTCGAAAAAAAAACAAAACAAAAATTCTAAAAAAAATCAAAAAAAAATTTTCAAAAATAAAATTCGAAAACAAATTTCAAAAAAAAATTTCGAAAAAAAATTTCCAAAAAAAAAATTCAAAAAAAAATTGAAAAAATTTTTAAAAAAACGAAAAAAATAAAAATTAGAAAAAAAATTATAAAGAAAATTTACAAAAAAAAAATTCAAAAAAAAAATTTCAAAAAAAAAATTTTCAAAAAATTTCAAAAAAAAAAATTTAAAAAAAAAACTAAAAAATTTTTAAAAAAAATTCAAAAAAAATTTCAAAAAAAAAATTCGAAAAAAAATTTTAAAAAAATTAAAAAAAAACGAAAAAAAATAAAAAAAATTAGAAAAAAAATAATAAAAAAAATTTAGAAAAAAAAATTTAAAAAAAAATTTTCAAAAAAAAAAATTTCAAAAAATTTCAAAAAAAAATTTAAAAAAATTTTTTTGAAATATTTCAAAAAAAAAATTTCAAAAAAATTCAAAAAAAATTTAAAACGAAAATTTTTCGAAAAAAAATTAAAAAAAAAAAATTCGAAAAAAAATTTTAAAAAAATTTAAAAAAAACTAAAAAAATAAAAAAAAAATTTAAAAAAATTATAAAAAAAATTTCGAAAAAAAATTTCGAAAAAAAATTTCGAAAAAAAAATTTTCAAAAAAAAAAATTTCAAAAAAATTTTCGAAAAAAAAATTGAAAAAAAAATTTCAAAATAAGAATTCGAAAAAAAAATTGAAAAAAATAAAAAAAAAATTAGAAAAAAAATTTAGAAAAAAAAATTTAAAAAATAAGTTTCAAAAAAAATTTCAAAATAAATTTTAAAAAAATTTCGAAAAAAAACAAAACAAAAATTCTAAAAAAAAATCAAAAAAAAATTTTCAGAAAAAAATTTTAAAAAAAAATTTAAAAAAAATTTCAAATAGAAAATTTAAAAAAATTCGAAAAAACCCAAAAAAAAAATTTTAAAAAAAATTCAAAAAAAAAATTAGAACGGAAATTTTTCGAAAAAAAATTTCAAAAAAAAAATTCGAAAAAAAATTTTAAAAAAATTTAAAAAAAACGAAAAAAAAAATTTAAAAAAAATTATTAAAAAAATTTCGAAAAAAAAATTTTCAAAAAAAAAATTTCAAAAAAATTTTCGAAAAAAAAAATTGAAAAAAAATTTTAAAAAAAATCTAAAAAAAATTTTTTTTTAATTTTTAATTTTTTAAAATTTTTTCTGAAAAATTTTTTTTTTGAATTTTTTTTTTTTTATTTTTTTTAGAAATTTTTTCTGTATTTTTTTTTGAAATTTTTTAAAAAAATTTTTAAATTTTTTTTTTAAATATTTTTTAGATTTTTTTTTAAATTTTTTTTTTCAATTTTTTTTTTCGAAAATTTTTTTATAATTTTTTTTAAAATTATTTTTTATTTTTTTTCGTTTTTTAAAATTTTTTTTAAATTTTTTTTTCAAATTTTAAAAAAATTAAAAAAAAAATCTAAAAAATATTTTAAAAAAAATTTTAAAATTTTTTTTAAAAAATTTCAAAAAAAAATACAGAAAAACTTTCCAAAAAAAAATTAAAAAAAAAAAATTCAAAAAAAAATGTTTTCAGAAAAAATTTAAAAAAATTAAAAATTAAAAAAAAATTTTTTTTAGATTTTTTTTTTAATTTTTTTTTTCAATTTTTTTTTTCGAAAATTTTTTTGAAATTTTTTTTTTGAAAATTTTTTTAATAATTTTTTTTTAAATTTTTTTTTCGTTTTTTTTAAATTTTTTTTCGAATTTTTTTTTTGAAATTTTTTTTCGAAAAATTTCCGTTCTAATTTTTTTTTTGAATTTTTTTTTAAATTTTTTTTTTGGTTTTTTTTGAATTTTTTTTAATTTTCTATTTGAAATTTTTTTAAATTTTTTTTTTTTAATTTTTTTCTGAAAATTTTTTTTTGATTTTTTTTTAGAATTTTTGTTTTGTTTTTTTCGAAATTTTTTAAAATTTATTTTGAATTTTTTTTTGAAACTTTTTTTTAAAATTTTTTTTTTCTAAATTTTTTTTCTAATTTTTTTTTTATTTTTTTCAAATTTTTTTTCGAATTTTTATTTTGAAATTTTTTTTTTCAATTTTTTTTTCGAAAATTTTTTTGAAATTTTTTTTTTGAAAATTTTTTTTTCGAAATTTTTTTTCGAAATTTTTTTTATAATTTTTTTTAATTTTTTTTTTATTTTTTTAGTTTTTTTTAAATTTTTTTAAAATTTTTTTTCGAATTTTTTTTTTTAAATTTTTTTTCGAAAAATTTTCGTTTTAAATTTTTTTTTAATTTTTTTGAAAATTTTTTTTTGAAATTTTTCAAAAATTTTTTTTTAAATTTTTTTTTGAAATTTTTTGAAATTTTTTTTTTTGAAAATTTTTTTTTAAATTTTTTTTTCTAAATTTTTTTTATTATTTTTTTTCTAATTTTTTTTATTTTTTTTCGTTTTTTTTAAATTTTTTTTTAATTTTTTTTCGAATTTTTTTTTTGAAATTTTTTTTGAATTTTTTTTTAAATTTTTTTTTGAAATTTTTTTAATTTTTTTTTTTATTTTTTTTTTAAATTTTTTTTTTTTTTTAAATTTTTTGAAAATTTTTTTTTTGAAATTTTTTTTTTGAAATTTTTTTTTCTAAATTTTCTTTATAATTTTTTTTCTAATTTTTATTTTTTTCGTTTTTTTTAAATTTTTTTCAATTTTTTTTTAAATTTTTTTTTTGAAATTTTTTTTCGAAAAATTTTCGTTTTAAATTTTTTTTTATTTTTTTTTGGAAGTTTTTTTTGAATTTTTTTTAAATTTTCTTTATGAATTTTTTTTTAAATTTTTTTTTGAAAATTTTTTTTTTGAAATTTTTTTTTCGAAATTTTTTTTTGAAATTTGTTTTCGAATTTTATTTTTGAAAATTTTTTTTTGATTTTTTTTAGAATTTTTGTTTTGTTTTTTTTTCGAAATTTTATAAAAATTTATTTTGAAATTTTTTTTGAAACATCTTTTTTTAATTTTTTTTTCTAATTTTTTTTTATTTTTTTCAAATTTTTTTTCGAATTTTTTTTTTGAAATTTTTTTTCGAAAAATTGTCGTTTTGAAATTTTTTTTTTAATTTTTTTTTGGAAGTTTTTTTTGAAATCTTTTTTAAAATTTTCATTTTGAATTTTTTTTTAAATTTCTTTTTTGAAAATTTCTTTTTTTGAAAATTTTTTTTTCGAAAATTTTTTTTTCGAAAATTTTTTTTTCGAAAATTTTTTTTTCGAAATTTTTTTTTGAAATTTGTTTTCGAATTTTCTTTTTGAAAATTTTTTTTTGAAATTTTTTTTTAAATTTTTCATTTTTTAAAATTTTTTTTTTAAAATTTTTTGTTGAAAATTATTTTTTTTTAATTTTTTTTTGAAATTTTTTCTGTATTTTTTTTGAACTTTTTTAAAAATATTTTTTAGATTTTTTTTAAAATTTTTTTTTTCAATTTTTTTTTTTCGAAAATTATTTTGAAATTTTTTTTTTTGAAAATTTTTTTTTCGAAATTTTTTTAATAATTTTTTTTTTAATTTTTTTTTCGTTTTTTTTAAATTTTTTTAAAAATTTTTTTCGAATTTTTTTTTTGAAATTTTTTTTCGAAAAATTTCCGTTCTAAATTTTTTTTTGATATTTTTTTAAATTTTTTTTTGGAAGTTTTTTTGAATTTTTTCTAATTTTCTTTTTGAAATTTTTTTCAAATTTTTTTTTTTAATTTTTTTCTGAAATTTTTTTTTTGATTTTTTTTTTAGAATTTTTGTTTTGTTTTTTTTTCGAAATTTTTTTGAAATTTATTTTGAAATTTTTTTTGAAACTTTTTTTTAAATTTTTTTTTCTAAATTTTTTTTCTAATTTTTTTTTTATTTTTTTCAAATTTTTTTTCGCACTTTTTTTTTGAAATTTTTTTTTCAATTTTTTTTTTCGAAAATTTTTTTGAAATTTTTTTTTTTGAAAATTTTTTTTTCGAAATTTTTTTTCGAATTTTTTTTTATAATTTTTTTTATTTTTTTTTTGAAAAATTTTCGTTTTAAATTTTTTTTGAATTCTTTTAAAAATTTTTTTTTGAAATTTTTCAAAAATTTTTTTTTAATTTTTTTTTGAAATTTTTTGAAAATTTTTTTTTTGAAAATTTTTTTTAAAATTTTTTTTATTATTTTTTTTCTAATTTTTTTTATTTTTTTTCGTTTTTTTTAAATTTTTTTAAAATTTTTTTTCGAATTTTTTTTTTGAAATTTTTTTTTCGAAATTTTTTTTATAATTTTTTTTAAATTTTTTTTCGTTTTTTTAAAAAATTTTTTTCGAATTTTTTTTTTGAAAATTTTTATTTTGAAAATTTTTTTTTCGAAATTTTTTTTTGAAATTTGTTTTCGAATTTTATTTTTGATTTTTTTTTTAGAATTTTCGTTTTGTTTTTTTTTTCGAAATTTTTTTAAAATTTATTTTGAAATTTTTTTTGAAACATTGTTTTTTTTTAAAAAAGTTTCAAAAAAAAATTTCAAAAAAATTTTCGCAAAAAAAATTTAAAAAACATCGAAAAAATATTTTTAAAAAATTTTAAAAATTTTTTTAAAAAATTTCAAAAAAAAATACAGAAAAAATTTCCAGAAAAAAAATTTAAAAAAAAAATTCAAAAAAAAAATTCAAAAAAAATTTTTCAAAAAGAAAATTCGAAAACAAATTTCAAAAAAAATTTACAAAAAAAAATTTTTCGGAAAAAAATAAAAAAAAATTCAAAAAGAAAATTTAAAAAAAAAATTCAAAAAAAAACTTCCAAAAAAAAATTTTAAAAAAAATTTCAAAACGAAAATTTTTCGAAAAAAAATTTCAAAAAAAAAATTCGAAAAAAAAATTGAAAAAAATAAAAAAAAATGTTTTGAATTTTTTTTTAAATTTTTTTTTGGAAGTTTTTTTTGAATTTTTTTTAAATTTTCTTTTTGAATTTTTTTTTTAATTTTTTTTTTAGAATTTTTGTTTTGTTTTTATTTCGAAATTTTTTTAAAATTTATTTTGAAATTTTTTTTGAAACTTTTTTTTTTAATTTTTTTTTCTAAATTTTTTTTCTAATTTTTTTTTATTTTTTTCAAAATTGTTTTGAAATTTTTTTTTTTGAAAATTTTTATTTCGAAATTTTTTTTCGAAATTTTTTTTAAATTTTTTTTAAATTTTTTTTTTAATTTTTTTTTAATTTTTTTTCGTTTTTTTTTAAATTTTTTTAAAAATTTTTCTCGAATTTTTTTTTTGAAATTTTTTTTCGAAAAATTTTCGTTTTAATTTTTTTTTGAATTTTTTTTTAAATTTTTTTTTAAATTTTTTTAAAATTTTTTTTTTAAATTTTTTTTTGAAATATTTTTTTTTTTACATTTTTTGAAAATTTTTTTTTTTCGAAATTTTTTTTATAATTTTTTTTCGTTTTTTTTAAAAATTTTTTTAAAATTTTTTTTCGAATTTTTTTTTGGAATTTTTTTTCGAAAAATTTCGAAAAAAAACAAAACAAAAATTCTAAAAAAAATCAAAAAAAAAATTTTCAAAAAAAAATTAAAAAAAAAAAATTTTAAAAAAATTTCAAAAAGAAAATTAAAAAAAATTCAAAAAAAACTTCCAAAAAAAATTCAAAAAAAATTTAGAACGGAAATTTTTCGAAAAAAAATTCAAAAAACAAAATTCGAAAAAAAATTTTTAAAAAATTTAAAAAAAACGAAAAAAATATATAAAAAAATTTCGAAAAAAAAGTGTTTAAAAAAATTTTTTCAAAAAATGTAAAAAAAAATATTTCAAAAAAAAATTAAAAAAAAAAAGTTAAAAAAATTTCAAAAAAAAATTTAAAAAAAAAATTCAAAAAAAAATTGAAAAAAATTTTAAAAAAACGAAAAAAATAAAAATTAGAAAAAAAATTATAAAGAAAATTTAGAAAAAAAAATTTAAAAAAAAAGTTTCAAAAAAAATTTCAAAATAAATTTTAAAAAAATTTCGAAGAAAAACAAAACAAAAATTCTAAAAAAAAAATCAAAAAAAAATTTTCAGAAAAAAATTTAAAAAAAAAATTTAAAAAAAATTTCAAATAGAAAATTAAAAAAAATTCAAAAAAACCCAAAAAAAAAAATTTAAAAAAAAATTCAAAAAAAAAATTAGAACGGAAATTTTTCGAAAAAAAATTTCAAAAAAAAAATTCGAAAAAAAATTTTAAAAAAATTTAAAAAAAACGAAAAAAAAAATTAAAAAAAAAATTATTAAAAAAATTTCGAAAAAAAAATTTTCAAAAAAAAAATTTCAAAAAAATTTTCGAAAAAAAAAATTGAAAAAAAAAATTTTTAAAAAATTTCAAAAAAAATACAGAAAAAATTTCCAAAAAAAAATTTAAAAAAAAAAATTGAAAAAAAAATTTTTTCAGAAAAAATTTTAAAAAATTAAAAATTAAAAAAAAAATTTTTTTAGATTTTTTTTTAAATTTTTTTTTTTCAATTTTTTTTTCGAAAATTTTTTTGAAATTTTTTTTTTGAAAATTTTTTTTTCGAAATTTTTTTAATAATTTTTTTTTTATTTTTTTTTTTCGTTTTTTTAAAATTTTTTTTCGAATTTTTTTTTTGAAATTTTTTTTCGAAAAATTTCCGTTCTAATTTTTTTTTTGAATTTTTTTTTAAATTTTTTTTTTTGGGTTTTTTTGAATTTTTTTTAATTTTCTATTTGAAATTTTTTTAAAATTTTTTTTTTAAATTTTTTTCTGAAAATTTTTTTTTGATTTTTTTTTTAGAATTTTGTTTTGTTTTTTTTCGAAATTTTTTTAAAATTTATTTTGAAATTTTTTTTGAAACTTTTTTTTTAAATTTTTTTTTCTAAATTTTTTTTCTAAATTTTTTTTTATTTTTTTCAAATTTTTTTTCGAATTTTTATTTTGAAATTTTTTTTTTCAATTTTTTTTTCGAAAATTTTTTTGAAATTTTGTTTTTTGAAAATTTTTTTTTCGAAATTTTTTTTCGAAATTTTTTTTATAATTTTTTTTAAATTTTTTTTTTATTTTTTTAGTTTTTTTTAAATTTTTTTAAAATTTTTTTTCGAATTTTTTTTTTTTAATTTTTTTTCGAAAAATTTTTGTTTTAAATTTTTTTTGAATTTTTTTGAAATTTTTTTTTTGATATATTTCAAAAAATTTTTTTAAAATTTTTTTTTGAAATTTTTTGAAAATTTTTTTTAAAATTTTTTTTTCTAAATTTTTTTTATTATTTTTTTTCTAATTTTTTTTATTTTTTTTTCGTTTTTTTTTTAATTTTTTTTTATTTTCAAAAAAAATAAAAAAAAAATTTAAAAAAATTTCAACAAGAAAATTAAAAAAAATTCAATAAAAACTTCCAAAAAAAAATTTAAAAAAAAATTCAAAAAAAATTTTAAAAAAATTTAAAAAAAAAACGAAAAAAAATTATAAAAAAAATTTCGAAAAAAAAGTGTTTAAAAAAAATTTTTCAAAAAATGTAAAAAAAAAAATATTTCAAAAAAAAAATTTAAAAAAAAATTTTAAAAAAATTTAAAAAAAATTTAAAAAAAAATTCAAAAAAAATTAAAACGAAAATTTTTCGAAAAAAAATTTCAAAAAAAAAATTCGAGAAAAAATTTTAAAAAAATTTAAAAAAAAAACGAAAAAAAATAAAAAAAAAATAAAAAAAAAAAATTTTAAAAAAATTTCGAAAAAAAAATGTTCAAAAAAAAAAATTTCAAAACAATTTTGAAAAAAATAAAAAAAAATTAGAAAAAAAATTTAGAAAAAAAAATTTTAAAAAAAAGTTTCAAAAAAAATTTCAAAATAAATTTTAAAAAAATTTCGAAATAAAAACAAAACAAAAATTCTAAAAAAAAATTTAAAAAAAAAATTCAAAAAGAAAATTTAAAAAAAAATTCAAAAAAAACTTCCAAAAAAAAATTTAAAAAAAAATTCAAAACATTTTTTTTTATTTTTTTCAAATTTTTTTTCGAATTTTTTTTTTGAAATTTTTTTTCGAAAAATTTTCGTTTTGAAATTTTTTTTAAAATTTTTTTTTGGAAGTTTTTTTTGAATTTTTTTTTTAAATTTTCTTTTTGAATTTTTTTTTATTTTTTTTCGAAATTTTTTTTTTTGTAATTTTTTTTTGAAATTTGTTTTCGAATTTTCTTTTTGAAAATTTTTTTTTGAATTTTTTTTTTGAATTTTTTTTTAAAATTTTTTTTCTGGAAATTTTTTCTGTATTTTTTTTGAAATTTTTTAAAAAATTTTTTAAAATTTTTTAAAAATATTTTTTCGATTTTTTTTTCAATTTTTTTTGCGAAAATTTTTTTGAAATTTTTTTTTGAAACTTTTTTTAAAAAAAAATGTTTCAAAAAAAATTTCAAAATAAATTTTAAAAAAATTTCGAAAAAAAAAACAAAACGAAAATTCAAAAAAAAAAATCAAAAAAAAATTTTCAAAAATAAAATTCGAAAAAAAATTTCAAAAAAAAATTTCGAAAAAAAAATTTTCAAAATAAAAATTTTCAAAAAAAAAATTCGAAAAAATTTTTTTAAAAAAACGAAAAAAAATTTAAAAAAAATTATAAAAAAAATTTCGAAAAAAAAAATTCAAAAAAAAAATTTAAAAAATTTTTTAAAAAAATTCGAAAAAAAATTTAAAAAAAATTAAAAAAAAAAACGAAAAAAAATAAAAAAAAATTAGAAAAAAAATAATAAAAAAAATTTAGAAAAAAAAATTTAGAAAAAAAAATTTAGAAAAAAAAATTTGAAAAAAATTTTCAAAAAATTTCAAAAAAAAATTAAAAAAAAAAATTTTGAAAAATTTCAAAAAAAAAATTTTAAAAAAAATTCAAAAAAAATTTAAAACGAAAATTTTTCGAAAAAAAATTAAAAAAAAAATTCGAAAAAAAATTTAAAAAAAACTAAAAAAAATAAAAAAAAATTATAAAAAAAATTTCGAAAAAAAATTTCGAAAAAAAATTTTCAAAAAAAAAAAATTTCAAAAAAATTTTCGAAAAAAAAAATTGAAAAAAAAAATTTCAAAAAAAAAGTTCGAAAAAAAATTAGAAAAAAATAAAAAAAAAATTAGAAAAAAAATTTAGCAAAAAAAATTTAAAAAAAAAGTTTCAAAAAAAATTTCAAAATAAATTTTAAAAAAATTTCGAAAAAAAAACAAAACAAAAATTCTAAAAAAAAAATCAAAAAAAAAATTTCAGAAAAAAATTAAAAAAAAAAATTTGAAAAAAATTTCAAAAAGAAAATTAGAAAAAATTCAAAAAAACTTCCAAAAAAAAATTTTAAAAAAAATCAAAAAAAAATTTAGAACGGAAATTTTTCGAAAAAAAATTTCAAAAAAAAAATTCGAAAAAAAATTTTTAAAAAATTAAAAAAAAACGAAAAAAAAAAAATTAAAAAAAAAATTATTAAAAAAATTTCGAAAAAAAAATTTTCAAAAAAAAAAATTTCAAAATAATTTCCAAAAAAAAAAATTGAAAAAAAAAATTAAAAAAAAATCTAAAGAAAAATTTTTTTTTTAATTTTTAATTTTTTTAAATTTTTTCTGAAAAAATTGTTTTTTGAATTTTTTTTTAAAATTTTTTTTTGGAAATTTTTTCTGTATTTTTTTTTTGAAATTTTTTAAAAAAATTTTTAAAATTTTTTTAAAAATATTTTTTAGATTTTTTTTTAAATTTTTTTTTTTCAATTTTTTTTTTTTCGAAAATTCTTTTATAATTTTTTTTTTAATTATTTTTTATTTTTTTTCGTTTTTTTAAATTTTTTTTAATTTTTTTTTTCGAATTTTAAAAAAATTAAAAAAATAAATTTCAAAAAAATTTTCGAAAAAAAAAATTGAAAAAAAAAATTTAAAAAAAAATCTAAAAAATATTTTTTTAAAATTTCAAAAAAAATACAGAAAAAATTTCAAAAAAAAATTTAAAAAAATAATTTTCAACAAAAAATTTAAAAAAAAAAAAATTTAAAAAATGAAAAATTTAAAAAAAAATTTCAAAAAAAAAATTTCAAAAATAAAATTCGAAAACAAATTTCAAAAAAAATTTTCGAAAAAAAAATTTTCGAAAAAAAAATTTTCGAAAAAAAAATTTTCAAAAAAAGAAATTTTCAAAAAAGAAATTTAAAAAAAAATTCAAAATGAAAATTTTAAAAAAGATTTCAAAAAAAACTTCCAAAAAAAAATTAAAAAAAAAATTTCAAAACGAAAATTTTTCGAAAAAAAAATTTCAAAAAAAAAATTCGAAAAAAAAATTGAAAAAAATAAAAAAAAATTAGAAAAAAAAATTTAAAAAAAATGTTTCAAAAAAATTTCAAAATAAATTTTTAAAAATTTTCGAAAAAAAAACTAAACAAAAATTCTAAAAAAAATCAAAAAAAAATTTTTCAAAAATAAAATTCGAAAACAAATTTCAAAAAAAAATTTCGAAAAAAAATTTTCAAAAAAAAAATTTTCAAAAAAAAATTTAAAAAAAATTTCATAAAGAAAATTTAAAAAAAATTCAAAAAAAACTTCAAAAAAAAAATAAAAAGAAAATTCAAAAAAAATTTAAAACGAAAATTTTTCGAAAAAAAATTTCAAAAAAAAAATTCAAAAAAAAATTGAATAAAATTTAAAAAAAAACGAAAAAAATAAAAATTAGAAAAAAAATTATAAAGAAAATTTAGAAAAAAAAATTTCAAAAAAAAAATTTCAAAAAAAAAATTTTCAAAAAATTTCAAAAAAAAAAATTAAAAAAAAAATAAAAAATAAATTAAAAAAATTTCAAAAAAAAATTTTAAAAAAAATTCAAAAAAAATTTCAAAAAAAAAATTCGAAAAAAAATAAAAAAAAAATTAAAAAAAAAACGAAAAAAAATAAAAAAAATTAGAAAAAAAATAATAAAAAAAATTTAGAAAAAAAAATTTAAAAAAAAATTTTCAAAAAATTTCAAAAAAAAATTTAAAAAAATTTTTTGAAATATTTCAAAAAAAAATTTTCAAAAAAAATCAAAAAAAATTTAAAACGAAAATTTTTCGAAAAAAAATTTAAAAAAAAAATTCGAAAAAAATTTTTAAAAAAATTTAAAAAAACTAAAAAAATAAAAAAAAAATTTAAAAAAAATTATAAAAAAAATTTCGAAAAAAAAATTCGAAAAAAAAATTTTCAAAAAAAAAAATTTCAAAATAAATTTTAAAAAAATTTCGAAAAAAAACAAAACAAAAATTCCAAAAAAAAAATCAAAAAAAAATTTTCAGAAAAAAATTTAAAAAAAAAATTTAAAAAAAATTTCAAATAGAAAATTTAAAAAAATTCAAAAAAACCCAAAAAAAAAAATTAAAAAAAAAATTCAAAAAAAAAATTAGAACAGAAATTTTTCGAAAAAAAATTTCAAAAAAAAAATTCGAAAAAAAAATTTAAAAAAATTTAAAAAAAACGAAAAAAAAAATTATTAAAAAAATTTCGAAAAAAAAATTTTCAAAAAAAAAATTTCAAAAAAATTTTCGAAAAAAAAAATTGAAAAAAAAAATTAAAAAAAAAATCTAAAAAAAAATTTTTTTTAATTTTTAATTTTTTAAAATTTTTTCTGAAAAAATTTTTTTTTGAATTTTTTTTTTTTAATTTTTTTTGGAAATTTTTTCTGTATTTTTTTTTGAAATTTTTTAAAAATTTTTTTAAAATTTTTTTAAAAATATTTTTTAGATATTTTTTTAAATTTTTTTTTTCAATTTTTTTTTCGAAAATTTTTTTATAATTTTTTTAAAATTATTTTTTATTTTTTTTCGTTTTTTAAAATTTTTTTAAATTTTTTTTTTCGAATTTTAAAAAAATTAAAAAAAAAATCTAAAAAATATTTTGAAAAAAATTTTTAAAAAATTTTTAAAAAATTTCAAAAAAAATACAGAAAAAATTTCCAAAAAAAAATTTAAAAAAAAAATTCAAAAAAAAATTTTTCAGAAAAAATTTAAAAAAATTAAAAATTGAAAAAAATTTTTTTTTAGATTTTTTTTTAAATTTTTTTTTTCAATTTTTTTTTAATTTTTTTTTTCGTTTTTTTTAAATTTTTTTAAAATTTTTTTTCGAATTTTTTTTTTGAAATTTTTTTTCGAAAAATTTCCGTTCTAATTTTTTTTTGAATTTTTTTTTAAATTTTTTTTTTGGGTTTTTTTGATTTTTTTTTAATTTTCTATTTGAAATTTTTTTTAAAATTTTTTTCTGAAAATTTTTTTTGATTTTTTTTTTAGAATTTTTGTTTTGTTTTTTTTCGAAATTTTTTTAAAATTTATTTTGAAATTTTTTTTGAAACTTTTTTTTTTAATTTTTTTTTCTAAATTTTTTCTGTATTTTTTTTTGAAATTTTTTAAAACATTTTTTAAATTTTTTTTAAAAATATTTTTTAGATTTTTTTTTAAATTTTTTTTTTCAATTTTTTTTTTCGAAAATTTTTTTATAATTTTTTTTAAAATTATTTTTTATTTTTTTTCGTTTTTTAAAATTTTTTTTTAATTTTTTTTTCGAATTTTAAAAAAATTTTAAAAAAAAATTTCAAAAAAATTTTCGAAAAAAAAAATTGAAAAAAAAAATTTAAAAAAAAATCTAAAAAATATTTTTAAAAAATTTCAAAAAAAATACAGAAAAAATTTCAAAAAAAATACAGAAAAAATTTCAAAAAAAAATTTAAAAAAATAATTTTCAACAAAAAATTTTAAAAAAAAAATTTTAAAAAATGAAAAATTTAAAAAAAAATTTCAAAAAAAAATTTTCAAAAAGAAAATTCGAAAACAAATTTCAAAAAAAAATTTCGAAAAAAAAATTTTCGAAAAAAAAAATTTCGAAAAAAAAATTTTCAAAAAAAGAAATTTTCAAAAAAGAAATTTAAAAAAAAATTCAAAATGAAAATTTTAAAAAAGATTTCAAAAAAAACTTCCAAAAAAAAATTAAAAAAAAAATTTCAAAACGAAAATTTTTCGAAAAAAAATTTCAAAAAAAAAATTCGAAAAAAAATTTGAAAAAAATAAAAAAAAATTAGAAAAAAAAATTTAAAAAAAATGTTTCAAAAAAAATTTCAAAATAAATTTTTAAAAAATTTCGAAAAAAAAACAAAACAAAAATTCTAAAAAAAATCAAAAAAAAATTTTCAAAAATAAAATTCGAAAACAAATTTCGAAAAAAAATTTCAAAAAAAAAGTTCAAAAAAAAATTGAAAAAAATTTAAAAAAAACGAAAAAAATAAAAATTAGAAAAAAAATTATAAAGAAAATTTAGAAAAAAAAAATTCAAAAAAAAAATTTCAAAAAAAAATTTTCAAAAAATTTCAAAAAAAAAATTTAAAAAAAAAATAAAAAAAAAAATTAAAAAAATTTCAAAAAAAAATTTTAAAAAAAATTCAAAAAAAATTTCAAAAAAAAAATTCGAAAAAAAATTTAAAAAAAATTAAAAAAAAAACGAAAAAAAAAAAAAAAAATTAGAAAAAAAATAATAAAAAAAATTTAGAAAAAAAAATTTTCAAAAAAAAAATTTTCAAAAAATTTCAAAAAAAAATTTAAAAAAAAATTTTTGGAATATTTCAAAAAAAAATTTCAAAAAAATTCAAAAAAAATTTAAAACGAAAATTTTTCGAAAAAAAAATTTAAAAAAAAAATTCGAAAAAAAATTTTAAAAAAATTTAAAAAAAACTAAAAAAATAAAAAAAAAATTTAAAAAAAATTATAAAAAAAATTTCGAAAAAAAATTTCGAAAAAAATATTTTCAAAAAAAAAAATTTCAAAAAAATTTTCGAAAAAAAAATTGAAAAAAAAAATTTCAAAATAAAAATTCGAAAAAAAAATTGAAAAAAATAAAAAAAAATTAGAAAAAAAATTTAGAAAAAAAAATTTTAAAAAAAAGTTTCAAAAAAAATTTCAAAATAAATTTTAAAAAAATTTCGAAAAAAAACAAAACAAAAATTCTAAAAAAAAATCAAAAAAAAATTTTCAGAAAAAAATTAAAAAAAAAAATTTAAAAAAAATTTCAAATAGAAAATTAAAAAAAATTCAAAAATACCCAAAAAAAAAATTTAAAAAAAAATTCAAAAAAAAAATTAGAACGGAAATTTTTCGAAAAAAAATTTCAAAAAAAAAATTCGAAAAAAAATTTTAAAAAAATTTAAAAAAATTTTCGAAAAAAAAAATTGAAAAAAAAAATTTTAAAAAAAATCTAAAAAATATTTTTAAAAAAAATTTAAAAATTTTTTTAGATTTTTTTTTAAATTTTTTTTCAATTTTTTTTTTCGAAAATTTTTTTGAAATTTTTTTTTTGAAAATATTTTTTTCGAAATTTTTTTATTAATTTTTTTTTAATTTTTTTTTTTCGTTTTTTTTAAAATTTTTTTAAAATTTTTTTTCGAATTTTTTTTTTGAAATTTTTTTTCGAAAAATTTCCGTTCTAATTTTTTTTTTGAATTTTTTTTAAATTTTTTTTTTTGGGTTTTTTTGAATTTTTTTAAATTTTCTATTTGAAATTTTTTTTAAATTTTTTTTTTAAATTTTTTTCTGAAAATTTTTTTTTGATTTTTTTTTTAGAATTTTTGTTTTGTTTTTTTTCGAAATTTTTTTAAAATTTATTTTGAAATTTTTTTTGAAACTTTTTTTTTAAATTTTTTTTTCTAAATTTTTTTTCTAATTTTTTTTTATTTTTTTCAATTTTTTTTTCGAATTTTTATTTTGAAATTTTTTTTTTCAATTTTTTTTTCGAAAATTTTTTTGAAATTTTTTTTTTTGAAAATTTTTTTTTCGAAATTTTTTTTCGAAATTTTTTTTATAATTTTTTTTAAATTTTTTTTTTATTTTTTTAGTTTTTTTTAAATTTTTTTAAAATTTTTTTTCGAATTTTTTTTTTAAAATTTTTTTTCGAAAAATTTTCGTTTTAAATTTTTTTTGAATTTTTTTGAAATTTTTTTTTGAAATATTCCAAAAATTTTTTTTTAAATTTTTTTTTGAAATTTTTTGAAAATTTTTTTTTTGAAAATTTTTTTTTCTAAATATTTTTTATTATTTTTTTTCTAATTTTTTTTATTTTTTTTCGTTTTTTTTTTAATTTTTTTTAAATTTTTTTTCGAATTTTTTTTTTGAAATTTTTTTTGAATTTTTTTTAAAATTTTTTTTTGAAATTTTTTTAATTTTTTTTTTTATTTTTTTTTTAAATTTTTTTTTTGAAATTTTTTGAAAATTTTTTTTTGAAAATTTTTTTTTGAAATTTTTTTTTTGAATTTTTTTTTTCTAAATTTTCTTTATAATTTTTTTTCTAATTTTTATTTTTTTCGTTTTTTTAAAATTTTTTTCAATTTTTTTTGAACTTTTTTTTTGAAATTTTTTTTCGAAATTTGTTTTCGAATTTTATTTTTGAAAATTTTTTTTTGATTTTTTTTAGAATTTTTGTTTTGTTTTTTTTTCGAAATTTTTTAAAAATTTATTTTGAAATTTTTTTTGAAACATTTTTTTTAAATTTTTTTTTCTAATTTTTTTTTATTTTTTTCAAATTTTTTTTCGAATTTTTTTTTTGAAATTTTTTTTCGAAAAATTTTCGTTTTGAAATTTTTTTTTTAATTTTTTTTTGGAAGTTTTTTTTGAAATCTTTTTTAAAATTTTCATTTTGAATTTTTTTTTTAATTTCTTTTTTGAAAATTTCTTTTTTTGAAAATTTTTCTTTCGAAAATTTTTTTTTCGAAAATTTTTTTTTCGAAATTTTTTTTGAAATTTGTTTTCGAATTTTCTTTTTGAAAATTTTTTTTTGAAATTTTTTTTTAAATTTTTCATTTTTTAAAATTTTTTTTTTAAATTTTTTGTTGAAAATTATTTTTTTAAATTTTTTTTTGAAATTTTTTCTGTATTTTTTTTGAAATTTTTTCTGTATTTTTTTTGAAATTTTTTAAAAATATTTTTTAGATTTTTTTTTAAATTTTTTTTTTCAATTTTTTTTTTCGAAAATTTTTTTGAAATTTTTTTTTTAAATTTTTTTAAAATTCGAAAAAAAAATTAAAAAAAAATTTTAAAAAACGAAAAAAAATAAAAAATAATTTTAAAAAAAATTATAAAAAAATTTTCGAAAAAAAAAATTGAAAAAAAAAATTAAAAAAAAAATCTAAAAAATATTTTTAAAAAAATTTTAAAAAATTTTTTGAAAAATTTCAAAAAAAATACAGAAAAAATTTAGAAAAAAAAATTAAAAAAAAAAGTTTCAAAAAAAATTTCAAAATAAATTTTAAAAAAATTTCGAAAAAAAACAACAAAAATTCTAAAAAAAAAATCAAAAAAAATTTTCAGAAAAAAATTTTAAAAAAAATTTCAAATAGAAAATTAAAAAAAATTCAAAAAAACCCAAAAAAAAAATTTAAAAAAAAATTCAAAAAAAAATTAGAACGGAAATTTTTCGAAAAAAAATTTCAAAAAAAAAATTCGAAAAAAAATTTTAAAAAAATTTAAAAAAAACGAAAAAAAAAATTAAAAAAAAATTATTAAAAAAATTTCGAAAAAAAAATTTTCAAAAAAAAAATTTCAAAAAAATTTTCGAAAAAAAAAATTGAAAAAAAAAATTTAAAAAAAAATCTAAAAAAAAATTTTTTTCAATTTTTAATTTTTTAAAATTTTTTCTGAAAACATTTTTTTTGAATTTTTTTTTTATTTAAATTTTTTTTTGGAAATTTTTTCTGTATTTTTTTTGAAATTTTTTAAAAATTTTTTAAAAATTTTTTTCAAAATATTTTTTAGATTTTTTTTTAAATTTTTTTAAAATTCGAAAAAAAAATTTAAAAAAAATTTTAAAAAACGAAAAAAAATAAAAAATAATTTTAAAAAAAATTATAAAAAAATTTTCGAAAAAAAATTGAAAAAAAAAATTAAAAAAAATATCTAAAAAATATTTTAAGAAAAATTTTAAAAAAATTTTTAAAAAATTTCAAAAAAAAATACAGAAAAAATTTCCAAAAAAAATTAAAAAAAAAAATTCAAAAAAAATTTTTTTTAGATTTTTTTTTAAATTTTTTTTTTCAATTTTTTTTTCGAAAATTTTTTTGAAATTTTTTTTTTGAAAATTTTTTTAATAATTTTTTTTATAATTTTTTTTTCGTTTTTTTAAAAATTTTTTAAAATTTTTTTTCGAATTTTTTTTTTGAAATTTTTTTTCGAAAAATTTCCGTTCTATTTTTTTTTTTGAATTTTTTTTTAAATTTTTTTTTTGGTTTTTTTTGATTTTTTTTAAATTTTCTATTTGAAATTTTTTTAAAATTTTTTTTTTTAATTTTTTTCTGAAAATTTTTTTTTGATTTTTTTTTAGAATTTTTGTTTTGTTTTTTTTCGAAATTTTTTAAAATTTATTTTGAATTTTTTTTTGAAACTTTTTTTTTAAATTTTTTTTTCTAAATTTTTTTTCTAATTTTTTTTTTATTTTTTTCAAATTTTTTTTCGAATTTTTATTTTGAAATTTTTTTTTTCAATTTTTTTTTCGAAAATTTTTTTGAAATTTTTTTTTTTGAAAATTTTTTTTTCGAAATTTTTTTTCGAAATTTTTTTTATAATTTTTTTTAAATTTTTTTTTTATTTTTTTAGTTTTTTTTAAATTTTTTTAAAATTTTTTTTCGAATTTTTTTTTTAATTTTTTTTCGAAAAATTTTCGTTTTAAATTTTTTTTGAATTTTTTTGAAAATTTTTTTTTGAAATTTTTCAAAAATTTTTTTTAAAATTTTTTTTTGAAAATTTTTTTTAAAATTTTTTTTTCTAAATTTTTTTTATTATTTTTTTCTAATTTTTTTTATTTTTTTTTCGTTTTTTTTAAATTTTTTTTTAATTTTTTTTCGAATTTTTTTTTTGAAATTTTTTGGAATTTTTTTTAAATTTTTTTTTTGAAATTTTTTTAATTTTTTTTTTTTTTTTTTTTTTATTTTTTTTTTTTTGAAATTTTTTGAAAATTTTTTTTTTGAAATTTTTTTTTCTAAATTTTCTTTATAATTTTTTTTCTAATTTTTATTTTTTTCGTTTTTTTTTAAATTTTTTTCAATTTTTTTTTGAATTTTTTTTTTGAAATTTTTTTTCTAATTTTTTTTTATTTTTTTCAAAATTGTTTTGAAATTTTTTTTTTTGAAAATTTTTTTTTCGAAATTTTTTTTCGAAATTTTTTTTAAATTTTTTTTTTTATTTTTTTTTTATTTTTTTTCGTTTTTTTTTTAATTTTTTTAAAATTTTTTCGCGAATTTTTTTTTTGAAATTTTTTTTCGAAAAATTTTCGTTTTAATTTTTTTTTGAATTTTTTTTTTATTTTCTTTTTAAATTTTTTTAAAATTTTTTTTTTAATTTTTTTTGAAATATTTTTTTTTTACATTTTTTGAAAAATTTTTTTTAAACACTTTTTTTTCGAAATTTTTTTTATAATTTTCTTTTTGAAATTTTTTATAAATTTTTTTTTTGAAAAATTTTTTTTTGAAAATTCGAAAAAAAATTTGAAAAAAAAATTTTCAAAAAAAAAATTTCAAAAAAATTTTCGAAAAAAAAATTGAAAAAAAAAATTAAAAAAAAAATCTAAAGAAAAATTTTTTTTTAATTTTTAATTTTTTAAAATTTTTTCTGAAAAAATTTTTTTTTGAATTTTTTTTTTAAATTTTTTTTTGGAAATTTTTTCTGTATTTTTTTTTTGAAATTTTTTTAAAAAATTTTTAAAATTTTTTTAAAAATATTTTTTAGATTTTTTTTAAATTTTTTTTTTTTCAATTTTTTAATTTTTTTTTAAATTTTTTTTTTGAAAATTTTTTTAATTTTTTTTTTGAAATTTTTTTTTAATTTTTTTTTTAATTTTTTTTTTTAAATTTCTTTTTTGAAATTTTTTTTTTGAAAATTTTTTTGAATTTTTTTTTTTGAAATTTTTTTTGGAAATTTTTTTTTTTGAATTTTTTTTTAAATTTTTTTGAGATTTTTTTTTTATTTTTTTTGAAATTTTTTTTTTTGAAATTTTTTTTTTTGAAATTTTTTTTTTTGAAATTTTTTTTTTGAAATTTTTTTTAAATTTTTTTTTTGAAATTTTTTTTTTAAATTTTTTTTATGAAATTTTTTTAAAATTTTTTATTTTTTTTTAAATTTTTTTTTTCGAAATTTTAATTTTTTTTAAAATTTTTTTTTTGAAAATTTTTTTGAAATTTTTTATAAATTTTTTTTTGAATTTTTTTTTTCGAATTTTTTTTTTAATTTTTTTTTTATTTTTTTTTAATTTTTTTTTTGGAAATTTTTTTTTTGAAATTTTTTTTAAATTTTTTTTTTTTTTTTGAGAATTTTTTTGAAAATTTTTTTTTTGAAAACTTTTTTCGAATTTTTTTTTATTTATTTTTTTAAATTTTTTTTTAAATTTTTTTTTGAAAAATTTTTTTTATTTTATTTTTGAAATTTTTTTTTGAAATTTTTTTTTTAATTTTTTTTTTAATTTTTTTTTTGAAATTTTTTTTTTTTTATTTTTTTTATGAAATTTTTTTAAATTTTTTTATTTATTTTTTAAATTTTTTTTTTTTTTTCTTCGAAATTTTAATTTTTTTTTAAATTTTTTTTTTTGAAAATTTTTTTGAATTTTTTTTTTATTTTTTTGAGATTTTTTTTTTATTTTTTTTGAAATTTTTTCTTTTGAAATTTTTTTTTTTGAAATTTTTTTTAAATTTTTTTTATGAAATTTTTTTAAAATTTTTTATTTTTTTTTTTTTATTTTTTTTTCGAAATTTTAATTTTTTTTTAAATTTTTTTTTTGAAAATTTTTTTGAAATTTTTTTTTAATTTTTTTTTTTAATTTTTTTTTTCGAAATTTTTTTTTAATTTTTTTTTTTATTTTTTTTAAATTTTTTTTTTGGAAATTTTTTTTTTTGAAATTTTTTTTAAATTTTTTTTTTTTTATTTTTTTGAGAATTTTTTTTGAAATATTTTTTTTCGAAATTTTTTTTAAATTTTTTTTTTATTTTTTTTTTGGAATTTTTTTTTTTTCGATTTTTTTTAAAATTTTTTTTTAAAATTTTTTTTCGAAATTTTTTTTAAATTTTTTTTTTGGAATTTTTTTTTTTTTTTTCGAATTTTTTTTTTATTTATTTTTTTAAATTTTTTTTTAAATTTTTTTTTGAAAATTTTTTTTTATTTTTATTTGAATTTTTTTTTCGAATTTTTTTTTTCAATTTTTTTTGAAATTTTTTTTTGAAAATTTTTTTTTATTTTTTTTTGAAATTTTTTTTCGAATTTTTTTTTCAATTTTTTTTGAAATTTTTTTTTAAATTTTTTTTTGAGAATTTTTTTTTTTTTTTTCGAATTTTTTTTAATTTTTTTTTCGAAATTTTTTTAAAATTTTTTTTAAATTTATTTTTTGGAATTTTTTTTTTTAAATTTTTTTTCGAAATTTTTTTGAGAATTTTTTTTTTAATTTTTTTTTTGAAATTTTTTTTTTTGAAAATTTTTTTGAAATTTTTTTTTTTATTTTTTTTTCGAATTTTTTTTTTTTGAAATTTTTTTTAAATTTTTTTTTTATTTTTTTGAGAATTTTTTTTGAAATTTTTTTTTTTCGAAATTTTTTTAAAATTTTTTTTTTATTTTTTTTTCGAATTTTTTTTTTATTTTTTTTTGAATTTTTTTTTTTATTTTTTTTTTGAAATTTTTTTTGAAGATTTTTTCTATTTTTTTTTGAAATTTTTTTTTAATTTTTTTTTTAATTTTTTTTTTGAAATTTCTTTTTTGAAATTTTTTTTTCGAAAATTTTTTTGAATTTTTTTTTTTGAATTTTTTTTTTGAAATTTTTTTTTGAAATTTTTTTAAATTTTTTTTAAATTTTTTTTTTATTTTTTTTAAATTTTTTTTTTGGAAATTTTTTTTTTGAATTTTTTTTTAAATTTTTTTTTATTTTTTTTTATTTTTTTGAGATTTTTTTTTTATTTTTTTTGAAATTTTTTTTTTTTAATTTTTTTTTTGAAATTTTTTTTTAATTTTTTTTTTGAAATTTTTTTTTTAAATTTTTTTTATGAAATTTTTTTAAAATTTTTTATTTTTTTTTAATTTTTTTTTTTCGAAATTTTAATTTTTTTTAAAATTTTTTTTTTGAAAATTTTTTTGAAATTTTTATTAAATTTTTTTTTTGAAATTTTTTTTTCGAAATTTTTTTAAAATTTTTATTTTTATTTTTTTTAATTTTTTTTTTTGGAAATTTATTTTTTTGAAATTTTTTTAAAATTTTTTTGAGATTTTTTTTTGAAATTTTTTTTTCGAAATTTTTTTAAAATTTTTTTTTTGAAAATTTTTTTTCGAATTTTTTTTTATTTATTTTTTTAAAATTTTTTTTAAATTTTTTTTGAAAATTTTTTTTTATTTTTTTTTTGAAATTGTTTTTTTGAAATTTTTTATTTTAATTTTTTTTTTAATTTTTTTTTTAAATTTTTTTTTTTTATTTTTTTTATGAAATTTTTTAAAAATTTTTAATTTTTTTTTTAATTTTTTTTTTTTTTCGAAATTTTAATTTTTTTAAATTTTTTTTTTGAAAATTTTTTTGAAATTTTTTTTAAATTTTTTTTTTGAAATTTTTTTTTCGAAATTTTTGTTTAATTTTTTTTTTTATTTTTTTTCAATTTTTTTTTTGGAATTTTTTTTTTTGAAATTTTTTTTTTATTTTTTTTTTTTGAAATTTTTTTTTTTATTTTTTTTTTGAAAATTTTTTTTTTAAATTTTTTTTTCGGAATTTTTTTTTAAATTTTTTTTTTGGAAATTTTTTTTTTGAAATTTTTTTTTTATTTTTTTTTCGAAATTGTTTTGAGAAATTTTTTTTAAATTTTTTTTTCGAAATTTTTTTTAAATTTTTTTTTTGGAATTTTTTTTTTTTTATTTTTTTTTCGAATTTTTTTTTATTTATTTTTTTAAATTTTTTTTTTGAAATTTTTTTTTTTTGAATTTTTTTTTCGAAATTTATTTAAATTTTTTTTTCGAAAATTTTTTTGAATTTTTTTTTTTGAAATTTTTTTTTTTTTTTTTCGAAATTTTTTTGAGAATTTTTTTTTAAAATTTTTTTTTTGAAATTTTTTTTTTTGAAAATTTTTTTGAAATTTTTTTTATTTTTTTTTTCGAATTTTTTTTTTGAAATTTTTTTTTTCAATTTTTTTTTCGAAAATTTTTTTGAAATTTTTTTTTTTGAAAATTTTTTTTTCGAAATTTTTTTTCGAAATTTTTTTTATAATTTTTTTTAAATTTTTTTTTTATTTTTTTAGTTTTTTTTAAATTTTTTTAAAATTTTTTTTCGAATTTTTTTTTTAAAATTTTTTTTCGAAAAATTTTCGTTTTAAATTTTTTTTGAATTTTTTTCGAAAATTTTTTTTTCGAAATTTTTTTTTGAAATTTGTTTTCGAATTTTCTTTTTGAAAATTTTTTTTTGAAATTTTTTTTTAAATTTTTCATTTTTTAAAATTTTTTTTTTAAATTTTTTGTTGAAAATTATTTTTTTAAATTTTTTTTTGAAATTTTTTCTGTATTTTTTTTGAAATTTTTTCTGTATTTTTTTTGAAATTTTTTAAAAATATTTTTTAGATTTTTTTTTAAATTTTTTTTTTCAATTTTTTTTTTCGAAAATTTTTTTGAAATTTTTTTTTTAAATTTTTTTAAAATTCGAAAAAAAAATTAAAAAAAAATTTTAAAAAACGAAAAAAAATAAAAAATAATTTTAAAAAAAATTATAAAAAAATTTTCGAAAAAAAAATTGAAAAAAAAAATTAAAAAAAAAATCTAAAAAATATTTTTAAAAAAATTTTAAAAAATTTTTTGAAAAATTTCAAAAAAAAATACAGAAAAAATTTAGAAAAAAAAATTAAAAAAAAAAGTTTCAAAAAAAATTTCAAAATAAATTTTAAAAAAATTTCGAAAAAAAACAAAACAAAAATTCTAAAAAAAAAATCAAAAAAAATTTTCAGAAAAAAATTTTTAAAAAAATTTCAAATAGAAAATTAAAAAAAATTCAAAAAAACCCAAAAAAAAAATTTAAAAAAAAATTCAAAAAAAAATTAGAACGGAAATTTTTCGAAAAAAAATTTCAAAAAAAAAATTCGAAAAAAAATTTTAAAAAAATTTAAAAAAAACGAAAAAAAAATTAAAAAAAAATTATTAAAAAAATTTCGAAAAAAAAATTTTCAAAAAAAAAATTTCAAAAAA